>WNWK01000621.1:0-182500 GCA_009830355.1 Cherax destructor | reverse complement strand
ATCCTTCCTTCACTGGTATCCTTCCTTCACTGGTATCCTTCCTTCACAGGTATCCTTCATTCACTGGTATCCTTCCTTCACTGGTATCCTTCCTTCCTTCACTGGTATCCTTCCTTCCTTCACTGGTGGAGGTGAACAGGTAACACGCAGCCTTTATGACCCTCGTGTAGTCGACAGGATTCAAACCCCATTAACCAATAATAAATTAATAATAATAATAATGTTAATAATAATTATAGCAATAAAAATAATAATAACAATTACAATAATAATAATAATAATAATACGTGAGTGGTGACAGAGGTAGATCACTGGCTACACTCCTCACTACATCAGTGGTGACAGAGGTAGATCACTGGCTACACTCCTCACTACATCAGTGGTGACAGAGGTAGATCACTGGCTACACTCCTCACTACATCAGTGGTGACAGAGGTAGATCACTGGCTACACGCCTCCCTACATCAGTGGTGACAGAGGTAGATCACTGGCTACACTCCTCACTACATCAGTGGTGACAGAGGTAGATCACTGGCTACACTCCTCACTACATCAGTGGTGACAGAGGTAGATCACTAGCTACACGCCTCCCTACATCAGTGGTGACAGAGGTAGATCACTGGCTACACTCCTCACTACATCAGTGGTGACAGAGGTAGATCACTGGCTACACGCCTCACTACATCAGTGGTGACAGAGGTAGATCACTGGCTACACTCCTCACTACATCAGTGGTGACAGAGGTAGAACACTGGCTACACTCCTCACTACATCAGTGGTGACAGAGGTAGATCACTGGCTACACTCCTCACTACATCAGTGGTGACAGAGGTAGAACACTGGCTACACTCCTCACTACATCAGTGGTGACAGAGGTAGAACACTGGCTACACTCCTCACTACATCAGTGGTGACAGAGGTAGAACACTGGCTACACTCCTCACTACATCAGTGATGACAGAGGTAGATCACAGGCTACACGCCTCACTACATCAGTGGTGACAGAGGTAGATCACTGGCTACACGCCTCCCTACATCAGTGGTGACAGAGGTAGATCACTGGCTACACTCCTCACTACATCAGTGGTGACAGAGGTAGATCACTGGCTACACGCCTCACTACATCAGTGGTGACAGAGGTAGACCACTGGCTACACTCCTCACTACATCAGTGGTGACAGAGGTAGAACACTGGCTACACTCCTCACTACATCAGTGGTGACAGAGGTAGATCACTGGCTACACTCCTCACTACATCAGTGGTGACAGAGGTAGAACACTGGCTACACTCCTCACTACATCAGTGGTGACAGAGGTAGAACACTGGCTACACTCCTCACTACTTCAGTGGTGACAGAGGTAGAACACTGGCTACACTCCTCACTACATCAGTGGTGACAGAGGTAGATCACTGGCTACACTCCTCACTACATCAGTGGTGACAGAGGTAGAACACTGGCTACACCCTCACTACATCAGTGGTGACAGAGGTAGAACACTGGCTACACTCCTCACTACATCAGTGGTGACAGAGGTAGAACACTGGCTACACTCCTCACTACATCAGTGGTGACAGAGGTAGAACACTGGCTACACTCCTCACTACACCAGGGGTTGACAGAGGTAGATCACTAGCTACACTCCTCACTACATCAGTGGTCACATAGGTAGATCACTGGCTACACTCCTCACTACATCAGTGGTGACAGAGGTAGATCACTGGCTACACTCCTCACTACATCAGTGGTGACAGAGGTAGATCACTGGCTACACGCCTCACTACATCAGTGGTGACAGAGGTAGATCACTGGCTACACGCCTCCCTACATCAGTGGTGACAGAGGTAGATCACTGGCTACACTCCTCACTACATCAGTGGTGACAGAGGTAGATCACTGGCTACACTCCTCACTACATCAGTGGTGACAGAGGTAGATCACTGGCTACACGCCTCACTACATCAGTGGTGACAGAGGTAGATCACAGGCTACACGCCTCACTACATCAGTGGTGACAGAGGTAGATCACTGGCTACACGCCTCACTACATCAGTGGTGATAGAGGTAGATCACTGGCTACACTCCTCACTACATCAGTGGTGACAGAGGTAGATCACTGGCTACACGCCTCACTACATCAGTGGTGACAGAGGTAGATCACTTTCTACACGCCTCCCTACATCAGTGGTGACAGAGGTAGATCACTGGCTACACTCCTCACTACATCAGTGGTGACAGAGGTAGATCACTGGCTACACTCCTCACTACATCAGTGGTGACAGAGGTAGATCACGGCTACACGCCTCACTACATCAGTGGTGACAGAGGTAGATCACAGGCTACACGCCTCACTACATCAGTGGTGACAGAGGTAGATCACAGGCTACACGCCTCACTACATCAGTGGTGACAGAGGTAGATCACAGGCTACACGCCTCACTACATCAGTGGTGACAGAGGTAGATCACGGCTACACGCCTCACTACATCAGTGGTGACAGAGGTAGATCACAGGCTACACGCCTCACTACATCAGTGGTGACAGAGGTAGATCACGGCTACACGCCTCACTACATCAGTGGTGACAGAGGTAGATCACAGGCTACACGCCTCACTACATCAGTGGTGACAGAGGTAGATCACAGGCTACACTCCTCACTACATCAGTGGTGACAGAGGTAGAACACTGGCTACACGCCTCACTACATCAGTGGTGACAGAGGTAGATCACTGGCTACACTACCACTACATCAGTGGTGACAGAGGTAGATCACTGGCTACACTCCTCACTACATCAGTGGTGACAGAGGTAGATCACTGGCTACACCCTCACTACATCAGTGGTGACAGAGGTAGATCACTGGCTACATCCTCACTACATCAGTGGTGACAGAGGTAGACACTGGCTACACTCCTCACTACATCAGTGGTGACAGAGGTAGATCACTGGCTACACGCCTCACTACATCAGTGGTGACAGAGGTAGATCACTGGCTACACCCTCACTACATCAGTGGTGACAGAGGTAGATCACTGGCTACACGCTCACTACATCAATGTGACAGAGGTAGATCACTGGCACACCTCCTACATCAGTGGTGACAGAGGTAGATCACTGGCTACACTCCTCACTACATCAGTGGTGACAGAGGTAGACACTGGCTACACGCCTCACTACATCAGTGGTGACAGAGGTAGAACACTGGCTACACGCCTCACTACATCAGTGGTGACAGAGGTAGATCACTGGCTACACGCCTCACTACATCAGTGGTGACAGAGGTAGATCACTGGCTACACTCCTCACTACATCAGTGGTGACAGAGGTAGAACACTTGCTACACGCCTCACTACATCAGTGGTGACAGAGGTAGAACACTGGCTACACTCCTCACTACATCAGTGGTGACAGAGGTAGAACACTGGCTACACTCCTCACTATATCAGTGGTGACAGAGGTAGATCACTGGCTACACTCCTCACTACATCAGTGGTGACAGAGGTAGATCACTGGCTACACGCCTCACTACATCAGTGGTGACAGAGGTAGAACACTGGCTACACTCCTCACTACATCAGTGGTGACAGAGGTAGACACTGGCTACACCCTCACTAATCAGTGGTGACAGAGGTAGATCACTGGCTACACCCTCACTACATCAGTGGTGACAGAGGTAGATCACTGGCTACACGCCTCACTACATCAGTGGTGACAGAGGTAGATCACTGGCTACACGCCTCCTACATCAGTGGTGACAGAGGTAGACAGCTACACTCCTCACTCATCAGTGGTGACAGAGGTAGAACACTGGCTACACTCCTCACTACATCAGTGGTGACAGAGGTAGATCCTGCTACACTCTCACTACATCAGTGGTGACAGAGGTAGACACTGGCTACACCTCCTACATCAGTGGTGACAGAGGTAGACACTGGCTACCCCTCACTACATCAGTGGTGACAGAGGTAGACACTGGCACCCTCACTACATCAGTGGTGACAGAGGTAGATCACTGGCCACCCTCACCATCAGTGGTGACAGAGGTGAACACTGGCTACACTCTCACTACATCAGTGGTGACAGGGTAGATCACTGGCTACACCTCACTACATCAGTGGTGACAGAGGTAGATCACTGGCTACACCTCACTACATCAGTGGTGACAGAGGTAGACACTGGCTACACCCTCTCACAGTGGTGACAGGGTAGATCACTGCTACACCCTCACTACATCAGTGGTGACAAGGTAGATCACTGGCTACACCCTCCTACATCAGTGGTGACAGAGGTAGATCACTGGCTACCTCCTCACTACATCAGTGGTGACAGAGGTGATCACTGGCTACACCCTCACCATCAGTGGTGACAGAGGTAGATCACTGGCTACACGCCTCCTACATCAGTGGTGACAGAGGTAGATCACTGGCTACACCCTCCTACATCAGTGGTGACAGAGGTAGATCACTGGCTACACCCTCACTACATCAGTGGTGACAGAGGTAGATCACTGCTACACGCCTCACTCATCAGTGGTGACAGGGTAGATCCGGCTACACGCCTCCTCATCAGTGGTGACAGAGGAACACTGCTACCGCCTCACTACATCAGTGGTGACAGAGGTAGATCACTGGCTACCCCTCATACATCAGTGGTGACAGAGGTAGATCACTGGCTACACCTCCTACATCAGTGGTGACAGAGGTAGATACTGCTACACGCCTCCTACATCAGTGGTGACAGAGGTAGATCTGCTACACCCTCACTACATCAGTGGTGACAGAGGTAGATCACTGGCTACACCCTCCTCATCAGTGGTGACAGAGGTAGACACGGCTACACGCCTCACTACATCAGTGGTGACGAGGTAGATCCTGGCTACACGCCTCACTACATCAGTGGTGACAGAGGTGACACGGCTACACGCCTCACTACATCAGTGGTGACAGAGGTAGACACTGGCTACGCTCACATCAGTGGTGACAGAGGTAGATCATGCTACACGCCTCACTCATCAGTGGTGACAGAGGTAGATCACGGCTACACGCCTCACCATCAGTGGTGACAGAGGTAGACACTGGCTACCCCTCACTACATCAGTGGTGACAGGGTAGATCACGGCTACACCTCACACATCAGTGGTGACAGAGGAGATCACTGGCTACACCCTCACTACATCAGTGGTGACAGGTAGATCACTGGCTCACGCCTCACTACATCAGTGGTGACAGAGGTAGATCACTGGCTACACCCCACTACATCAGTGGTGACAGAGGTAGATCACTGGCTACACCCTCACTACATCAGTGGTGACAGAGGTAGATCAGTACCGCCTCACTACATCAGTGGTGACAGAGGTAGATCACTGGCTACACGCCTCACTACATCAGTGGTGACGAGGTAGACACTGGCTACACCCTCCTACATCAGTGGTGACAGAGGTAGATCACTGGCTACACGCCTCCTACATCAGTGGTGACAGAGGTAGATCACTGGCTACACCCTCACTACATCAGTGGTGACAGAGGTAGATCACTGGCTACACTCCTCACTACATCAGTGGTGACAGAGGTAGAACACTGGCTACACGCCTCCCAAATCAGTGGTGACAGAGGTAGAACACTGGCTACACGCCTCACTACATCAGTGGTGACAGAGGTAGATCACTGGCTACACGCCTCACTACATCAGTGGTGACAGAGGTAGAACACTGGCTACACGCCTCACTACATCAGTGGTGACAGAGGTAGAACACTGGCTACACGCCTCCCTACATCAGTGGTGACAGAGGTAGAACACTGGCTACACGCCTCACTACATCAGTGGTGACAGAGGTAGAACACTGGCTACACTCCTCACTACATCAGTGGTGACAGAGGTAGATCACAGGCTACACGCCTCCCTACATCAGTGGTGACAGAGGTAGAACACTGGCTACACGCCTCACTACATCAGTGGTGACAGAGGTAGATCACTGGCTACACTCCTCACTACATCAGTGGTGACAGAGGTAGAACACTGGCTACACGCCTCACTACATCAGTGGTGACAGAGGTAGATCACTGGCTACACGCCTCACTACATCAGTGGTGACAGAGGTAGAACACTGGCTACACTCCTCACTACATCAGTGGTGACAGAGGTAGATCACAGGCTACACGCCTCACTACATCAGTGGTGACAGAGGTAGATCACTGGCTACACGCCTCACTACATCGTCTAAACAAAGACTAATAACGTACCTTAATTAAAATTCGGAATTTGCATATTGCTGGAGGCTGGTCTTGGTATTGTAAAGTTCTAGTTAGTTTAACTTGACGGTGAATTTTCCTAAACATGTTCTGGGTTAGCGGAGAGTTTGTTCTGTTAAATGCTGGCTTAGGGTGTGTGTGTGTGTGTGGTGTGAGTGTGTGTGTGTGTGTGTGTAGTGTCTGAGTATGTGTGTGTGTGTGTGTGAGTTTTTGTCTGTGTGTGTGTGTGTGTGTGTGTGTGTGTGTGTGTGTGTGTGTGTGTGATGTGTGTATGTGTGTGTGAGTGTGTGTGTGTGTGTGTGTGTGTGTGTGTGTGTGTGTGTGTGTGTGTGTGTGTGTGTGTGTGTGTGTGTGTGTGTGTGTGTGTGTGTGTGTGTGTGTGTGTGTGAGTGTGTGTGTGTGTGTGTGTGTACTCAACTATTTATACTCATCGACTTGTGGTTGCAGGGGTCAAGTCACAGCTCTTGGCCCCGACTCTCAGCTGGTCGCTATTAGGTCCACTCTCTCCCTTTATCATACCTCTTCTTAAAGCTATGTATGGATCCTGCCTCCACTACATCACTTTCTAGACTGTTCCACTTCCCAACAACTCTACGACTGAAAAAATACTTCCTAACATCCCTGTGTGTTGGTGTATAACTTACATGTTGATTTAGGAACCATGACTGGCTACATTGGGCTCATTATATTATTATTTTTTGCACAGAAGAGGGTCTCACTTGTCGATCTCGAAATTTGGAACTGAATAATGTCAGGATTTTCATTTTTATTTTGTATTTACGGACAATTGAGCAGTGAGCAAACGGTGCCATTGCCTTTTACGGGAGAGTTAATAGCGGTCAAATGGCCAGAACTTTCTGTTAGAACCAACGTCCATATATGTACAGTGTGTGTATATTGTGTGGCAGTTTGTTGGTGGAGAGTGAGAGAGACAGAGAGTGAGAGAGAGAGAGAGAGAGAGAGAGAGAGAGAGACAATATCTTATTGTACATTGAACACAAGTCTATTGGTTTTTCTATCTCTCTCTCTCTCTACACTTATCTCTCTCTCTCTCTCTCTCTCTCTCTCTCTCTCTCTCTCTCTCTCTTCTCTCTCTCTCTCTTTCTCTCTTCTCTTCTCTCTCTCTCTCTCTTTATTCTCTCGCTCTATGTATTTCCTATCCTCCCTACCTCTAGCTCTAATACACCAACATCAGATACTTTCCAAGGTATACTATACTATTCCCAGCACTATCTAAGGTATACTATACTATCCTATCCAGCACTATCTAAGGTATACTATATATCCCCAGCACTATCTAAGGTATACTATACTATCCCCAGCACTATCTAAGGTAACTATAGTATCCCCAGCACTATCTAAGGTATACTATACTATTCCCAGCACTATCTAAGGTATACTATACATCCCCAGCACTATCTAAGGTATACTATAGTATCCCCAGCACTATCTAAGGTATACTATACTATCCCCAGCACTATCTAAGGTATACTATACTATCCCCAGCACTA
Organism: Cherax destructor; assembly: GCA_009830355.1. Lineage (NCBI taxonomy): Eukaryota > Metazoa > Arthropoda > Malacostraca > Decapoda > Parastacidae > Cherax > Cherax destructor. The sequence continues at coordinate 174,742 of WNWK01000621.1, read as the reverse complement.
TCTAAGGTATACTATAGTATCCCCAGCACTATCTAAGGTATACTATACTATCCCCAGCACTATCTAAGGTATACTATACTATCCCCAGCACTATCTAAGGTATACTATAGTATCCCCAGCACTATTTAAGGTATACTATACTATCCCCAGCACTATCTAAGGTATACTATACTATCCCCAGCACTATCTAAGGTATACTATAGTATCCTCAGCACTATATAAGGTATACTATCATTACCCTTCCTCAGGATATCACTTGATTTGATTTAGATTTTGTTGGTGAAGTGGCTAGTTTATTGTGCACCCCATATCCATCCTGTGGACGGTAGCGCCAGAGTATATGGATACACAAAAGGCCTAGAAACTAGACCTCAAATTTTTAACAGGAATACCTCCGTATATATAGATACAATTTACATTTGCAATCAAAAGAATCAAATAATAATAATAATAATAATAACTATAATAGTAATAATAATAGCAATAATAATATTATTATTAAGAATAACAATAATATTAATTATGATAATGATAATAATAATAATAATAATAAAACATAACAACAACAATAATAATAACAACAAAATAATAATCACAACAATAATAATAATAATAATAAAACATAACAACAACAATAATAATAACAACAACAATAATAATCACAATAATAATAATAATAATACTCTACATCTCTCCATTATTCAACACAAGTCTTAACCCTCGGATACATTAAGACACATTAAGATACATTAAGACACATCAATAAACTTTATATACATTTCCTCTGGGCATATTTTTGTCAACACGTGATGGATCACGGAGGCTAAGTAATATCTGTGGGAATATTTTAATACTCGTGGGGGTCAAAAATATTACCTTAATTTTTTCGGAGCCTCGTGCAAGAAGCCAGAGAGGAAATATCGCCCCTTGTCCGGGGAATAATGTATTTTCCTGTGTTAATATCTGGGTGTGTGTTGTATTAATATCTGGGTGTGTGTGTTGTATTAATATCTGTGTGTGTGTGTTGTATTAATATCAGGGTGTGTGTTATATTAACATCTGTGTGTGTGTGTGTTGTATTAATATCTGGGTGTGTGTGTTGTATTAATATCTAGGTGTGTGTCGTATTAACATCTGTGTGTGTGTGTGTTGCATTAATATCTGGGTGTGTGTGTTGTATTAATAACTGAGTGTGTGTTGTATTAATATCTGGGTGTGTGTTATATTAATATCTGAGTGTGCATTGTATTAATATCTTTGTGTGAACTGTATTAATATCTTGCGTATTGTGTATGAATTGTTTTGTATTAATATCTAAGCATGTATTGTATTGTATTAATATCTGGACATGTATTGTATTGTATAAATATCTAAGCATGTATTGTTTTGTATTAATACCTGGACATATATTGTATTAATATTGGGCATGTATTGTATTTCTGAATTTATAGTTGCATATCGTATTGCATTTCTTAATGTCCATCCATGAACAGTGTTGCAGTTGCACTGGTATGGCTTTCACACTATAAACTCCAGGGGCAGAGATAAAGCCAATTGCATCCTGCATAAGTTATCCACACTGCAGGAATCCATTGTGTAGGCAGCGTTGCAAATGTATTATCCCTTGCAACAAGGCATCAAGGCAGGTGTCCCAGCGCTTCGGTAGGTTTCTTGATGCCTGCAACACGACGCTGGCTGCAAGCATCAATATACTAGAGGAAGAAGTGTAGTACTTCATTTGCCTCCCCCTCTCTCTCTTGCCATATGCTGCATGCAAATGAATTCCTTGCATGGGGTGACACGCCTTGCCGACTCCAGGACCCCTCGAATACCGATGCTCTTTTATCTCTGCTATCAGTGACAGATTGCTGGCTGGTAATGTTTGGTTGTGTAATGTGATGGGTTAGCAACCATGGTTGTTAGAGTTGTTTAGAGTTTTGTCATGTCATGAGATGATCAAGCTATAAACAGAGCGAAACGTTCCAGTAAAAACGTGTTCTGCAGCGTGTGTCCTGGATTATACCTACATAAGGTACCTTATTATTTGTTCATAATATCAGCATAGCCACAAGACCAGTGTAAAAGATTTGCCACAGTACCGTGGTTGGAACAGTTCACAAATATCCCGCACCGGGTCGCGGGGGCGCTGACCCACGGAGCGACCTCCAGGTAAACATTACACAAATTACCCGTTTCGCTCAAAGTCGGACCGAAACGTCGTTGTAAGCTTCTTTCTCCTGTGTGCGGGTTATTTCTGTATTGTTCCAGTCACGGTATTGTGCCTTTTCGATCTTCGTGGTAAACACTTAGAAAAGGGACATTATAGCGACGTTTCGGTCCTTCCCCGATCTTTCGGTCAGTCTAGGATGGACCGAAACATCGTCACTAGGTCTTCTCCTCTTGTAATTTGTGATGGAATTCTGCGTTCTAGCACCAGAGGAGTAAATTAAATAAATTTGCTTACTGCCATACTTACAAAATGTAAAACAGCAATGCCTGAAGGGCACTGTGCTAACTACCATCAAACAGCTCAAACACACTAAACCTACAAACACACACAAACACACACAAACACACACAAACACACACAAACACACACAAACACACACAAATATCAAGGCTCATTCAGTGTTTGTGTTTGGAAAAGCAAGGTCAGCACAATAAGAATGGCGTGTATAAATCACGGTCGTCAGGACAAACAGTTGAATGTGTTTGTGAGAGCATCAGTCTTGAGGGCCTCCCTTGTGCTCCAGCAGCTGTGGGTGGGTAGACAGTAGCAGCAGCTGCTACCCAGAGAGGTAACGCCCTCCTCTCTCCCTAGTGCCTAAAATTTGAACACGGTCAAACGTTTTGCACTCTGGCAGGATGACCTTGCTTTCCTTTCCATCCATAAATACTCATTATTTATATTATAAAAAAAAACATGTTATTTTTTTTTAATTTTTCAGTGTTTTCAGTACTTTTTAATTTCAGTGGAATTTCCCAGATTCGTGAAATACTATTAAGAGGCATAAATGAGGGAGGAATATAGTTTGGGTATTCTGGTATCATCTGGGAGCACTATGGGTATGCTTGCTGGGTGGATATACTGGAATATCACCACCGCCGCGTTGCCCATGCGGTTTTAGCGTTTACTTTGTAATTTAATGATGATTGTTTATCTTCATTCTCGAAAAATGATCTGTTTTATAATCCAAACAGCGTGGTCGGAGGAAGTGGAGGATAGGGAGAGAGCCTTCTGCTATACTATCTTAATATCAACTATCTAGAGGGAATTATAATGTAGTTAATCCTCAGCAGATTATAGCAGAGCAACGATTATTGATCTTGAGGTCTATATTGACCATTTAGTCTCTCTCTCTCTCTCTCTCTCTCTCTCTCTCATCTTCTCTCTCTCTCTCCTCTACTCCTCTTCTCCTCTCCACCTCATCACACAGTGCTACACACCTCACCATCATCACACAGTGCTACACCACCTCACCATCATCACACAGTGCTACACCACTCACCATCATCACACAGTGCTACACCACACTCACCATCACCACACAGTGCTACACCACACTCACCATCACCACACAGTGCTACACCACCTCACCATCATCACACAGTGCTACACCCACTCACCATCATCACCACACAGTGCTACACCACACTCACCATCATCACACAGTGCTACACCACCTCACCATCACACACACAGTGCAACACCACACTCACCATCATCACACAGTGCTACACCACCTCACCATCATCACACAGTGCTACACCACCTCACATCACCACACAGTGCTACACCACACTCACCATCACACACAGTGCTACACCACACTCACCATCATCACACAGTGCTACACCACACTCACCATCATCACACAGTGCTACACCATCACTATCACCATCACCACCTACATGTAGCTACACCACCTCACCATCATCACACAGTGCACACCACACTCACCATCATCACACACAGTGCTCACCACCTCACCATCATCACACAGTGCTACACCACACTCACCATCATCACACAGTGCTACACCACCCTCACCATCATCACACACAGTGCTACACCACACTCACCATCATCACACAGTGCTACACCACACTCACCATCATCACACAGTGCTACACCACACTCACCATCATCACACAGTGCTACACCACACTCACCATCATCACACAGTGCTACACCACACTCACCATCATCACACAGTGCTACACCACCCTCACCATCATCACACAGTGCTACACCACACTCACCATCATCACACAGTGCTACACCACACTCACCATCATCACACAGTGCTACACCACACTCACCATCATCACACAGTGCTACACCACACTCACCATCATCACACAGTGCTACACCACCCTCACCATCATCACACAGTGCTACACCACACTCACCATCATCACACAGTGCTACACCACACTCACCATCATCACACAGTGCTACACCACACTCACCATCATCACACAGTGCTACACACTCACCATCATCACACAGCTCACCATACATCACACACAGTGCTACACCACACTCACCATCATCACACAGTGCTACACCACACTCACCATCATCACACAGTGCTACACCACACTCACCATCATCACACAGTGCTACACCACACTCACCATCATCACACACAGTGCTACACCACACTCACCATCATCACACAGTGCTACACCACACTCACCATCATCCACACAGTGCTACACCACACTCACCATCATCCACACAGTGCTACACCACCTCACCATCATCACACAGTGCTACACCACACTCACCATCATCACACACAGTGCTACCACACTCACCATCACCACACAGTGCTACACCACCTCACCATCATCACACAGTGCTACACCACACTCACCATCATCACACCAGTGCTACACCACACTCACCATCATCCACACAGTGCTACACCACACTCACCATCATCACACAGTGCTACACCACCTCACCATCATCACACAGTGCTACACCACACTCACCATCACTCACACAGTGCTACACCACACTCACCATCATCCACACAGTGCTACACCACACTCACCATCATCACACAGTGCTACACCACACTCACCATCATCACACAGTGCTACACCACCTCACCATCATCACACACACAGTGCTACACCACCTCACCATCACACACAGTGCTACACCACACTCACCATCATCACACAGTGCTACACCACACTCACCATCATCACACAGTGCTACACCACACTCACCATCATCACACACAGTGCTACACCACACTCACCATCATCACACAGTGCTACACCACACTCACCATCATCACACAGTGCTACACCACACTCACCATCACCACACAGTGCTACACCACACTCACCATCATCACACAGTGCTACACCACACTCACCATCATCACACAGTGCAACCCCTCACTCACCATCATCACACAGTGCACACCACACTCATTATCATCACACAGTGCTACACCACACTCACCATCATCACACAGTGCTACACCACACTCACCATCACCACACAGTGCTACACCACACTCACCATCATCACACAGTGCTACACCACACTCACCATCATCACACAGTGCTACACCACACTCACCATCACCACACAGTGCTACACCACACTCACCATCATCACACAGTGCTACACCACACTCACCATCATCACACAGTGCTACACCACACTCACCATCACCATACAGTGCTATACCACCTCACCATCATCACACAGTGCTACACCACACTCAATCTACACATGCACACCTATCACACACAGTGCTACACCACACTCACCATCATCACACAGTGCTCACCACACTCACCATCATCACACAGTGCTACACCACACTCACCATCATCACACAGTGCTACACCACACTCACCATCATCACACAGTGCTACACCACACTCACCATCATCACACAGTGCTACACCACACTCACCATCATCACACAGTGCTACACCACACTCACCATCACCACACAGTGCTACACCACACTCACCATCATCACACAGTGCTACACACTCACCATCATCACACAGTCCACCACTCACTCATCACACAGTGCTACACCACACTCACCATCACCACACAGTGCTACACCACACTCACCATCATCACACACAGTGCTACACCACACTCACCATCATCACACACAGTGCTACCACCTACCATCACACACGTGCTACACCACTCACCATCATCACACAGTGCAACACCACACTCACCATCATCACACACAGTGCTATACCACACTCACCATCATCACACAGTGCTACACCACACTCACCATCATCACACACAGTGCTACACCACACTCACCATCACACACAGTGCTACACCACACTCACCATCATCACACAGTGCTACACCACACTCACTATCATCACACAGTGCAACACCTCCCTCACCATCATCACACAGTGCTACACCACACTCACCATCATCACACAGTGCAACACCTCCCTCAACATCATCACACAGTGCTACACCACACTCACCATCACCACACAGTGCTACACCACACTCACCATCATCACACACAGTGCTATACCACTTTCACCATCATCACACACAGTGCTACACCACACTCACCATCATCACACAGTGCTACACCACACTCACCATCATCACACAGTGCTCCACCACACTCACCATCATCACACACAGTGCTACACCACACTCACCATCATCACACAGTGCTACACCACACTCGACAACTTCACTGTTAATTCCCTCACTTAAAATCACTATAAAACTCACTCGCCTAATTTATCACCCATAAAAACCTCGGCCGGAAAATCCTAAATTAGTAACTCACGTGAGTTTTTTCTCCCTTTTTTCTCCTTAAAAGAACTTTTATCGTTACTTAAGTTAACTTGAAATATTTGGAGCAGTGTTAAATTAACTTTAAGTTAACCTGACATTTTTTAACTGTGTTTAATTAACTTTATGTGAGGGAAAAGCCTTAAAAAGTGAGGGTTATGGTTGATCAGACACTCAGGAACCATTAGCGTGTCACCACCCGCACTACCATCTAGCGGGCTGAGGCTAAACTTCAGGTCCTCGGGTCTGATTTGCTTTAATTTCTACTCCTGGTAGTATTAACCTTACCTGGTGTGGACTGAAGGTTGGAGAGTCACTTCTGTTCATTGTTACTGATTTACCTGGTTACCAGTAATGCCATTGAAGTTGAATACCAACCTTTGTCTTACTTCAATGTTATACTTATTTAACCAGTGTTTTTCTTATTATCAGCTCTGTGGCCTTAACCAGGGTAGCGCTGTCCTGGTTCGAACCAGGAGACGCTACGTCTACACATGTCTGCTCAGGAGTGACATTACGTCTGTCTGACTAGTGACATTACGTCTTGTCTACAGGACGTAGTGGGACATTACGTCTTGTCTACAGGACGTAGTGGGACATTACGTCATGTCTACAGGACGTAGTGGGACATTACGACTTGTCTACAGGACGTAGTGGGACATTACGACTCCTCGCCTCTGAAATCTGAATTATGGTACTACGACCAAGTAGTGACAGAATTCCAGAACATAGGACGAACACCGCCACCCAGGACAACCATCCTGGGCATAAGAATCTCCTGTCACAACAACATACTGGAAACCTCAGTGGCCAATTTTATTTAACTTAATTTTAATTAAAATCCTTAGAGAATTATCTTAGTAATTATTCCTCAAGTTATTCATTATTTTTCCCTGACGATCAAACTTAATCTATTTTTTTAAGCTTTGTTAGATTAGTCTCACTTAATCTTTATTTAAGCTGTGAAATTACGTTAAGCTTTTCTATTCTAACTTGACCCATCAAGGAAGGCTCCTTGATGTTGGTGAGGGCTCTTGATCTAGGGAATTGGATCTATGGTCAGGTTCCCTGAATTAAGCCTGAATACCTTCCATATCCCACCTACGGGTTTAGCGCTCCCCATGATAATAATCTAACTTGATCTTTTTTAAGATGTGTTACCTGGAGAGGGTTTCGGGGGGTCAACGCCCCCGCGGCTCGGTCTGAGACCAGGCCTCGTGGTGGATCAGGGTCTGATCAACTAGGCTGTTACTGCTGGCCGCACGCAAACTGACGTACGAACCACAGCCAGGTTGGTCAGGTACTGACTTTAGGTACCTGTCCAGTGCCTTCTTGAAGACAGCCAGAGGTCTATTGGTAATCCCTCTTATGTATGCTGGGAGGCAGTTGAACAGTCTTGGGCCCCTGACACTTACTGTGTTGTCTCTCAGTGTACTCGTGGTGCCCCTGCTTTTCATTGGGGAATGTTGCATCTCCTGCCGAGTCTTTTGCTTTCATAGGGAGTGATTTTCGTGTGCAAGTTTGGTACTAATCCATCTAGGATTTACCAAGTGTATATTATCATGTATCTCTCTCGCCTGCATTCCAGGGAATACAAATCAAGGCACTTCAGCCGTTCCCAGTAATTTAGGTGCCGTATCGTACTTATGTGTGTCGTGAAAGTTCTTTGTACATTCTCCAGGTCAGCAATTTCGCCAGCCTTGAAGGGGGCAGTTAGTGTACAGCAGTATTCCAGCCTAGGGAGAACAAGCGATTTGAAGAGAATCATCATGGGCTTGGCGTCCCTACTTTTGAAGGTTCTCATTATCCATCCTATGGATACGTTGTGGTCTTTGAAGGCGAGATCCTGTGACATTATCACTCCCTGGTCCTTCACATTACCTTTTCGCTCTATTGTATGGTTAGAATTTGTGGTATACCCCAATACAGTTTTAATTACCTCAAGTTTTCCATATCTGAGTCGTTGAAATTTCTCTTCATTGAACTTCATATTGTTTTTAGTGCCCATTTGAAGATTTGGTTGATATCCGCTTGTAGTCTTGCGGTGTCTTCGATGGAGGTCACTGTCATGGCAATCCGGGTGTCATCTGCAAAGGAAGACACGGAGCTATGGCTTACATCTCTGTCTGTGTCAGATATGAGGATGAGAAATAGGATGGGAATAGGATGTTATATCTTATTTAACCCAATTTTTTTTGTAAGTTTTGTTATTACATTAAGCTAGTCTAACCCAACTTAGTGTCCTTTATTTTTCATCATAGTTCATAATCTCGCAAATTTTATGAATTTTGAATAAATCTAGTTTATACAGTTCTGGACTCATATTCAAATTGTAAGCAGCAATATATTTTTTATATAAATCTAGTTTATACAGTCCTGGACTCGTATTCAAATTGCAATCAGAAATATTTCTTTTTATAAATCTTTTTAGTTTTTTGCATCTCGTTCAACCATTTATTTGCAGTTTTATTTTGAAAATCAATGGGGGTGGTTTAAATTTCTCCCAGGAATAAAGAGAACATTAGTCTCTTTTTGGATTTTAATAATATATTTCTCTTGCTGTACTATTTTTCCATTTACCCAAAATAAAATTTATTGTATTTTTGTACATGAAATCTTGTAAGACACAACCATTAGCTTTTTTTAAGGGAGAATTCTTAATCAAATAGTTTTTTTTATGTTAAGATTTCTTTATTTCGAAAAATATAATAGTTTTATTAAAATAGTGTTGATTACATATTTGAATACAAGTCCAGCAATGTATAAACTTGATTCATTCATAATACATAAATGTATGAATAGTATAAACTCGTGGACAATTTCACAAACTGTGGCTGGCCGAGATTCGATCCCACGTCACATTGTACCGCCTCCTGAGACAGGACAATGTACGCATCGCCCTAACTCAACCATCGATCCTACAAAGAACCATGCACCCAGCAGAGCTAGGTGATGTTCATGGTCTGAGGACACTCGTGGCAGTGGTAAACTCAGGGCTAACTTCAACCTCCAATTCCACTTGTCATGAACGACTGTTAATGAATAACCAGAAAGATGGACGGGAAGCTCGAACCGTGGTCCCGAGACTCGCAGGTCTAACGCTCCACCTCTTGGGCTACAAGTCTTCTAATAAGAAGGACTGAGAAGCAGCGTCCTGGCGACCCACCAGGACAAGACTGATGTTGATTGACTCACTGACATCACCAATCTGCCTTAGTAGGCAGCATCCCCTGCCTCTCTCTCTCTCTCTGGTAGAAGGTTCTTGATACCAGGATTTTGAGCTGTACTCCTGTTCCTCCGATCAAACCTGATCATCCCCTGGCGCTGCATGACCCCAACGGTTTTGAGATTCTTATGAATAATAATCATAATAATAATACAATAATAATAGTAATAATAATTACAAAATTATTACAAAAACAATAATAAAGTAGCAATAATAATAAATTAATATATCATTAACAATAATGATGATAATTATAATTACAATACAAAATAAAAAATAACAGGTAATAATAACAAAATTCTTATTTTAATAATAGAGTAATTATAAATTAATATAATAGTAATAATGATAAAAATAATTACAATAATGATAATACTAATAATAGTGAAAGAGGGGACTCTGTTTTTCTAACCTGTTTTCCACTTGAGGGAAAATTCAACGTAATTCAGACATGGAAACTGTGTTTTAAAATTTCCATGAACATTGTCGTGTTTTGCCACCGAGGGGAAAAACACAGAAATATTTTGCCGTTTTTCGAAACCTAAATCAAATCTACTGTTTGTGAGACGTAGCTTAATTTCTCGTCTGGTTCAGCGTCCATTATCAGAGGTGTGTGTGTATGTGTTTCTATGTGTGTGTTTGTGTGTTTGTATGTGTTTGTGTGTGTTTGTATATGTTGTGTGTGTGTGTGTGTGTGCTTACCCAGTTATACCCAAACAGGTTGTGGTTGCAGGGACCGAGTCCTAGCTCCTGGGTCCGTCACTATGCTAGAAGCACTGCCATACTTGTTCCTATAGCTACGTATCGATTCCACCTCTATCAGTTTGCTCTCCAGGGCGTTCCACTTCATGGCCACTCTGAGGCTAAAGAAGTATTTCCTAACATCCTCTTGTGTTCGAGGAGAGAGAGAGAGAGAGAGAGAGAGAGAGAGCTGATACCGTTGTATAGCGAGGCAGAGATCATGACAGACAAGTCTGGGCCTCACAGCAGAGTCTGTGTTGTGATGCTGTCTCTACAACTCTGTGATGTTGCCATGGCAACCCTTGTATCCCTCCCTCCCTCTCTCCATCCATCTCTCCCTCCCTCTCTCCTTCCCCCCTCTCCTGGCTGCCATAGCTATTTTTCCATCCCATTATAACTGTTCCATCCGTTCCATGTGACCGTGACTGGTAAAATTACCGTGCTATTCATTTGTGTTAACCTCTCTCTCCTCCTCTCTCTCTCTCTCTCTCTCCTCTCTCTCCCTCTCTCTCTCTCCTCTCTCTCCTCTCCAATACATTATTTCACCCTTGCCTAGGAAAATAGATGAGTCAGGACCATAAACTATGATAACCTCCGTGTCAGCTAAACCCACTCCCATGTCCCTCCTATGTCCCTACCTCCCATGTACTCCCCATGTCCCTCCCGTGTCACTCCCATATACCTCAATGTTCATGACCTCCCATGATAACTCCCATGTCTCAACCATGTCCTCCCATGTCCCTCCCCATGTCCTCCCATGTCCCTCCCTGTCCCTCCCATGTACCTCCATGTCCTCCCATGTCCTCCATGTCCTCCATGTCCCTCCCATGTCCCTCCCATGTCCCTCCCATGTCCCTCCCATGTCCTCCTCCCCAAGTCCTCCCATGTCCCTCCCATGTACCTCCCATGTCCTCTCCCATGTACCTCCCATGTCTCTCCAATGTCCCAATCATGTCCTCTAAAATGTCCTTCCCGTGTCCCTCCCATGTCCTCCCCCATGTAGATGAAGAAAGTAAAGAGAGAAGAGAAAGATGGAGAAAGTGAAGAGGAGAGAAAGTAGATGGAGAAAGTGAAGAGAGAGGAAAGATTGACAAAGAATCTAGCAAGGAAAATCTAGTAGGTATTTTCCTGAGGGAAAGTGTCTCAAATTGGCGGTGATTGAAGCGCTAAAATGGGAGACTTGGCTAGGTGTTATTTTTAGCGAGTCTCTCTCTCTCTCTCCCTCATATTTTCACCTCGTTAATTCGTTTTCCTTGTGCACTGAGAGATAAAGATAGAGAATGAATCCTTACCATACATAAATATACAATAATGGATTGCATTATGTATCTTAAACACAGAAAATGCATTTGTTCTTGGAGGTATAGATTAAAAAACTGACAGGTTGTGCAATGTAGATTTTGTCGCATCCTTCACAAGGGATCCTGTAAATCCCTGAGTCACTGAATGATATGCTGGATTTAGAGGAGCTTGTGTTGTGTTTGTCACTGTTGTGGTAATTCCAACATAGTCACAGGAATGTGACTATGTTGGTTGATGTGGCCCTCTGAATAAGTTGGGTCCGTGTTGCCCTCCCACCAGTAAGAGTGCTAGCAGTAGCTACTAAGAGCACTGGTTAATAAAAAACTCAGTGTATCTAGCGGTTCCACTGACTGTAAATTCAACAGCTCTTAGCATGTAAATCAACTAACTGGTCCTAGCTTGTAAATTCAAGAGTTCTTAATCTGTAAATTCAATAACAATAACTCTTAGCTTGTAAATTCAGCATTAAACTTGTAAATTCAACGGAATTAAGAAACCTGGCATTTAGAGATAGGTAGCGTGTATGTTCCTCCTCTCTCTCTCTCTCTCTCTCTCTCTCTCTGTGCAAGAAACGCTAACATTTTTATAAGTAATGTAGGAAGGCTAGCAGTTAATTCTCAAATAAATTCTGCCAGTACTCTTGGGATTATCTATCTTTGCTCTTATTTTGCTCTCTTCCTCTCAAGAGTTTAAGAGGAAGTGTATCACTGTCCACTTACTCCTTGTTCCAGCCTCTTGTTTTTGCCACTTAAGATATGTGACTCTTAGCTGGAAGATGGGAGGAGTGTAATGTGTGTGTGTGTGTGTCACTCAGTAGGTACACATACACTCTCGCCCATCTCCCCTCATTCACTATTTCACATTCCCCTCGTTTATGACTTCCCACTTTCTCTTCATCTCACCTCTCCTTTCCCCAGAAAATTCTTCCGTACATGTCCAAGTGCGTTTCCTTATTTATAGGTGATATGGTAACCCTGGATTATGGATATGTATGATCCAGCTGGTGTATGGTTACGTATGATCCAGCTGGTGTATGGATACCTATGATCCAGCTGGTGTATGGATACCTATGATCCAGCTGGAATATGGATACGTATGATCCAGCTGGTGTATGGTTACGTATATGTATAATCCGTCCTCCAGTGTCGTCAGGTTTAGCTCTTTTAACCTCTCCTCGTAGTTCACACCCCTTAGCTCTGGGACTAGTCTTGTTGCAAATCTTTGCACTTTCTTTAATTTCTTTACGTGCTTGACCAGGTGTGGGTTCCAAACTGGTGCTGCACTCCAGTATGGGCCTGACGTATATGGTGTACAGAGTCTTGAACGATTCCTTACTGAGGTATTGGAACGATATTCTTAGGTTTGCCAGCTCTCCCGTATGCTGCAGCAGTTATCTGGTTGATGTGCACCTCAGGAGATGTGCTCGGTATTATACTCACCCCAAGATCTTTTTCCTTGAGTGAGGTTTGCAGAATTTGGCCACCTAGACTATACTCCGTCTGCGGTCGCTGTATAACCCCTGTGGTTTAGCGCTTCTATTTGCTTATAATAATAATCCGTTTGCGGTCTTCTTTCCTCTTCCCGATCTTCATGATTTTGCCAGTTACTGGACCAGGCTTGTAGCCTGTCCAGGTCTCTTTTTTAGTCCTGCCTGATCCTCATCCGATTTAATTCTCCTGATTAACTTCACATCATCTTCAAACAGGGACACTTCTGAGTCTATCCCTTCCATCCTGTCATTCACATATACCAAAAACAGCACAGGTCCTAGGACTGACCCCTGTGGAACCCCGCTCGTCACAGGCGCCCACTCTGACACCTCGTCACGTACCATGACTCGTTGTTGCCTCCCTGTCAGATATTCTCTGATCCATTGCAGTTCCTTTCCTGTTATGTGTGCCTGATCCTCTAGCTTTTGCATTAACCTCTTGTGAGGAACTGTTTCGAAGGCCTTCTTGCGGTCCAAGAAAATGCAATCTATCCACCCCTCTCTCTCGTGTCTTACTTCCGTTACCTTGTCATAAAACTCCAGTAGGTTTGTGACACAGAATTTTCCTTCCCTGAAACCGTGCTGGTTGTCGTTCATACGCTTGTTTCTTTCTAGGTGCTCCACCACTATCATCCAGATAATCTTCTCCATGACTTTCATACTATACACGTCAGGGACACAGGTTTGTAGTTTAATGCCTCGTGTCTGTCTCCTTTCTTAAAAATTGGGACTATATTTGCCATCTTCCACACTTCAGGTAGTTGCCCAGTTTCAATGGATGTGTTAAAGATTTTTGTTAGTGGCACACACAGCGTCTCTGCTCCCTCTCTAAGGACCCATGGAGAGATGTCTGGTCCCACCGCCTTTGAGGCATCAAGTTCACATAGCAGCTTCTTCACCTCCTCCTCGGTTGTGTGTATTTCATCCAGCACTTGTTGGTGTATCCCCTGTTGGTGCACCTCCCGGAATCCTTTCTGTCTCCTCTGTAAATACTTCTTTAAATCTCATGTTGAGCTCCTCACATACTTCTTGGTCGTTTCTTGTGAACTCTCTACCTTCCTTCCTCAGCCTGATTACCTTGTTCTTGACTGTTGTTTTCTTCCTGATGTGGCTTACAACAGCTTCGGGTCAGACTTGTGTGTGTACTCGCCTAGTTGCGCTCACCTAGTTGTGGTTGCAGGGGTCGAGTTACAGCTCTTGGCCCCTCCTCTTCACTGGTCGCTACTAAGTCACTCTTTCTGCTCCATGAGCTTTTTCATACCTCTTTGTGTGTGTACTCACCTAATTGTACTCACCTAATTGTGGTTGCAGGGGTCGAGACTCAGCTCCTGACCCCGCCTCTTCGCTGTCCGCTACTGGGTCTCTGCTCTCCCTGCTCCATGAGCTTTATCATACCTTGTCTTAAAACTATGTATGGTTCCCGCCTCCACTATATCGTTCGCTAGACTATTCCACTTCCTAACTACTCTATGGCTGAAGAATTGCGTCCTAACATCCCTTCGACTCATCTGAGTCTTCAGCTTCCAGTTGTGTCCCCTTGTTTCTGTGTTCCCTCTCTGGAACATCCTGTCACTATCTACCTTGTCGATTCCCCGCAGTATTTTGTATGTCGTTATCATGTCTCCTCTAACCCTTCTGTCCTCCAGTGTTGTTAGTCCTATTTCCCTCAACCTTTCTTCATAGGACAGTCCCCTGAGTTGTGGAACTAGCCTTGTCGCAAACCTTTGCACTTCTCTAATTTCTTGACATGCTTGACCAGGTGTGGGTTCCAGACTGGTGCTGCATATTCTAGTATGGGCCTGACGTACACGGTGTACAGTGTCTTGAACGATTCCTTAAGGTAACGGAACGCTAATCTAAGGTTGGCCAGTCCCTATATGCTGCCGCAGTTATCTGGTTGATGTGTGCCTCCGGAGACGTGCTTGGCGTTATACTCACTCCAAGGTCTTTCTCCTTTTCCGAGGTTTGTAGCCTTTGTCCGCCTAGCTTGTACTCTGTCAGCGGTCTTCTTTGCCCTTCTCCGATCCTCATGACTTTGCATTTGGAGGGATTGAATTCAAGAAGCCAATTGCTAGACCAGATGTCGAGCTTGTCCAGGTCTGTTTGCAACCCTGCCTGGTCCTCTTCCGATGTGATTCTCCTCATTATTTTCACATCATCCGCGAATAGAGACACTTCTGAGTCTATCCCGTCCGTCATGTCATTCACATATACCAGGAATAACACTGGTCCTAGGACTGACCCCTGCGGTACACCGCTCGTCACAGGCGCCCACTGTGATACCTCATCACGCACCATGACCCGTTGTTGCCTCCCTGTGAGGTATTCCCTGATCCATTCCAGTGCCCTTCCTGTTATACATGCTTGTTCTTCCAACTTCTTTACTAATCTCATGAGAGGAACTGTGTCAAAGGCCTTCCTGCAGTCAGGAAAATGCAGTCAACCCACCCTTCTCTCTCCTGCCTTACCTCTGTTACTTTATCATAGAACCCCAGGAGGTTTGTTACACAGGATTTGCCTTCCCGGAATCCATGCTGTCTGGTGTTTATTATCCTGTTCAGCTCGAGGTGTTCCACCATTCTTTCTTGTGTGTATGTGTATGTGTGTGTGTGTGTATGTGTGCGGGTGTGTGTGTGTATGTGTATGTGTGTGCACTAGAAAGACGTTAACCCACTATTAAACTGACCAATCAGCACTACGCCTGGCCCGACATCACGTACTTATTAACCAACAGAAAGCCACCATTTCCTATGGGAATACCGTGATTGGTGGATTAGATCAAGTAAGCCACCAATAGCAAGGCGAGTAGCTTGAAGCCTAGTTACGTATGCAAGATAACGTAGCAGCTAATGAAGCACCGCTAGTAACAAGGCAACAAGTTGGTTAAGCTGTTAACTAAGGTAGTTTAGACCGCTAACGAGGACCACCACATTGTCAGCTGCAGTAGGTATTGACCCTAGCAAATATATTGTTGTTGATGAGATTGGTTTCAGCTTTCTACACACTCACACAATATATATATATATATATATATATATATATATATATATATATATATATATATATATATGTAACTAAAGTATAATGAACACTTGTCAATACTCAATATAACCAACATGGGGACAGAAACTCAGAAGATTAATTGAACTGTATATTTCGACCTCCTTTTGGGGTCCTCTTCAGCTGAAGAGGATCCCAGAAAAGGATCGAAATATACAGATCAACTAATCTTGTGAGTTTATTTTTTCATGTTAATATTGACACTGCCACTGCCACTGCCACTAACACTGCCACTGCCACTGACACTGACACTGCCACTGACACTAACACTGCTTGCACCATCGTCATGTTACCATGACAACCTGTAGAGATTTCCTCTGATGGGAATATACACCAGGAAATATGTATCTACCAGTATATTTACACGGGGAAGTATGTATCTACCAGTATATTTACACGGGGAAGTATGTATCTCCCAGTATATTTACACGGGGAAGTATGTATCTCCCAGTATATTTACACGGGGAAGTATGTATCTCCCAGTATATTTACACGGGGAAGTATGTATCTCCCAGTATATTTACACGGGGAATTATGTATCTCCCAGTATATTTACACCAGCAAGTATGTATCTCCCAGTATATTTACACCAGCAAGTATGTATCTCCCAGTATATTTACACCAGCAAGTATGTATCTCCCAGTATATTTACACCAGGAAGTATGTATCTCCCAGTATATTTACACCAGCAAGTATGTATCTCCCAGTATATTTACACCAGCAAGTATGTATCTCCCAGTATATTTACACGGGAAGTATGTATCTCCCAGTATATTTACATCAGGAAGTATGTATCTCCCAGAATATATACACAGACTTAACCAAAGAATAAACAATGAAGCTGCAATGGGAAGAATAGTCAATTCTCTTGCTTTTAAAACATTCTTAATGTGTTCTTGATCTGTCTTGTGAATTCCTGTGTTAATTATCTTGAATTAACATCTCTTAAGAACAGAGATAACAAGGCTGAAGATATGTTAAAAATGACGATATTTAACAACTATAACGCAAGGACCCCAATGGAAATAAGTCGCATTGATTGAATGTATTGGTATAAAATGGGTTCCCTTCTACGTAATTTATTTTATGCAGTCATGATCAATGAATAAACAGAAGGGTGGGCGAGGGGCTCGAACCTCGGTCCATAAATTGACAGTCCGATGCTCAACTGTCTCGGCTACCAGGGATTCTAACAAGGAGGATCCGGAACCAATGCTTACTGTAGTACATTCCTCCAAAGGCACTAACTGTAACCGAACTGAACTCCCCTCGGCCCAGGAGCTTTAGCAGTAGATCTGTTTTTACCCCCTTCCCTAACGGTCACACACGGTAGAGCGTCGGAATGTGAATTTACGGACCGAGGTTCGAGCCCCTTGTTCACCCTTCTGTTTATACATTGACACTTGTTTATCACGCCTTAATTTGAGTTCAGTCTCTTACTTATTACTTATGGAAGCAGAAATTAATAGGTCTTTGTCCTCAGTCTTCAAAGACAATGATCTCCTTGGAAGGAACAGCCTCCCTCCTCCTCTCACAACCTCCACCTCCCAGCCCTCCACCAGCCCCTCCCATCTCTCCACCACTCCCTCCCAGCCCTCCACCACCCCCTTCCAGACCTCCTCTTGTTTTCCTGGACAGTAACCATGACCGACTTCCTTTACTCCATCAACAGTGCTTTAGTTCCCAGACGAAATTATCAACTTCCTGTGAACCTCTCGTCTGAAGATTGCTGGAAATATTCATCTGGAAGTCTTGCTTCTGGAAGTTCCTGTCTTTCTGGAAGTCTTGTTTCTGGAAGTTCCTCTCTCTGAAAGTTCCTCTCTGGAAGTTCCTCTCTCTGGAAGTCTTGCTTCTGGAAGTCCCTCTCTAGATGTTTTGTTTCTGGAAGTCCCTCTCTCTCTTTAGATGTCTTGTTTCTGAAAGTCCCTCTCTCTCTCTCTCTCTCTCTCTCTCCTCTCTCTCTAGATGTCTTGTTTCTGGAAGTCCCTGTCTCTCTCTAGATGTCTTGTTTCTGGAAGTCCCTCTCTCTCTCTAGATGTCTTGTTTCTGGAAGTCCTCTCTCTCTCTCTAGATGTCTTGTTTCTGGAAGTCCCTCTCTCTCTCTCTCTCTAGATGTCTTGTTTCTGGAAGTCTCTCTCTCTCTCTCTCTCTCTCTAGATGTCTTGTTTCTGGAATCTCTCTCTCTAGATGTCTTGTTTCTGGAAGTCCCTCTCTCTCTCTCTCTCTCTCTCTCTAGATGTCTTGTTTCTGGAATCTCTCTCTCTAGATGTCTTGTTTCTGGAAGTCTCTCTCTCTCTAGATGTCTTGTTTTTGGAAGTCTCTCTCTCTCTAGATGTCTTGTTTCTGGAAGTCCCTGTCTCTCTGGATGTCTTGCTCCTGGAAGTCTCATTCTTTCTCTCTGAAAGTTAAATTTAAAATGTTCTTGCAGAAAGTTTCTCTCAGCACTGTCTGGCTTCTGAATGCTTAGGAAATACCTTCTGAAAATTTACGGTAAATTTCCATTTTTTGAGAGTTTGCAAGAATTTTACATATGGAGAACAAAATAAATTGTCTTAAATAAATTGAGATATCCATTAACGAGTCATTTCGCCCCCTTTATCAATCCGCCGTCGAGAGAAACGTTGCTTATACTTCATTTTTGTTACCTGTCTCTCCATATAGCATTTTCCTTCCTGGAAGATTACTACTACACGTCTGGAAGATTGCTGGAACGTCCCTGAGAAGAACTTTTCTGGAAATCGTAGTCTCAAACTTTGCAGTGAAACTCTTAACCCAGAGAGAGAACCAAAACTCAAACCATTGTTAACATTTTTGTCCCCCACTCCTCCTTCCCCTCCCTCTTTCCCTCTCGTCCTCTCTTAATCATTGGAGGAGGAAAATAAATTGTGGCCCTTGGACAGCACGAGTGTTGGCGTTATGAAATAGTGAAACCGCTCCGTCTTATTTATTCCAAGATCCACTTTCACAAATGGCATCATAAAATTCCTAATAAAAACATCCTCTGACACAGGAGAGAGAAAGGGAGAGAGAGAGAGAGAGAATAAATGAAAAAAAAGCCAGATAGTCCAAGGATAATTTCTTACCATCTTTGCTTTGAGAGAGAGAGCTTTTGTGAAACATGATATATATATATATATAATTTATATTTAACTAACATGATATATTCAACATAATTTCGTAGCAAAATAACCTTAACAATCTCACATAAACCTAAAATAAAGTGACATATAATTTTCCTTAATCTTAGATCAGTAAGTCGTAGTACGACTCAGTGTTCAGTGAGTCACTAGTCAGAACTGACAACCTCAATGACTACTTCATGAACGAGACACAAAACACTACAAACAACTCCGAAGAAGCGATCGATTGCATGACCATGCACTCCACCCCAGACTCAGACTCGTGCAACTCCATATTCGTCAAAAAATCCGAGAAACCAGTACTACTTAACTCAATTATAAATTGTATGAAGAGCCACGACTGTCGTCCCACAGAGCTGTATAACCCCTGTGGTTTAGCGCTTCTATTTGATTATATTAATAATAATGTCGTCCCACAGTCATGACGAGACACAGGTATAGTCCCGCTCCTCAAAGGTGGCAGCAAAGTTGTACAAGAAGCTAAACCAGTAACCCTGACGTCCCACATTATGAAGATCTTTGCATAACCCAGCATTTGCATAACCCAGGCCAGCATGGGATCCCAACAGGTTGCTCCTGCCTCTCACAATTACTGGACCATTACGACATGGACTTGGATACTCTGAAAAGAAGCTTTGTACAGATTTAGTGAACACCGACTTTGCAAAAGCCTTTAATAGGTGCGTCTAAAGGAATCGCCTTTAAAAGAATAACTGGAAAGGTGAGCAGATAGATGTTTTATTTACCATCAACAGAACCCAAGGAGCAACAGTAAACAGAAATAAGAGACTGCTAAGTGAAGAGTTCTCTTCCTCAAAGCACGATTCACATCTCCCCATCCCTCCGTCTCTCTCATCTTCGTATCTAGCTCCTATCGTAGCTCGGTTGGTAGCGCACTCACTTCACACGCTGATGTCCGTGGTTCAATCCTGGGTACGGGTGGAAACATTAGGGCGTGTTTCCTTAAGACACCTGCTGTCCATGTTCACCTATCAACAAGTAGGTACCTGGGTGCTAGCCGACTGGTGTGGGTCGCATCCTGTGGACAAAATTAACCTAATTTGCTCTGTATAACCAGGGGCTTTCTATATAGTATGTCACTGATGTCAGCTATGGTCTGTATAAGTTGTATCATGTACTTGTAGAAATAAAGATCATTATTATTATATAAACCAAGTCTCTCACTGGTGAACTAACAACAATATAATGTTTAATGAGTAATTTGACGGAAAAGTTCAGAAATTAAAAATAAATTTGAAGTACAGAACAGTAGACGGGAAGTCGGATGTCGTAGACGGGAAGCTGGATGTCAGAGGATCACACCTTCAAGAAACACAGCAATGCTGTCATCACAGCAATGCTGTCATCACAGCTACGAGAAAAATGATAGACTTAATAACTAGAAAATTCAAGTCATTGATGATTCTTGTCTGGTCACTGGGTCTCTCTCGGCTGGAATAATGCTCTATACTAACGCCCTCCTTCCTTTAAGACAGGAAATTTGTTTTCAGAACTGGAGAATGCACAGAGAACCCTCACAGGGCGTATGAATAACTGGGAGTGCTTGAAGTCCCTCGAACTGTAGGCTTTAGAACTTAGACGGGCGAAAGGTACATTACAATGTACACATTAATAATAATATCTTTATTTACTACAAGTACATGTACAAGGTATACAGTCCTAGCTGACATCAATGACATACTACTATATAGAAAGCCGCTGGTTATGCTGAGCATTTCGGGAAATTAGGTCAGTTATGTCCCAGGATGCGACCCACACCAGTCGACTAACACCCAGGTACCCATTTTAAACTGATGGGTGAACAGGGACATGGACAGCAGGTGTCTTATGGAAACACGTCCCTAATGTTGTCCAGCCGTACCGGAGGATTCTAGAGGGATTGGTCCCGAACCTGCAGACTGAAATCCCTTTATGTGAAAGCAAGAGGCTTGGCAGACAGTGCAAGATACCTTCAGTGGAAAGCAAGGGAGCGATGAGTACACTGAGAGATAACTCAATAAGTGTAAAGAGACCACGACTCTTCAACGCCCTCTCTTCCTTCATGCATAAGGAGAATTAAGGAACTCGATAACTTCCTAAAGTCAAGTTCTGCTTAGCCAGCTTAACAGGATCGCTCAAGGCAGCATCTTCGAGGCCTGATATATATATATATATATATATATGAGAGAGATAGATAGATAAGTATATAATAAAACAGTTGTAGCCGTATGTCGTATATTTAACAATTGATACAATTAAAATACAACACAGTTAATATTTCAACACCTGCTAGACTAACACCTGGTATGTTAACACCTGCTAGAATAACACCTGCTATACTAACACCTGCTATATTAACACTTGCTAGAATAACACCTGCTAGACTAGCACCTGCTAGACTAGCACCTGCTAGACTAGCACCTGCTAGACTAGCACCTGCTAGACTAACACCTGCTAGACTAACACTTGCTAGAATAACACCTGCTAGAATAACACCTGCTAGAATAACACCTGCTAGAATAACACCTGCTAGAATAACACCTGCTACATTTAGTTTGTTATATGCAAAGCAGTCTTATGTAATCATTGGAAAGTTGCTAAACCCGTAAGGGTTACAAAGCGCCTGGGAACTGGAAGTTAATTAAGCTTGATCCGAGGGAAGGGAGGGCAATTTGCATTCCTTGGATCAAGAGCCCTGTAGAGTCCAGGGCTGCCGATCATAATACAACTGAGGACTGACCAGAATTGCACAGATTCAGCCTTATGTATCTCTCTCTCTCTCTCTCTCTCTCTCTCTCTCTCTCTCTCTCTCTTATATATATATATATATATATATATATATATATATATATATATATATATATATATATCTATCTATCTATCTATCTATCCGTCTGTTTGTCTGTCTGTCTATTTATCTCTCCCTCCCCAGACATATATTTACCTCTCCATGACATATCAATTCTCTCTCTCTCTCTCTCTCTCTCTCTCTCTCTCTCTCTCTCTCTCTCTCTCTCTCTCTCTCTCTCTCTCTCTCTCTCTTTCCCTTTCCCTCTTTCTCCGTGTCAGAGTTTAGTGTCGGAGGCGCATCGCTGACCACAACTTTCATTCCAATCAATGACCTTTTTTGCTCCCTCCATCTGTTTTGGATTCTGTATGATTCTGAAGGATTATGCATGATTCTGTATGATTCTGGAGGATTCTGTGTGATTATGGAGGATTCTGGAGGATTCTGGAGGATTCTGTATGATTATGTATGATTCTGGAGGATTCTGTATGATTCTGGAGGATTCTGTATGATTCTGGAGGATTCTGTATAATGATTCTGGAGGATTCTGTATAATGATTCTGGAGGATCTGTATGTTTCTGTATGGTTTTGTGTGATTCTGTAGGATTCTGTATGATTCTGGAGAATTCTGTATGATTCTGGAGGATTCTGTATGATTCTGGAGGATTCTGTATGATTCTGTATGATTCTGGAGGATTCTGTATGATTCTGGAGGATTCTGTATGATGATTCTGGAGGATCTGTATGTTTCTGTATGGTTTTGTGTGATTCTGTAGGATTCTGTATGATTCTGCATCATTCTGAATGTCTGATTATATGTGATTCTGTAGGATTCTGGATGATTATGTATGATTCTGTGGGATTTTGTAGGATTCTGTATGACTATGTAGGATTCCCTATGATTATGCATGATTATGTATGAACATGAATGCATTCACTTACGACACCTTCACTGAAAACGTTTCGGTCCTTGGCCCTTGATCACTTTTCGGTCTCTGGACCTAAATAATGTCGGTCGTTATACCTTATGTCATTTTTTTTGCCTAAATGAGCGTTTGTGTCCTGTCATACCCCTGTATACCCTGCACCACTCCTCCATACCCCTACCATACGCCTCCATACCTGTACCATACGTCTCCATACCTCTATCATTCGCCTCCATGCAATGGCATAGCTCTGCTTGCTCTGTGACATCCTTCCATGCTTATTCTTGCTCTGTGATACCCATACCCAGCCA
The DNA here is from genome assembly GCA_009830355.1 of Cherax destructor. NCBI lineage: Eukaryota > Metazoa > Arthropoda > Malacostraca > Decapoda > Parastacidae > Cherax > Cherax destructor. Next base: position 150,923 of record WNWK01000621.1, on the reverse strand, counting down.
TACTTCTCCAGGAACTACAACATTCATCCATACCCTGCTAATATGTTCCATGCCCTCCCTGCCTTACTCCCGGATGCCCTGGGTGACGCAGGGGTCAAGAGACAGGGTGCTCACGCCAGCAGTAACAATGATGAGACAGAGATTTCGGGAAAGTTAATGTAATTCCAGTCACGAGGAGGACCTCAGTCATCTTGAGGACGGGTCAACAATTATATTGAGCCAGGTGACGGGGTGACGGTGTGAGGGTTAGCTCACGGGGTGACGGTGTCAGGTAGATCACGGGGTGACAGCGTAATCCAGGTCACGGGGTGACGGTGTGAGGAAGCTGAGAGGGTGACTGTGTGAGGCAGGTAGTGGCGTGTTGAATCATCTGAGCCTTCGTCTGCAGTCCTGGATACAGTATTTCGGAGAATGAAATCGAGGGAACATCATTAGTAACGTATATGTGTGTATTTCTCTTCGAGAAAGTCTGCTCTGGAAATGCATCAGAAGAAAGCAATAACCACCCCACGCTTGGTGTGGTAGTCATGGTGAGAAAAGAAGTATACAAGACCATCTTTGTTAACAGGTTTTCCGTACACCTGAAAGGAAAGCGTTTCCCTGTCAGGAATCCTGCAGAGAAGGACGTCAAGGAAATGGAGTTTTCCCCCATCTTTATGTTCGTGTGTTAATCGTGTAGGGCCAAACGGTCCTTAATAAATGTCCTAGTTACCATATACATTTAGGTTAGGTTTGTCAGGAAACAGGACAAGTGTTTCCTGACATGGGTCTTAGTTATATGATGACCCACAGTTGGTGCTTTTGGTCATCTGACCGAGGCCTTCCTCTGGCTTACCCCTCCACCCCTTTCAAAATTATGGCTATGATTATAACTATTTTACTGTAATAATCAACATTTCAACAACCTGTTGGGTATTAAGAAGTGACTGTAATCACAACCTCAGTGTTAAAACAGTCGAGAAGTGCGTGAACTGCAAGACTTCTGAGATGCGTGACCACAGTACCAGGAGTCTTGTGATCAGACACAAGAACTGCAGTCACTTTAGCAAACCTTCCTTATAGATGAGTCTTGTGTTCAGACACAAGAACTGCAGTCACTTCTAGCAAACCTTCCTTATAGATGAGTCTTGTGTTCAGACACAAGAACTGCAGTCACTGCTTCTAGCAAACCTTCCTTATAGACGAGTCTTCACTGTCGCTAAACTTATTATAAAGTCAAGACCTGATATAGCTATACATAGAGGAAATCTGGTTTATAATTACAATTCTCTCTGCACCGTGTTTATGCCGTGTTAGAGGACGCTGACTTTTTCATATGAAGGCAAAGACAAAATACATATACGTATATATAAATTTATGTATCCAGAATTCCAATCTTTCCAGAAACACTTTTCGAGAAATCCAGCATCATTTCACCTTTATTGTTGAAACGTTTCGACTACACAGTAGTCTTCTTCAGTCAAATACAGAGGCAGAAAGTGTAGTAGTGAAGTGAAGATGTAATCAGTCCATCAACCTTGGAGAAATAGTATTTGAGGTGATCAGTCCCTCCAGGGTTGAAGAAATGATTACATCATCTTCATTTGACTGAAGAAGCCTACTGTGTAGGCGAAACATTTCAACGCCAAAGAGACCCAACTGCTGCCGGTAAGATGTGGTAAAAGACACGTTTCGCCACTCGTGGCGAAACGTTTCCTCTAATAAGTGTCCTCTAATAAAGTGTCTTTTTCCTCAAGAGACACGTTCCTGGACGAGTATTTATTATTGTTGTGGCGCTGCTTCGCGGGGGTCAACGCCCCCGCCTGATCAACCAGGCTGATCAACCAGGCTGTTACTACTGGCCGCACTCAGTCCGACGTACGAACCACAGCCTGGCTGGTCAGGCACTGACTTTAGGTGCCTGTCCAGCGCCTGCTTGAAGACAGCCAGGGGTCTATTGGTAATCCCCCTTATGTACGCTGGGAGGCAGTTGAACAGTCTTGGGCCCCTGACACTGCCGAGTCTTTTGCTTTCGTAGGGAGTGATACTCGTGTGCAAGTTTGGTACTAATCCCTCTAGGATTTTTCAAGTGTATATAATGTATCTCTCCCGCCTGCGTTCCAGGGAGTACAGGTTTAGGAACTTCAAATGTTCCCAGTAATTGAGGTGGTTTATTGTAGTTATGCGTGCCGTGAAGGTTCTCTGCACATTTTCTAGTTCAGCAATTTTACCTGCCTTGAAAGGTGCAGTTAGTGTGCAGCAATATTCCAGCCTAGATAGAACAAGCGACCTGAAAAGTGTCAACATGGGCTTGGCATCCCTGGTTTTGAAGGTTCTCATTATCCATCCTGTCATTTTTCTAGCAGATGCGATTGCTACAGTGTTATGGTCCTTGAAGGTGATATCCTCTGACATGATCACTCCTAGGTCTTTGACATTAGTTTTTCCCTCTATTGTGTGGTTGGAATTTGTTTTATACTCCGGTGAAATTTTAATTTCCTCACATTTTCCATATCTGAGTAATTGAAATTTCTCATCATTGAACTTCATATTGTTTTCTGCAGCCCATTTAAAGATTTGGTTTATGTCTGCTTGGAGTCTTGCAGTGTCTTCAACGGTGGACACTGTCATACAGATTCGGGTGTCATCTGCAAAGGAAGACATGGCACTGTGGCTTATATCCCTGTCTATGTCCGATATGAGGATGAGGAACAGGATGGGAGCGAGTACTGTGCCTTGTTGAACAGAGCTTTTCACCGTAGCCGCCTCAGACTTTACTCTGTTGACTACTACTCTTTGTGCTCTATTTGTTAGGAAATTATAGATCCATCTGCCAACTTTTCCTCTTATTAGTTTATCACGCAATTTTGTGTGCTATTACACCATGGTCACACTTGTCAAAGGCTTTTGCAAAGTCTGTGTATATAACATCTGCATTCTGTTTGTCTTCTAGTGCATCCAGGACCTTGTCGTAGTGGTCCAGTAGTTGGGACAGACAGGAGCGACCTGTTCTAAAGAGTCTAAACCCATGTTGCCCTGGGTTGTGTAATTGATGGGTATCTAGATGAGTATCGATCTTGCTTCTTAGAACCCTTTCAAAGATTTTATGATATGGGATGTTAGCGCTATTGGTCTGTAGTTCTTTGCCATTGCTTTACTGCCCCCTTTGTGGAGTGGGGCTGTCTGTTATTTTTAGTAACTGCGGGACGACCCCAGTGTCCATGCTCCCTCTCATAGGATGTGGCTTTGGCTACGCAGGTTTTCCCATGGTCTGGTTGTTCTGTGTCGTCTTGTACCCTTTAGGTGGTGTGCCTGGCAATATAGGTTATAGCACTGTCTTTCCTGAACTGATGAGTGGCACATTTCAGGGTGGAAAAGCTTACAGAAAGGGAGGTTGCATTCTCCTGTTGTCATATGGGCACGGCATTTTCTGGGGTGGTCAAAGTTGCATGTCCCATCTGTTTTCCCAGATATTCCATGCCTGCAGATACCAAGTGCATAATATTTGCATAGGCCTGGTTTCTGTTTGCCTTGTTTTTTTATGAGACATTTACAATTTACAAACATCGGGGATCACCTTCTGACACCTCTCTCCCCCTCCCTTCCCCCCTCCCTTCCCCCTCCCTTCCCTCCTCCCTTCCCCCCTCCCTTTTTTTCTTCCATCCTCCCTCCTTTCTCCCTCCCTTCCTCCCCCTGCTGTGTCAAGAGAGAGAGAGGGAACTGAACTAATGTAAACAAAGTCTTCAGCACACACATAATTGAACTCTTTGAACTGCGTATTTGTTCAGCACTCAGTCCTAAGGTGTTTTATTACATGTCAGTTCTTTATCTCCCCCCTCCCACCTCTCTCTCTCTCCCTGTCACATCCTAAATCGTTGCTGTTTTGTTTGTGTTCATTTTGTAGGCACACAGATTGTTCCACTGGTGCTACTAAGAAGAGGAATGCACTTGTGAAGCACTAACAGTTTAATGGGTCAGAGAACCCACTTTGGCGTTCCGTATTGCCTCGTTACGGCAGCCGTGAAGCAGTTAGATATAATTGGCTGAAGCTATGGGTGCTATTTCTCCTCCCTTGCTCCCTCCCTCCCGTAATGTTCTGCCACTCTCTGCTCCTTCCCCCTTTCTCTCTCTCTCTCTCTCTCTCTCTCTCTCTCTCTCGAGATAAATGTGACACAACTTTCATTAACTAGAAAATGTTTGCAAACTGACACGATCTGTCTGTAAAGACTAGAACATGTTTCACACATCAGAATCTTCATATCATACATAGTATGAATATATATATATATATATATATATATATATATATATATATATATATATATATATATATATATATATAATAATATATATATATATATATATATATGTATATATATATATATGTGTGTATATATATAGTGTATATATATATGTGTATATATATATATATATATATATATATATATATATATATATATATATATATTATATATTATCTTGACAAGTTGCTGGTGAATGAGTTACATTTTCTGAATGGTAAATGAAGTTAATGTTTTATCAGAATAATTATGTCAGAATTGCTGATAAAATCGAGCTATCTCACGGGACTCTTTAGAGTAATTTTTTATATCGCTGAGCGATTTAAAATCTAGGAGAGATTTTTTTGGGTGTTTCTAAACGCTACATTTTTCTCCTTTGAGTTTTTTCCAGATTTAGATTTGTCTAAATTGGTATTTAAGTTGAACAATAATACGGGGTGTCCCAAAAAGTCTCCATACCCAGGGAAATTTAGTAATTTTAGCAAAATGTAGAACTATTCTCTACATGACTGCCATTTCTTTGTCAACACGGGCGAATGCGTCTATTCCACTCATAATGGACTCGTGTCAACACATTTGGTCCGCAACACTTCCAGTCTTTTTGAATTTCACATTAAGTTCGGCAGCAGTGTCGTCTGTGATGTGCTTGCCATATTTTCGTTGAAGTTCATTATAACCGGACGACAGTTTCCAGATCCAGCCACGACAACTACTTCTATATGTTCTTGTTTTGACAATGACAATCTTAAAGGGTGTCTGAAAAATAAGAAATGAAATTAACTGTGTGTGGAGACTTTTGGGTCACCCTGTTACAGTATGAACGAGGCGCTGAAATGTTGCTGTGATTCTGGGGCCACTAACTGCGGTGACTGTCACTGGAATGTCTGTCTCGTTCGCTGGAACATGTCTCGTTCACTGGAACTCTGTCTGGTTCGCTGGAACCCGACCCTCACTTCTGAAAGGCACCATACACACTGCAGTCTTGCCCCGGGACACTCGATGATCTATTATTCATGACACCCACTGATTTTTGGTTCACTTGTTTCCTTGTGTTCCCATAATTACCACTGTTGCAGATTGACTATTTTCTGTGGAGAAGCTTGAGTCTGTGACCAAGTGATTTAATTTGTGAGAGGATATACATCTCCAAGGTTCAAAGTACAGTGGGAGACTAACTCTTTCTCTCTCCCAGTTACCCCTACCAGTACATTAGTGTGGTGGGAGACTTACTCTAGTTCTCTCTCTTCTCTCTCTCTCTCTCTCTCTCTCTCTCTCTCTCTCTCTCTCTCTCTCTCTCTCTCTCTCTCTCTCTCTCTCTCTCTCCCAGTAACTGCGTCACATCGCCTGCTTGAACTAACTTGGCTACTTCAAACACATGAAGTCTCTTGAGTGACATTATCCCCCAAAAAATTAATTTATTTAACAACACCGAGGGCAAGAGGTCACTAAAAAAAAATTCACGACGGCAGATATTGCAAGTCCCGCTCGTGAAAAACCTGTGTTGCAAATCTTGGCGTCCAGTGCACTGCAACACTTAGTCTTCCGTAATGAATAACAAAACTCGCTAGACTTTCTTGCCCAAAACAAAATAAGTATTTCTTTTCACTTTAGCAAAAAAATATATGTAAATACATCACCGGCAACTCCCGAGCAGTAAATTCGAAAAGTTAAAATAGTATATGTTGTACCTGAAGAAAAATTCTGATAATAATAGTAATCTTTATTTCTACAAGTACAAGTATAAGGTATACAGACCATAGTTGACATCAATGACATACTACTATATAGAAAGCCCTTGTTATGCAGAGCATTTCGGGCAAATTAGGTCAATTTTATCCCAGGATGCGGCCCACACCATTCGACTAACACCCAGGTATCTATTTTACTGCTAGGTAAACATGGTCAGTAGGTATCTTATGGAAACACGCCCTAATGTTTCCACCCGTACCGGGGATCGAACCACGGATCTCAGTGCGTGAGTCGAGTGCGCTATTAATCGACTGTATAGCGATAACAGTAAGCTGTATTAGCCTATGTATAAGCATCCTGTCACTCCCTTACAAACTTTATCTTCTACACAAAGCGGAACGTTGACCCAATAAAAGTTAGTCGTGCAATATGCGTCTTATCTTCACTGTTGTCGACACTACGCTATTTGCAACCATCCTTTACGTTGATTAGACGACGTTGCAAGGAAACTTGACGCTCGTTCAGTGAGGGTCTTGGCACCTTCACGCTCGTTGCACGACGATGCTGGCACCTTGAAGCCCCTTGGACGACTTTGCAAGAGCCTTGATGCTGATTACATGCTGAGAGCGTAACACCTTTACTCTTGCTTTTGTAAACACAACAACAGCGGCAACAACGGTAGGCGTTGATCGAATTAATCTAAGACACTGTTCTTTTTCCTGTACCAGCATAACTAACCTTGGAGCGTACGACCAGGAACCACCTCGGTAGTGGTGGCTTATATAGACCTATACCTCTAATATATACCTCCATACTGCTATCCTATTATACCTTAGTACTCGCGGCCTATGTCTCTCAATACTCCCAGCCTATATACCTCAGCAATCGAGGCGAATATACCTCTTAATCGAGGCCTACTTACCACTGTGCTAACGGCCTACCTATTTTCACGGCCTATATATTCCATTCACATGCCCTGCCGAACTTCCTTTGCCCTACATAGTTCCATTATCTTACCCTGTTTACCTCTGTTTACCTCTGTTTACCTCTGTTGACCTCTGTTTACCCCTGTTCCCGCGGTCCACCTCTTCTCAAGATGCAAAATGAATACACAGGAATTATTATTATTATAATCAAAGAAGCGCTAAACCACAAGGGTCATACAGCGCAGACAAATATACAGGAAAAAACAGTGACTCAGTATGAACGGGAGGAAGAATACATAAACAAGAGTCTTTAAATACATAACAAGAGTCTTTAAATACACAACAAGTAAGAGTCATTTTAAAAGAGTCTGGACTAAAGATTTAATTTTCCCTAACAAACTCACCAACTCTTAACAAATATTGAATAATTAATTACCTTTATTAAATAAATAACTGGCAGCTCTTTATTATTATTATTATTATTATTATTATTATAGTATTCTCGACTGGTGGTGAGCAGGTTAAATGCAGCCTTAATGACCCTCGTGTAGCCGATAGGCTTCAAACCTAATTAACCAACCAACCAGTAACGCTTTTCACTGTTTCCTCGTTGGTCTTGTTAAATATAACTGTTAAATATAATTGTTAATTGTAATTATTTATTTTAGAGTCTGTTGATATTTTTGCAATATTCTGGGTTTTTTTTCTTTAGTTTTCGACAATTCTCTCTCTCTCTCTCTCTCTCTCTCTCTCTCTCTCTCTCTCTCTCTCTCTCTCTCTCTCTCTCTCTCTCATGGTATGTGATCTGTGTTCATGGTATGTGTTCATGGTCTATGGTCTGTGTTCATGGTCTGTGTTCATGGTCTGTGTTCATGGTCTGTGTTCTGGTCTGTGTTCATGGTCTGTGTTCATGGTCTGTGGTCTGTGTTCATGGTCTGTGTTCATGATCTGTGGTCTGTGTTCATGGTCTGTGTTCATGGTCTGTGTTCATGGTCTGTGGTCTGTGGTCTGTGTTCATGGTCTGTGTTCATGGTCTGTGTTCATGGTCTGTGGTCTGGCTTAACTGTCATCTATGCTACTCTGGCTTCTTTGTCACTTCTTATTTTTCTTGAAAAAACTGTCTTTCACGAGTCATTAGAAGTCTACCTTCCATTTAGTGTATATTGTTAACGTCTGATAACGTATGATAACGTCTGATAACGTTAGCGTGTAATATCGTACTGCCGACACCACTAAAGAAATAGCTAACGTCTTGAGCATATGATGACCCACAACTGGAGCTTTGTGTCATCTGACCGAAGCCTTCCACTGGCTTACCCCTTCCCAAGAGGGAGCCAGTGTATATAGGCGAGCTGGGAAGGGACGGGACCAAGAGAGGAAGAACAAGAAGTAGTGGAAGTATTTGTGTATTGTTCCAGTCACGTTATTGTGCCAAGTTTCGCCCACTTACCATGAACCTCTGAGGTGGTTGAGGCTGCAGAGAATTCATTACGATCTTGTTGAGGACTGTATGTGATTCTTATTCCCTTGAACGATAGCCTCGTGAAGTGTCTCGTTGAAGATGAGAGTTACTGAAGTCTCCAGCTATAACACAGAGAGAGAGAGAGAGAGAGAGAGAGAGAGAGAGAAGAGAGACGAAGGGTAAAATAGAGAAAAAATCGTCCCACGACAAAACCACCACCGGTCACCGCCAGCCCCAGCCGCCCACAGCCACCCACCGCCGCCCACCGCCTCACTGCGAAAACAAGTAATTAAGCCTCCGAGACTTGACCACCATTTTCTTATCATCCACAAAACAGTTTAGCGAGATTAACGTCGCCAAACACGTAATTAAAACAAGTTACAAACACCGTGTGTGGACTCTCCTTAATCCTGTATCTTACAGCATACAGGAGGAAGAGGAGGGGGAAGAAGGGAGGGAGGGAAGGGGGACAGATGAGGGTAAGAAAATGAGGGAGAGGGAGAAAATGAGAAAGGAAAGGGGTAGAAGAAAAGATGAGGTTAGGGGGTAGAAGGAAGGGTAGGATGTACCAGTCACAGATGTATATAATTCATGACTGGACTTCTGGTCTACAAGGACACAGTGATACACGTCCGTATAAACCAGGTTTGACCTCTCCTGGAGCTTGCTCGGAAAAGGTCAACCCTGAGGGGACAAGCGAGGTCGTGGGGAAAGGGAGGCTAGTTAACCAATGAGCCAATTAGGTGCCTGGGTGTTTGAAAAGAGGTCGCTTGAGATCAGATCTGTAAAAAAAAAAAAAAAAAAAAAAACATAGAGAGAAGGTTACGACGACTTCGTAAATGGTCCAAGTCGGACCGAAACGTCGTCGTAAGCTCCTCTCTATGTGTGGGTTATTTGTGTGTCGTTCCAGTCACGGTATTGTGACTTTGTAAATGTTTGTAAATGCTTGTAAATGTTTGTAAATTAAGAATAAAACACTTGTGCAAGAAACGTTTGATTCTTAACGTTCAGTGGGACCGGCCAGTGTACACAGTGTTATTTATTCGGTAATTCAGTAACTAGCGGCTGCTTCGAGACTCCTGCGTTGGGTTCTGTCTTCTTGGTACAACTGTACTGCTGCTCCACACTGCATGACGTGTGCGTGTGCAATGTGGTTAACGATGCACACGCATTGTTTGTTAGTGGTACCTAACTGGAGGGTGTTCCGGGGGTCAACGCCCCCTCGCCCAGTCCTTGACCAAGCAAACTGTACAAGAGATCACTTGTTTAAATGCTTTGTTCACTGTACTGAAATGACTCACGAAATCGTAATGACACGATTGCAACCAAACCAGGGTACGGGTAGGGGTTGAACTCGCGGCTAGTGAGTGGTAAAACTCCAGGAAAGCGCATAAGCCTCTGGGCCAGCTGGCTACATAAGATTCATCCAACTAGTTACGCTGAAATGTACACAAGTGACCTTTTCATTGCAAGTGTTGTTGACAGCGTCCACCGTGCATGCGTATTTGTGTTCGTGTAGGAGAGTCTGAAGGTCACCCCCTTTCCCCCCGTCTCACCCACGTAAACCTTACTGCCTCCCCCACACGGAAGCCTGTCAACCCTTACAGCAGTGGCGCTCTTGGCTCTGAAAGGTCTGGTGATTTCTTTGATGGTGCTCGTGATTGCAAAAGCAATGTCCATTTTGGGAAAGGTAAAGAAAGAGATGAAGGCAAGGATAAGAGAGGAAATGGAGAGAAGGAAGACGAAAAAAATGCGAAAACGGGAAATGGGAGAAAAAGATAGGGTAAAAAAAAAAGAGAACAATAGAGAGATGATGGAAATTGAAGGCTAAGAGATAGGGTGAAGAAGAATAAAGGAAGGAAGGGGGCAAGAAAAAGAAGAGTAAAGCACTGAGTAAAGTTCTTCTGGCAGTTGAAAAACACTAAGTAAATAAAATCAAAGTGGCTCTCCACTCCACTTTCCAGAGCACAATCTCAACGCTGAATCAACTTGGCAGACGAGGTGATGAAAATTAAATAGATTAGGTTCGGCTTTTTCGGAAAATTTGTTTTGTTGTGAGGACGCCTTGGAAATATTGGCGGGAATGGTGGGGAGACCTTCAGTCAAGACCAGGTCTTCTGCAGTGGTGGTCCAGTGTAGCCAACCTTGGTCAAGACCAGGTCTTCTGCAGTGGTGGTCCAGTGTAGCCAACCTTGGTCAAGACCAGGTCTTCTGCAGTGGTGGTCCAGTGTAGCCAACCTTGGTCTAGACCAGGTCTTCTGCAGTGGTGGTCCAGTGTAGCCAACCTTGGTCAAGACCAGGTCTTCTACAGTGGTGGTCCAGTGTAGCCAACCTTGGTCTAGACCAGGTCTTCTGCAGTGGTGGTCCAGTGTAGCCAACCTTGGTCAAGACCAGGTCTTCTGCAGTGGTGGCCCAGTGTAGCCAACCTTGGTCTAGACCAGGTCTTCTGCAGTGATGGTGCAGTGTAGCCAACCTTGGTCAAGACCAGGTCTTCTGCAGTGGTGGTCCAGTGTAGCCAACCTTGGTCAAGACCAAGTCTTCTGCAGTGGTGGTCCAGTGTAGCCAACCTAGTAAGACCAGGTTCTTCTGCAGTGGTGGTCCAGTGTAGCCAACCTTGGTCCAAGACCAGGTCTTGCAGTGGTGCTAGTGTAGTCGCTTGGTCAGACCAAGGTTTCTGCTAGTGATGGCGAGTGTAGCCAGACCTTGGTCAAGACCAGGTCTTCTGCAGTGGTGGCCCAGTGTAGCCAACCTTGGTCTAGACCAGGTCTTCTGCAGTGATGGTGCAGTGTAGCCAACCTTGGTCTAGACCAGGTCTTCTGCAGTGGTGGTCCAGTGTAGCCAACCTTGGTCTAGACCAGGTCTTCTACAGTGATAGTCAGGCTTATCTGGTCTTCAAGACCAGGTCTTCTGCTGTGATGATCAGAATTATCTGGTCCTCGAAGTAAACACCTTGACGCTAGTAAAGGTCTCTTAATCCACGAAACTGGAGCTGCCTTCCCTCTCCTTCCTGAGATCAGACCAGATGTCTCTCATTTTCCAGATGCTGTACGACACTTACGGGCCTAGCGCTTCCTCACAATAACTACAACAATAAGATTGCAAAGAACTGTGTTTATCACTGATTTAAGAAATTGTCGCACATACTTCCTCAAGACAAATTAAACCAGCAAACTGGTCAGGAAAATCGGCAGGTAAACACCCGCCTGAACCAGCGTCTGGCTATGAAAAGGCTGTCAAGACAATAGCCGAGGCAGTCGAGGTAACAAATGCAATTGAATATCACTTTGTCCGTGTCTCCCATGAGTTCCACCTGACACCTGCCTTCCTTCAGTTCAAATCCATCAGGGAATCTATTTTTCCGCGTATATTAACGCCTTCGTGGAACCTCAGAGGAAAAAATCCAACTGAGTGAGATCGGGACTTCTTCCCGGCCACTTCAGAGTCCCTCGACGCCGTATTCAAAACACTTCTGAAGCTCCAGAGTTAGGGGACACCCTGCATTTCAGTGCATGTATAGATCATATACAGATCAACCCTATAATGGTGTGTTTATCTTAAACTTACGTCTGCACTGTCAGTGTCAGCCTGCAACAGCTGGGCCTGTTTAACATGCTTTCTGCTTCAGTAATTACTACCTTTGATACTTAACCTCCACCAGGATAAAGGATTTTTAAGTTCGGAAGATCCCTCGTGCTCAGCATACTCCACCACTTGACCTTTACAGTTATTTACATGTTCACGTTACCTTCACGTCCCCTCCAGTTCCCAGTCACCCCTCACGTCTCCTACAGTCCCCAGTCACCCTCACGTCTCCTACAGTCCCCAGTCACCCTCACGTCTCCTACAGTCCCCAGTCACCCTCACGTACTCCACGTACTCCATGTACTCCATGTACTCCACGTACTCCATGTACTCCACGTACTCCATGTACTCCACGAACTCCATGTACTCCACGAACTCTCAGTACTCCATGTACTCCACGTACTCCATGTACTCTCTACAGAACCGGAAAAGCTCTTACATAATTAACACATCAGCATTCATCAGGACATCTAATAAGGGAACATTTCGCCCCGAATAGTTGCTTGAAGGTCGAAGAAACTACTTGTGGTGCAACGTTTCGCTGCCGAGTGTCTTGAACAGTACATTACGTGTCTTGCAATTACACCTCAGTATCACCGTACCAGATCCTCCTTAAAAACAGTCTGCTTTCAGGGCGAAATGTTGTCTTGATCAACTTGTTCCCAACTTGTCTCTATTTTATGCATCTTTTCACCCATGTCCCTGGCAGTGTGTTGTCTCCCTGGCAGTGTGTCTCCCTGGCAGTGTGTGTCTCCCTGGCAGTGTGTGTCTCCCTGGCAGTGTGTGTCTCCTGGCAGTATGTGTCTCCCTGGCAGTGTGTGTCTCCCTGGTAGTGTCTACGAAAGCCGGACAAGTGAGGTTGAGTTTCACCCTGCTCTGTCCCCTTATGTCTCACCAGCTGCCCGTGGACACATTAGCAGGATTAAAAACGCGTGAGTAAACACTAGGACATATTAGAAAACGTTTCGGTCCTGGGACCTGATCACTCTCCCCCTATAAACATACTGTCATTTCAACCTTTGCTTGTTAAAGGTGATCAAAGTCACAAAACCGAAACGTTTACTGATATGTTCTAGTGTTTGCTCATGTGCCTTTGTGAAGTAATTTGTCGGTATATGTTACCTATCTATTATTGCTGCCTCCCAGGATACATAAGGGGGATTACCAATGGACTCTGGCTGTCTTCAAGAAGGCGCTGGACAGGCACCTAAAGTAAGTACCTGACCAGCCGGGCTGTGGTTCGTACGTCGGGTTGTGTTCGGCCAGCCGTGTAACAGCCTGATTGATCAGACCTTAATTCACCACGAGGCCTGGTCTCAGACCGGGCCGCGGGGGCGTTGACTCCCGAAACCTTCTCCAGGTATGATGTGTATGCCGCATTAGCAGGATGTATGGGTGTTAGTGAAGTAGTGAGGTAGGCGGGGATGTCCACTGGTGGTGATCTCTCCACCACTGGTGGTGATACCTCCACCACTGGTGGTGATACCTTTGTAGATAAACACGTAAGTGCTCTCTGTCTCTATCTCTCTCTCTCTCTCTCTCTCTCTCTTATTAACCACTTAAGGCTATATTTATACACTTACAAGGCTCTACGCTCTACAGAGAGAGGGTATACGAGTCTAATGATGACAGAGTGCACTCGCCAGCCATAGTGTAAACACCGGGTGTAAATCCATCCCTAGGTAGATATAGAAAGACGTTTATTTAAAGACCAGACCAGGGCGTGTTTGGTGTGTGTGTGATTGTGGGTTTATTCTCGGTGTTTCAAATCTATATATATATATTTTTTTTTTTGCTGTTTGACGTTGCAGGCTTAAATTTTTAATGTAAAAATTTAAATTGCCGAAAGATGTGGTGATTGGAAGGAGACATTTTAGGCATCAATTCTTTGGAAAATTAGAGTATTATAGTTGGTTGGTCATCTGTAGGGGGGTGAAAAAAAGGTAGAGGGCGACACCAGGAGGAATTTTGAAAAATATCAGGGGAGAGTGACAGATACACACACACACACACACACACACCAGACACCACCCACAACCACATAATACACGAGGTACGATAAAGCCCATGGAACAAGGAGTGGACCTAGTAGCGACCAGCGAAGAGGCGGGGCCAGGAGCTGTTAATCACCCTGCAACCATAAATAGGTGAGTACACACACACACACACTCGTTAATCCTTGGATCAGGACACGGGTGGTCAGGAAGACAAGAAAACACTCGTGGCGAAGCGATTACTTATTGAATGTCTTGATCATTATTAATCTCCTTGATCATTATTAATCTCCCTGATCATTATTAATCTCATTGATTATTATTAATCTCCTTGATCATTATTAATCTCCTTGATCATTATTAATCTCCTTGATCATTATTAATCTCCTTGATTATTATTAATCTCCTTGATCATTATTAATCTCCTTGATCATTATTAATTCTTGTTTTTAATCTCCTTGATCATATAATTTTGATAATTATTTATGTGAAACCCTGGTGAATAACAAGTGAAAACAGGTTTTACTGATGGTCAGAACTACCGGAGGTAACAAAAACACCAAACTACACACAATTAGGAAGTTCAAGATTATACATGAGGTATAGCCAAGCCAGAGTGAGAAGGATAACAGTGGCAGTTTTATACAACCCACCACCAGACAGCAGTAGACCAAGAGTGTATTACAACCACAACTACCAACATACGTATTATAAATAATACAGCAAGAAAAGCCCAGCTAAATTATATATATATATATATATATATATATATATATATATATATATATATTGTGTGTGTGTGTGTGCTGATTGGTTGAGAGAGGTGTCGTTCTGCTCGCCTATTGGTGGAGCAACCTAGCCTCCTGCTCGCCTATTGGTACACATTTTAAACACCGACAAGAGAGCTGACTGATCTATGGAAAAACTTTAATTAAATTATGAATGCCAATTGCCTTTGAAACCGGAAATATATTATAATTATATAGACTAATTACGCCTCCGTTACTCATTAATTATAACCATTAACTGCTAGCAAACACGTAAATCCTCATTGGTTGGCCATTTTTAAAGTTCTCGACGTTCATTTGTTGTTTTAAATTCGAGGCGGTAGTGGAAATGTGGATCCTGGATGCTCATTGGTCCGTGATGTCGAAGATGAACGCTGATTGGCTGGCGTTTAGCCTTCTGAAATAGAGGGTTTTATATTTAGATTCGGAATTTTTTTTCTTTTTGTTGGTTAATTATAAGATTTGGGGGAAATATGTGGAAAAGGCACGAACGTGCACACGCACGCACAGAGTACGTGCACGCACGCTCTCTCTCTCTCTCTCTCTCTCTCTCTCTCTCTCTCTCTCTCTCTCTCTCTTCTCTCTCTCTTACACATACAGACATGCACACAGGATCCATACATAGCTTTAAGAAGAGGTACGATAAAGCTCTTGGAGCAGGGAGAGAGTAGACCTAATAACGACCAGCGAAGAGGAGGGGGCAGGAGCTGTGAATCGACCCCTGCAACCACAAATAGGTGAGTACAAACAGATGAATACACACACACATATACACACACACACACACACACACACACACACATATATACACACACACACACACACACACACACACACACACACAGCTATCTGAGGTATGGAAAAAGGCCAACGTTGTCCCCATCTTTAAAAAAGGAGACAGAAAAGAGGCACTAAACTATAGACCGGTGTCACTTACGTGTATAGTGTGCAAAGTCCTGGAGAAAATCATCAGGAAAAGAATGGTGGAGCACCTCGAGCTGAACAGGATAATAAATACCAGACAGCATGGATTCCGGGAAGGCAAATCCTGTGTAACAAACCTCCTAGAGTTCTATGATAAAGTAACAGAGGTAAAGCAAGAGAGAGAAGGGTGGGTTGATTGCATTTTCCTGGACTGCAGGAAGGCCTTCGACACAGTTCCTCACATGAGATTAGTAAAGAAGTTGGAAGAACAAGCATGTATAACAGGAAGGGCACTGGAATGGATCAGGAAATACCTCACAGGGAGGCAACAACGGGTCATGGTGCGTGATGAGGTATCACAGTAGGCGCCTGTGACGAGCGGTGTACCGCAGGGATCAGCCCTAGGATGGGATAGACTCAGAAGTGTCTCTGTTTTCAGATGATGTGAAATTAATGAAGAGAATCACATCGGAAGAGGACCAAGCAAGACTTCAAACAGACCTGGACAAGCTTGACATCTGGTCTAGCAACTGGCTTCTCGAATTCAATCCCACCAAATGCAAAGTCATGAAGATCGGAGAAGGGCAAAGAAGACCGCTGACAGAGTACAGGCTAGGCGGACAAAGGCTACAAACCTCCGCAAAGGAGAAAGACCTTGGGGTGAGTATAACGCCAAGCACGTCTCCGGAGGCACACATCAACCAGATAACTGTGGCAGCATATGGGCGACTGGCAAACCTAAGATTAGCGTTCCGTTACCTTAACAAGGAATCGTTCAAGACACTGTACACCGTGTACGTCAGGACCATACTAGAATATGCAGCACCAGTCTGGAACCCACACCTGGTCAAGCACGTAAAGAAACTAGAGAAAGTGCAAAGGTTTGCGACAAGATTAGTTCCACAACTCAGGGGTCTGTCCTATGAAGAAAGGTTGAGGGAAATAGGACTAACAACACTGGAGGAAAGAAGGGTCAGAGGAGACATGATAACGACATACAAAATACTGCGGGGAATTGACAAGGTAGTGACAGGATGTTCCAGAGAGGGAACACAGAAACAAGGGGACACAACTGGAAGCTGAAGACTCAGATGAGTCAAAGGGATGTTAGGAAGCATTTCTTCAGCCACAGAGTAGTCAGGAAGTGGAATAGTCTAGAGAAAGATATAGTGGAGGCAGGAACCATACATTGTTTTAAGACAAGGTATGATAAAGCTCATGGAGCAGGGAGAGCAGAGACCCAGTAGCGGACAGCGAAGAGGCGGGGCCAGGAGCTGAGTCTCGACCCCTGCAACCACAATTAGGTGAGTACAATTAGGTGAGTACACACAAATTCAAGACAATGGAACCTTACAATGCGTCACAAGAACTCTGAGAGAGGGAGCAGTGTGAACTATCAGCTAAGAAGGTGCTGGACAGACACCTAAAATCAGTACCTGACCAGCCGGGCTGTGATTCGTACGTCGGTTTGCGTGTGGTCGGCAGTAACAACCTGGCTGATCAGGTCCTGATGCACTGCGAGGCCTGGGCACAGACCTGGCCGCGGGGGCGTTGACCCCCGAAGCCCTCTCCAGGTATACTCCAGGTAAGATCCACAACAAGTCAGTGAACACAAGACACTTGTCAGAGACCTGGAAGACAGTGAATGTTCCTCACTGTATTAAACAAATGAGACAGACAGGAAACACTGAACTACAGAGCAGTGTTACTGGCGGGCTTACCATCCAAGGTAATGGAGAAGATACATAGAAGAAGAGTGCTAGCCCACCTGGATAGAAGAGACTTCGTTTACAATAACCAGCACGGGTTCTGAGCTGACAGATCTTATTGAACCAACCTGTTAGAGTTTGAGACAACGTAACCGAAATGGGACAAGAGAGATGAGAACGGATGGATTGTATTTTCTTGGACTACAAGAAGGCATTTGATACTGTACTTCACAAGAGACCAGTGTAAAAAATGAGATGTAGGCAAGAATTACAGGGAAAGTATTCTGGTAGACCAAAGAGTACCTTAAAGGTGAGGACGAAGAGAGTGATGGTCATGGAAGAAATATTAGAATGGGGAAAAGTGACATGAGGGTTCCTCAAGGATCGGTATTAGGACCAGTATTATTTCTGATTTATGTCAATGACATGCCAGGTGTTGATGAGTAAGACATGTGCAACAGCTGGGTGTCTTTACTGTTGAAATGTTTCGCCTGCACAATAGGCTTCTTCAGTCAAATACAGAGGCAGCAAGAACAGTAGCGAATTAAAGATGATGTAATCCGTCTATCCACCTTGCAGAAATAGTATTTGTATTTGAGGTGGTCAGTTCTTCAGCCTGGAGAAGAGTTCAGCTCCATAGTCTTTACATATATATACAGGGAGGAACCACCTCTGTCGTGTGGGTCTTGAGAGAGATATATAGGAGGTCAAAGATACTCCTTGTTGGATGGTTCGGTATGTTTACAGTAGTGAGAGAGTCCACACACCGTCTTTCCTTGTAGGTCTAACTAGTGAGGCATCCGCCTATCTGAGCTGTGCATATGCGTGAGTCTCTGACGTCAGCGTACCGTACGTCAACGCAAAGGACCAGCTGTATAAGTAAGAGGAAGATACACTACAAGTGTAATATGATACTGACCGACACCTCTGGAACTTACTGGGGACCTCATCCTCAGAAAAGACAATAAACGTACTCAGAGAAACTCGAGGTTCTCCAGAGCTGTTTGAATACATATATATAATATATATATATATATATATATATATATATATATATATATATATATATATATATATATATATATATATATATATATATATATATATATATGTTGATTGATTAGGTAAAACTTCATTTTGGCTTAAATAGCAACGTTCACTTGCCATATAAGACAAGTGAAAATTTGTGTATGCAATAATTTCGCACAAAATCATTCTGAACATAAGAAAAAATATATTTCATTGTGTTTGTTTATTAATAAATTATTGTAAACGTATCTAAAATATATTTAGTTGGGTTAGGCTAAATTAAATTGCGCTTTTATAATAAGGTTATAGGTTTCAAAGTTTCTTGGTAAATTATAATTAATTAACATAAATGAAAAATATATCTTTAAACGTATAGAGAAATTTTAGAAATTACATATTTTATGAGTCTTTAATTGACCAGTTTTACCTAATCGGACACTATATATATATATATATATATATATATATATATATATATATATATATATATATATATATATATATAAGCTTGTAGTGCAAAGTGTATTTTCTATGCTGGTAAATATCTTTCTCCGAGCAGTTATAGAGTCATGTACAGGTATTCAAAAGGAGGTTATGTGTCCTACATCGAATGGAAACTTGTTTTTAAGTGAACGCTGAAGTGTCGACACCTGGAACAACAGTCTGGCTCGTGTAACTACAAATAGATAATCACTGACGCCCTGAAGCGCACGAAGCAGAGAAACACCTGCAGAATAAAAGGCGGAGAGTAAACGTGGGAAGGGAAGTTTGAGAGTGAGTAAAGGCAACTAGCTGAGCTTCCACTGGATCAATACTTGGACCCCAGCTGTTTCTGGTATACATTAATGACTTGCTGGGGGGTGGGAGGGAGTTGTAGGAGAATTGAATCCTACGGATCATTGTTTGTGGATGATGTGAGTTTAATGAGAAAGAATGAAGGAGAGGACAGGGAGAGGCCCCAAAATGACTTATAGGTTGCAGACCTGTTTAGGAAAACGTAATAAATGCGTGGGTAGAACAAGTCACACCCCTCTAAATTACAAATGAAAACCGGGCTACTTTTCAGCTCCATTTTGGTCCATCATCATGTTGTGCATAAGAAAGAAACGCCGATAGACCGCCATAAGTCTTGTCAGTGAACTGGAAATTAAAGAGACAGGCTAGTCCATGTGACATGTCACTAGTTGTCACTGTATCACTGCTGCAGTTTTGTAAGACATATTCCTAGTTCTCACTTGTGTCAGTTCCACATGACACGTCGCTAGTTTTCACCGCATCGCTGTCGCAAAACTATGGTATGGCAATGGGAAATCCTCTGAGCCTAATACTTGCCTTTTTTACCTATTTTTAAAAATTTACTTTATTTACTACAAGTACATGTACATGGTATACAGGCCTAGCTGACATCAGTGACATACTACTATATAGAAAGTCCCTTGTTATGCTGAGCATTTCGGGCAGATTAGGTCAGTGTCCTAGGATGCGACTCACACCAGTCGACTAACACCCAGGTACCCATTTTACTGATGGGGAACATAGACAACAGGTGTAAAGAAACACGCCCAATGTTTCGCCCTGGCTGGGAATCGAACCCAGGCCCTCGCCGTGTGAAGCGAGAGCTTTAGCCACCAGACCACCAGAGCCCCTATGAAATATATTAAGAGTTATTACTACCTGACCAAATTTAGTCGAGTCAACATCTCACTGTAGCCAGGCAAGCTTTGTATGGCATCTGAATTTTAACATTTCCCCAAGAATATAATAATAATAATAATAATAATAATAATAATAATAATAATTGACTAGAAGAGCAACATTTGTAATTTTATCATCATTCAATTTTCTTAACTTGTAGTTTGTTTTTTCAACAGTTCTCTGCATTCCTTTGATGAGTCTTCGATCCCTCGTGAACTGAAATTGGATTCCATTGTTGCGCATTGTTCATGAGATTCCAACCCTGGTATAGCTGATTAATAGGACTGGAAGATGATACAATGGAGTCCGATCCCTTAGACATGCGAGCAAAAACTGGTGGCTAATTAGGGTCGAATTCGACATCATATACGAGGATATGGAGCCTGTGGAGCTCCATTAACTTTACAATGAGAAGGATGCGATTACTGGGTAATTGTGGAGGAAAGAAAATGCCTTGTTTACACACACACACACACACAAAAGTCAGGAGCTGTGAATGACCCTTCAACCACAATAGGTGAGTACAAACACACATACACACACACACACACACACACACACTATGGTTAGTTAATTAAATTTAGGGAAAAGGGTCATTAAGGATGCTTGTCACCTTTTCACTACCAGTCTGGAACACTTGAATCCCTAAACTAGGGACTGATATCAACACTCAATATATACACTCTAAGAGGCGACACACACCACTCGAGGTGTATACACAGAGTGTTTCAAAACACTCTGTGTATCCCGTGTGCATAACTACCTCTTCTAAAGTAAGGGCATAATTTTTTTTGCAACTGCATTCAATGCAAAACAAATGCATAATTAAAAAGATTCACTCTGAGAGACTTTTTGTACAAATAGTCTTTGCAATATATTCCATCAAGACACATGTTGAATTTACACACATTTGCATAAATAGAGATGAATTATCTCTCCCGCTGAACCTCTGGCTTATTATTTTTTAATGACTCACTTAAACAAAGCAATTAATTTACGAGGGTTGACTAAAGGAAATCAGCATCGACGTCTGTGATAGACTATCTATTAGCTCACTGGTTTCTAACTGGTGTCTAACTGGTATTTAAGTGTTACTGACTGGTGTCTAACTGGTATTTAAGTGTTACTGACTGGTGTCACACTGGTATTTAACGGGAACGTGACTGGTATTTAAATGCAATAAAACTGTCTGTAGCTTTAAAGGCGGAATGATATGACTTGATGAAGGTGTCCTTGAGCGAAATGTGATATGTTGACGCTCTCCGTGAGCGAAACGTGACTTGATAAAGGATTGTTATCCCTACAGCTGTCAGTGGCTACGCTACACTCTTGTTTAACTTGATCCTTAATTGTAAAGATCCAGAGGCTCACTCTTGAGGATCCAATTCGAGGATCACTCGTGAGGATCCAGTTAATTACTCCTGAGGATCCAATCAGAGGACTACTCCTGGGGATCCAATCACAGCATCAGTCGTGAAGACTCAATTTAGAGGATCAGCTAAGCCCTGGCTTAGCTTCCGTCCCTCTTCAGCCGCGAGTGCCACATTTCGTGCGTCCCTGGACCGTAAATCCGTGAATCAGTTCGCCCATGAGTGGGACAGCTTGTCCGACAGTTTAACTCTGTCCGTAAGTCTGTTCATCCGTTGCTGGAACAGCTGGTGTGTCTGTGAGTGAGAGAGAGACAGACAGAAGTTATTCCCTTCGAGAAATCGAGGGACAGGCGATAAATCTGTGGACGCCAGGGAGATATAAGCTCACGACTTTCCTTTGAGGGATATTTTAGTGGAGGTCGTAAGGGCATGATGGCAGATGTGACCCGTTTAACGAGCCGAGGTGACCTGAATGATGTGTGTGACCTCGCGTGTTGATGGAGAGAGGGAGGGACAGAAGGGAATGGAGTAAATAAGGAGAGAAAAGAGAGAGGAATGTAGATTGTGGTGTGTACTTACCTGCATGTGGTTGCAGGGGTCGATTCAAAGCTCCTGAACCAGCCTCTTCGCTGATGGCTAATTAGTCGACTCTCTTGCAGCTTCAAGAGCCTTATCGTACCTCATCTTAAAGCTATGTATGGATCCTGCCTCTACCACTTCACTCTCCAGATTGTTCCACTTCCTGACAATTGTAAGGCTGAAGAAATACTTCCTAACATCCCTCTGACTCATCTGAGTTTTCTACTTCAAGTTGTGTCCTCGTGTTCCTGTGTCCCATCTCTGAAACACTCTGTCCTTATTCACTTTATCAATTCCTCTCAGTATTTTGTACGTCGTTATCATATCCCTCTAGTACTCCTGCCCACCAGTGTCATCAGGTTGAGTTCCCTTAACCTCATAGGGCAGACCGCTTGCCTCCTGGACTGATCTTGTTGCAAACCTTTGCACTTTCTCCAGTTTCTTCTCGTGCTTGGCTAGGTGTGGGTTCCATACTGGTGCTGCATACTCCAATATGGACCCGTGTGTGTACTCACCTAATTGTGGATGCAGGGGGTCGATTCATAGCTCCTATGTTACTCACCTACTTGTGGTTGCAGGGGTCGAGTCATAGCTCCTGGCCCCGTGTTGTGTGTGTAAGCAACTAGTTTAATCCGTATACAGTATAGATGAATTATTATTATTATTATTATTATTATTATTATTATTATTATTATTATTATTATTATTATTTATTATTATTATTCACATTAAAATAGCCATTGACCCTTTCCATTAAAAGGAAGCATACAAATTGATGCTTGTGAAGGGCTCTTGATACAAGGATACGGAGCTCCCCTCCCCCCCCATCCAGGGATCATACCTCCCATCTCACCCCCCCTCCCCCGTCCATCCCCAATCGCAATGTGGTCCATACGGGTTTAGCGTTTACCCCACGGCCACAATAGCCTGATTCATTAATTTTTATATTTTTTCTCTGAGACTCCCGCTAATTAAGGTCTGTAATCTTGCTAATTAACATGTATCATCCTAATGACTCACTTCTCTTAATTACCGAATGAATGTCAGTCAGTATTTAATATATGTTTTTTTTTTTTTTATAATCTGTTGACATTGGTAATGGACTGATTGTTTAATTACTCTTTGAACATGAATTATTATTATTTATTTTTATTTATTATTATTATTATTATTATTATTAATCTTATTATTACTATTTTCTTCTTCTTCTTCTTTTTATTATTATTATTATTATTATTATTATTATTATTATTATTATTATTATTATCATGAATATTATTTTTATTACTTTTTTTATTTATTATTATTATTATTATTATTATTATTATTATTATTATTATTATTATTATTATATTTTTATGTTTAAACCTCACTGCACACAGAAATCACTCCCTATGAAAGCAGAAGACTCGGCAGACAATGCAACATTCCCCCCAATGAAAAGCAGGGGCACCACGAGTATACACTGAGAGTCAACACAATTAGTGTCAGGGGCCCAAGACTGTTCAACTGCCTCCCAGCATACATAAGGGGGATTACCAATAGACAGACCCCTGGCTGCCTTCAAGAGGGAGCTAGACAGACACCTAAAGTCAGTACCTGATCAGCCGGGCTGTGGTTCATATTTTGGTTTGTGCGCGGCCAGCAGTAACAGCCTGGTTGATCAGGCTCTGATCCACCGCGATTCCTGGTCACGGACCTGCCCGCGGGGGCGTTGACCCCGGAACATCTTTCAGGTAGGTAATTAGTGACCATCTTCGTTATTAAGGGCTCAATTAGCGACCACCCTCGCTACTAAATACCATCCTCGTTATTAAGTGCACCATTAACTATGATCATCGTTACTAAGGGCACAATTAGCGACCATCCTCGCTACTCGGCAGCAGTACGTGGCTAATTACTGACCAATTAGTAAGCGACCGCCCAGAGAAGCCAGGTCTTAATTAAGTACTCATGCTTCTGATTAATTAGAGGTAGCCAGAGCTGTAATGAGAGAGACTGATGATGATCTCAAGACCTAACGAGATGGTTAGGTATCTCTCGGTCTGGCCACAGACCAAACCAGGTCCGGTGAAGGGCTCTTGATGCAAGGAATTGGAGCAATTCTTCCTTGGATTGAACCTGCTTACCTTCCCAAAAATAATAATAATGGTTATTATTATTATTATTATTATTATTATTATTATTATTATTATTATTATTATTATTATTATTATTGCGATAATAATAATTTTCATATTTACATTAATGTAAATGTTAATTATTTTAATGTCTACATTTTTTTAAAATATAGCTTCATAAAGATATCATGAGTTGTATTATAGATATACACACAGGATATATACATCTCTCAATATATAGTATATCATGTGTGTATATCTATATACCTATTTTAGGTATTAAAGCATTCATGGTAAACAGGTTCATTGGATGAGGGGTCCCGTAGCTGGATGGCTAGCGCACTCACCTCACTCACTGAGGTCCGGGGATCGATCCCCGGTACGGCTGGAAACATTAGGACGTGTTTCCTTAATAAACCTGCTGTCTATGTTCACCCATCAGTAAAATGGGTACCTGGGTGCTAGTGGTCTGGTGTGGGTCGCATCCTGGGACAAAACTGACCTAATTTGCCCGAAATGCTCTGCATAACAA
Organism: Cherax destructor; assembly: GCA_009830355.1. Classification (NCBI taxonomy): domain Eukaryota; kingdom Metazoa; phylum Arthropoda; class Malacostraca; order Decapoda; family Parastacidae; genus Cherax; species Cherax destructor. Next base: position 126,244 of record WNWK01000621.1, on the reverse strand, counting down.
GCGACTTAACATTACTTGGCTTTCTGCTCCCATCAAGTCTTGTTTAATGTTAAATGTGTGGAGTTTTAGTTGATTTAACCGGACCTGATTTGATTTAGGGATTATAACGTAATTTTTCTTAGTGAGTGACTGCTTGTCCGGGTTTAACTCCTTGATATTTCTTCTTTGTAGCATTGTTGATCGAGTTGGATCACTGGACAAGACGGCAGGTGGATCCATGCAGTAGATCACAGACTTTCACATCTTGTAGATACCTCAAATGTTATTACCCATTTATTGCTGTGTGTGTGTGTGTGTGTGTGTGTGTGTGTGTGTGTGTGTGTGTGTGTGTGTGTGTGTTTCCTGTGTCCCTACTACCTGTCAGTGAAGATGGACTATTGAGAGTAGCGACTACATCATTCACATGCTTCACTAACTAATCCACATAGTGAATCCTAATAACTACATACAACATTCCACCATCACTCCCGGGCACCATCACTCCCGGGCACCATCACTCCCGGGCACTATCACTCCCGGGTACCATCACTCCCGGGTACCATCACTCCCGGGTACCATCACTCCCGGGTACTATCACTCCCGGGTACCATCAGCTCGGCATCTACGTGTACATATTATCTTAGTTCACGAAGTTAATTTATATTCCTCATTATTGCTTCAGTTAGGTAAGAGTCGTATTCCATTGTTTATTTTTTTTAATGAAATCGATTATTTTGGTCTGTTATTATTGAAAGAGTCGTTATACCTTCACAATAACCCTACGAGAAGTAAATGGGTTTCAAAGGCCTTAATAACCCCTCGTGGGGTCGATAGGCTATAAACACTATTAGCCAACCTTAATCAGCTATCATACTAGCGAAAGCCTGAACTAATTAAGTATTGCAGAATGATTGGTTAAAAGGGAATTATGCCGACACGTAGGCAGAAGACACTGTAGCAGCGACGTGGTCTTGAGCGGAGAGTCAAGCACTAAGCGAAACGTCTTGTAAATACGTCGGTTGGGTCAGAGATAGTACCAGATACCCACACAGCCTAAACACAACATGGTGTCCCGTGGCCTGGTTGGCAACGCTCTCGCTTCAGTGTCCGTGGTTCGATCCCCGGAAAGGGTGAAAACATTGAGCGTGTTTCCTGACACCTGTTGTCCCGTTCACCTTGCAAGCAAGTAGGTACCTGGGTGTTAGTCGACTGGTATGGGTCGCATCCTGGGGGACAAGATTTAAAGACCACAGTGGAAATAAGATAGTCCCTCGGTAACGCACTGACTTTCCTGGGTTATCCTGGACGGCTAACCCTCCTGGGTTAAACATCCGAACAAAACCTTCTCTTATCTTAACATAAACATCATAAACACAACGTAAACAGGAAAATACATATATCTTGGAATGTTGGGGTATTGATGTCTCCCTGGAATGTTGGGGGTATTGATGTCTCCCTGGAATGTTGGGGGTATTGATGTCTCCCTGGAATGTTGGGGGTATTGATGTCACCCTGGAATGTTGGGGGTATTGATGTCACCCTGGAATGTGGGGGTATTTATGTCTCCCTGGAATGTTAGGGGTATTGATGCCTCCCTAAATTGTTGGGGGGTATTGATGTCTCCCTTAAATGTTGGGGTATTGATGTCACCCTGGAATATGGGGTTATTGATGTCACCCTGGAATGTGGATTATTGCTGCCACCCTGGACTGTTGAGGGTATTGGTGCCACCCTGGAATGTGGGGGCATTGATGTCACCCTGGAATCCAGGAGTACTGATGTCACCTTTATATGTGGTATTGATGTGTCTCTGGTGTAATAGGGCAGTTAACTATTAAACCAGGCAGCTGGCTCCACTCAAGGTAACAGCCTCAGCTAATTACTATAGGATTACATTAGCCAATTACATTAAATTAGCGAGATCAAGAACTCGGTATTTGCTTCCTGATTACCTTAAATTACATGGATTACTTTGAGACTCGTTTGATCTCTCATTGTAGGAAGAGTGTATATGTGTATGCGTATATATGCATGCATGTGTGTATATATATATATATATATATATATATATATATATATATATATATATATATATATATATATATATGTGCCGATTAGGTAAAACTTGCGATTTTGGCTTAAATAGCAACGCTCTTCTTGCCATATAAGACAAGCGAAAATTTGTGTATGCAATAATTTCGCAAAATAGTTCTGAACCTAAAGAAAAAATATATTTCATTGTGTTTGTTTATTATTAAATTAATGTTAACGTATCTTAAATATATTTAGTTGGGTTAGGCTAAATTAAATTGCTCTTGTTGTAATAAGGTTAGGTAGGTTTTCAAAGTTTCTCTTGGTACAAAATTATAAATTCTTACATTAACATAAATGAAAAATATATCTTTAAACGTATAAGAAAATTTTAGAAAGGACTAAATTTTAGATGAGTTCTTGCTAATTGACCAGTTTTACCTAATCGGCACGACTATATATATATGTCGTGCCGATTAGGTAAACGGTCAATTGCAGAACTCTTCTAAAATTAAGTCCTTTCTAAAATTTTCTCTTATACGTTTAAAGATATATTTTTCGGCACGCATTATATATATATATATATATATATATATATATATATATATATATATATATATATATATATATATATATATATATATATATATATATATATATATATATATCAGTATAATTGCATTTCAGTGTAGATACACTGAAATACACCTGAGTGCATATATATCCTTGCCCTCGGATTGTATATTTGAACCATGTATTTTTGAAGCATGTTATACAGCCTTTTGACTGTCCTGATATACTTCTATGGGAGAAAGTTGACTGGCGATTTTGTTTGAGAGAGAGAGAGAGAGGGAGGGAGGGACTATTTTCCTTCCTAATAGATAGTATATAAACTTATAATCCTCCTTCCCCCCCCCACCCTTTTTTGTGTACCACCCCTACGGGTTTAGCACTTTTCCCCATCAGTAGCAGCAGTAATGTGGGAGTTGGAAAGATGTTTTTTTTTTTTTATATGGGTCTCAGACATAAAGTAGAAGAGCTGAAGGAGCCCCTGGAGGGTGTTCCGGGGGTCAACGCCCCCCATGACCAGGCCTCCAGGGACGGGATCCTATTTTGTTAGATAAGAAAACTTCAGAAATGTTAAAGAATTTTTTTAATATGCATGATTATTTTTTTTTTTTATCATTGAGGGATCGCTTAACCCGAAGGGGTCATTCAGGGCCTAGTGGAGGGGAATGAAAGATGATCAGGTTTAATCGAAGGAGAGAAGGGGGTCCAATCCCTTAGATCAAGAGCCCCCTCACTGCCTTAAACATCAGTGACAATTTTCCCTGTCTTCTCCCGGGATGTTGGTCTTCATCTTCCCTGTCTTCTTCTCCCGGGATGTTGGTCTTCGTCTTCAGTTCTCTCGCCAATTAGTCGAGGCGTCATCCGTCATTCCTAAGTCTTAAGAAATCTGTTGTTGTTGACTCTGTTGTTAGTGTAAATGCCGTGTTTTCTGACATATAAGGCGCACGAGAATACTGTGGAACCTCGGTGTTTGAACTTAATTAGTTCCTAGGTGGTGTTCGAACTGCGGAAAGTTGGATATGGGAAAAGTATTTCTCAGACTTTAATTATCAGCCTCACACACTGGAGGATGTTGAACTGACTATCCCAACAGTCTCTGGGAGTCAGGTCATTGTCAGAGGTCACTTCAAAACACTTTTGAAACGGCTTTCATGTAAAGTTTTTTTTTACAATTGTACCGTAAACAAGCTGGTGCGTTCGGATCCAGAAAAACTTTCAAAGATCGGGTCATTTTTTTCTGAACAAAATTGTTCGGACTCCGGTTCGTTCAAGGTCCGGTACGTTCAGACACCGAGGTTCCACTGTAAGTGTTTCAAAGCAGTTGTAATATAACGTAAGTAAATAATTGCTAAAGCGTGACACAAAGCCTACCCTTAACCTTGACCTCAAGCATATAAGGCGCAGGTTGATTTTCCAAGACTTTTTGTTGGAAAAAAGCGCGCCTATTTATGGTTGCTGGTGTCAAGTCTCAGCTCCTGGCCCCGTCTCTCTGTTGACTGCTACTGGTTTCATACTCTTCTGGCTGTGAGCCCTATTGTACCTACTTTTAAATCTGTGTATGGTTCCCATTATTTCTGCTTCCTGACCACTAAGGTTAAAGAAGTATTTCCTAACATTCTTGTGACTCGTCTGTGTTTAGTTTCTAGCTGCTCCCTCGTGTATCAGAAATCCGTCTCTTAGACTTGCCCTGTCCATTATGCGGACACAGCACTAACGGCCCCTTAGTCGAGTCATAGCTCCTGGCCCCGCCTTTTCACTGGTTACTGTGTGTGTGTGTGTGCTCACCTAATTGTACTTTGTAATGTTAGAAACAAGTATAATCTCTTATTTATGAGTTTCTCGAAAGTTTTGGATAGCAAAAGTAAGTTATATATTGACCTATAACCCTCTACATTTGTTGGGTCTTTCACCTTTGTGTACTGGTGTAACCCTTGCTATATTGAGAAAGTGCTGGTTTCTAGTGATTTGTTAAAAAGTAATGTAATGGTGGGTGAGAGGACATGAGCCGCTTATTTGAACAAGTGTTAGCGTTACCTAGACAGGGCTGGGCTTAGGTTGGATAACAGCTCTTAGCCCGAATATTTAACTGTGTAAAAAAAAGTCATTCTCGGTCCGTGTGACCAGGCCTCATGGTGGACCAGGGCCTGATCAACCAAGCTGTTACTGTTAGCTGCACGCAATCCAACGTACGAACTAACATATAGAAAGCCGCTTGTTATGCAGAGCATTTCGGGCAAATTAGGTAAGTTTTGTCCCAGGATGCGACCCACACCAGTCGACTAACACCTAGGTACCCATTTTAATGATGGGTGAACATAAGCACTCGGTGTAAGGAAACACGCCCAATGTTTCCACCCTCGCTGGGAATCGAACCCGGATCATCACGTGACTTATTTTCATTGTGGTCCTAGACAGAGCTTCTAGCTGTGTCAGGGATTCACCTCACCTAATTGGGAACGTATTGTTCCCGTTTCTTTCTCCGGAGAAAACATTGTTTCTTCCTCCTAGATAATTTATACTATGATAATTGTACTTATGTGTACCTGAGCCTAAATAAACTTACTTATAATTCCAGCCCAGAATTAGACAACATATTTGGAAATAATTCACTTTGACTTTTTGGTTATCCTCAACTCACACACCCCAATGGAAATAAGTCACTCTGTCTGACTTTTTTGGGTTATCCTGGGTTCTCTACACATATGCTGCTATGTATGATAATCTATGTAACTGTATTTGTGTATACCTGAATAAACTTACATAGTCCGGAGTTCGAATCTCCGGTACTGCTGGAAAACATTAGGGACGTGTTTATGCTGCTATGGATGATAATATATATAGTAGTATGTCATTGATGTCAGCTAGGCTGTATACCTTGTACATGTACTTGTAGAAATAAAGAAATATGCACAGCATATTAGGGGCTTTTGGCATGTACACCTCATTTATACCTAACTATATATCATTGTATCATGTCTACCTAACTATGTATCATTGTATCATGTCTAAATAAACTATTATTATTATTATTATTATTGAAGGTGAAGGTTCAATAAGGACTGAGCTTTGTTTGCCCTTAACAACCCTCCACAGAGCTGTGGTGACGAGTCACAATGGACCTGACACAGTACATCCACCTGGATTGGCCTTCTAGGAACAGGAAACTTCCCCAGATAGCTGCAATTCTCTTTGAAGAGTTTCGTGCTGTCAAATATGGTTCTTCCTTCTCCATCTACACGGACGGCTCAGCACGAAATTCCCCCCCCCCCCTTCTACTTCTGCTGCATTCTTTGCTGATCTTTCTCTGTGTCAAACCTGGCGGTTAGACCCCGCTCACTCGGTCCTAGCAGGAAAGCTCTTCGCCATTCATCAGGCCTTGGTTTTTGTCCTTGCTCACCTCCCTCCTCAGCCTTTGGTTCTCTTCTCTGATTCCCAGTCTTCCCTTGCACTTTTGTGTTCTGACCATCCACGGTCTCTACGCGTCCTTGTCCGACAGACGCAGTCTCTTATCCTACGTTTTTTTTTTTTTTGCGAAATCCAGGTTGGAGCATCTTCCTTCAGTGGGTACCTGCCCATGTTGGCATTCGGGGCAATGAAGTGGCCGATCGTGCAGCCTCCCTCGCACATGCACTTCCTACCATTACCTCTCTTGCACTGGGCCGCAGTGATTTCACAAGGACTGTTTGGAAGGAAATCCGTCATTTGTGGCAGGAGGAACTGGTACGCTCCCTCTCTACTTCGGCACTGAGTTGTGTCCGATCTTTCAATGGCCCCTGCCCTTGGGCTCGCCATCCCAATCGCTCAGTGGATGTTGCACTGACTCGCCTCCGGGTTGAGAACTCACGACTGGCGGCTCATCTACACCGCCTTCGAATGACGGACTCTCCGTACTGCCCGTGGTGTCCCTCACAGTCTGAGACTGTGGAACACCTTCCTACTGTGGTGCCCGCGTTATCACTCTGCACGGACTGTTCTCCGTGCGGCCTTGCACATGTTTGGGGTGCAATCTTTAACCCTACCTCTCCTTCTTAATGGGGAGGGGTTTGATCCTCCAGACCGTCAGGAAATATTGGCCTGTACCTGCACATTCTTGCTGGCTTCAGAGCGTTGGACGGCAGGGCTCGATACGGCGTATGCTGTCAGTGGCCCTATAAAACCCCAACGAAGAAGAAGAAGAAAAAGAAGAAGACGAGTCACAAACTCCGATGTTTCAATTATTTTCTTTTCAACCTTGGTGGTTGATTAGGGTGTCCTAGCTATGCTCCAGGGACCTTCCTGGCTTCTCACAGAGCTCTCAACCCGGTGGTGTTGGTCCTTTACCGCTCAGTTCTGACTTATAAGCCAGGATTTAAGCCACCCAGGTGAGCGGGAACCCACATATTAACTTTTAATGTGATCCTCACAACAGTTAGGGGCTCTTAATCCAAGGAATTGACTTGCCCTCCCCTTCCTTGGATCGAACCTAAATGCCTCCAAGGCACTGTATGACCCATATAGGTTTAGTGCTTTCCCATAAATATAATATATAATCATGTTTACTATCACTGTGTAACTAGCTTCATTCCTATGATAATTTTTATTAGAATATTTATTTTGAATTGCTAAATACAGTAGAACACCCGTATCTACAGATTCGTTATCTGCGGTTTCAGTTATCCGCTTTACCTTGGCCCCAAAGTGCAAAAATAGTGATACTGGCAGTTCTTCAAAGCCTAAGAGAAGCCCCATGGCCTGGTAGCTAAAGCTCTCGCTTCACACGGTGAGGGTCCGGGTTCAGTTCCCAGCAAGGGTGGAAACATTGGGCGTGTTTCTTTACACCGATTGTCTATGTTCACCCATCAGTAAAATGGGTACCTGGGTGTTAGTCGACTGGTGTGGGTCGCATCCTGGGACAAAACTGACCTAATTTTCCCAAAATGCTCTGCATAACAAGCAGCTTTCTATATAACGTTGTATCAATCGCATCTGCTAGAAAAATGACAGGATGGATAATGAGAACCTTCAAAACCAGGGATGCTAAGCCCACGATGACACTCTTCAGGTCACTTGTTCTATCTAGGCTGGAATATTGCTGCACACTAATAACACCTTTCAAGGCAGGTGAAATTGCTGACCTAGAAAATGTACAGAGAACCTTCACAGCACCCATAACTGCAGTAAACCACCTAAATTACTGGGAACACTTGAAGTTCCTAAACCTGTACTCCCTAGAATGCAGGAGAGAGACATACATGATTATATACACCTGGAAAATCCTAGAGGGACTAGTACCAAACTTGCACACGAAAATCACTACCTATGCAAAATCCAAGCTAAGAACTACCTGTAGAATTGGACCATTATTGAGAGGAGATTCGTATACGGACGATGAACAGGAAATGAGTGAAATCCTAAAAGAACAGTATGAGTCAGTGTTCAGCAACCCACTAAATGACAGCAAGGTAGAAAATGCAGAAATATTTTTCACTCCAGCAGAAGGCTGCGCAGACCACCTAACCGACATTAGTACAAATCCCATAGATTTCGAAAAAGAAATGGCCAACATGCCCACTCACTCAGCACCTGGACCAGATTCATGGAATGCTTTATTTATAAAGCAGTGCAAAGTACCATTAGCAAGAGCCCTTAGTATTCTGTGGAGAAAGAGCTTAGATCTAGGTAAAATTCCAGAGGCCTTAAAGAGTGCAGACATAGCTCCCTTGCATAAGGGAGGTAGTAGACACTAGCTAAAAATTACAGACCAGTAGCCCTCACTTCTCACATCATAAAAATCTTTGAAAGAGTGATGAGACGGCAGATTACAAAGTTCATGGACCAGCACAACCAACATAACCCGAACCAGCATGGCTTTAGAGCCGGTCGATCGTGCCTGTCACAGCTGCTGAACCATTATGACAGAATTACGGAGGCATTGGAGGACGACCAAAACGCAGATGTGATTTACACAGATTTTGCAAAGGCGTTTGACAAATGCGATCATGGAGTGATAGCTCACAAAATGAGGGCCATAGGCATTACGGGAAGGTAGGCAGATGGATTTTTGAGTTCTAACACACAGAACACAAAAAGTAGTAGTGAACAGGGCAAGATCCAGCATCAGCGAGGTCAAAAGCTCAGTGCCCAAAGGCACTGTCCTGGCACCTCTGCTGTTTCTCATCCTCATAGCAGACATAGATAAAAACACCCAGCACACTTTTGTATCATCATTTGCAGATGACACTAAAATAAGCATGAAAGTCACTACGGTAGAGGACACTGAAAAATTACAGGAGGACATAAGCAGGGTCTTCCAATGGGCAGTGGAGAACAACATGACGTTCAATGGTGATAAGTTTCAGCTGCTTAGGTATGGAAAAATGAAGAACTCAAAAGGAACACTATATACAAAACGCAAGAGGGTCACCACATAGAACGAAAGGAACACATAAAGGACTTGGGAATAATTATGTCTGCTGATCTGTCGTTTAAAGACCATAACAAGACAAAGAGGAAGATGACGGGGTGGGTATTGAGAACTTTCAAAACAAGGGAAATAATGCCGATGGTGACACTATTCAAATCGCTAGTGCTCCCCACTTAGAATACTGCTCAGTGCTGACGGCCCGTTCAGGGCAGGAGAAATAGCAGAGCTGGAACAAATCCAGAGATCGTTTACGGCTCACATTGAGCCATTGAAACATCTAAATTATTGGGAACGCCTTCAAGTCTTGAACATGTACTCATTGGAGCGGAGGAGAGAGAGATACATGATAATATATACATGGAAAGTACTTGAGGGCCTGGTCCCAAATCTGCACACTGCCATAACAACATACTGGAGTGAGAGATATGGGAGAAAGTGTAAAATAAACCCAGTGAGGAGCAGGGGTGCGGTGGGGACAATACGGGAGCACTGTATTAACATCCGGGGTCCCAGACTATTCAACATCTTACCAGAAGATATCCGAAACACGGCTGAAACCAGTGTAGAAGCCTTCAAGAGGAAACTGGACAAATATCTTCACCAGGTGCCAGATCAACCAGGCTGTGATGGATATGTGGGGCAGTGGGCCTCCAGCAGCAACAGCCTGGTTGACCAGGCAAGCACCAGACGAGCCTGGCCCATGGCCGGGCTCGGAGAGTAGATACCCTCGAAACTCTTCAAAGGTATATCAAAGGTATATCTTCAAAGGTATCAAAGAAAGCAAAAGACTCAGCAGACGGTGCAACATCCCCCCAATGAAAAGCAGGGTTGCCACTATCACGATAAGAGACAACACAATAAGTGTCAGGGGCCCAAGACTGTTCAACTGCCTCCCAGCATACATCAGGGGGATTACCAATAGACCCTTGGCTGTCTTCAAGCAGGCACTGGACAGGCACCTAAAGTCAGTACCTGACCCGCCAGGCTGTGGTTCTTACGTTGGATCACGTGCGGCCAGCAGTAACAGCCTGGTTGATCAGGCCCTGATCCACCATGAGGCCTGGTCATGGACCAGGCCGCGAGGGCGTTGACCCCCGGAACACTCTCCAGGTATAGTAGTACGTATGTCATTGATGTCAGCTAGGCCTGTATACCTTGAACATGTATACTTGTAGAAATAGATATATAAAAAAAATATAGAAATAAAGATATTAAATGCTTCCCATCAGTTAAAAAGTGTTAATTCTAGACTTATTTTGCATAATTTATCAAATAAACTTTTTCATGAAGATTAAAAGATTAAAGATTTTATTTCTTTGCAAAAGTTACAATTTGTAATTACAATTTTGATTTGTTAAGTACAAAGAAAGCCATTATCATGTTGGGGCATTTCTGGCAAACTAATCCTAGTACAGTGGTACCCCAAGTTTCGGCCACCTCCCAACTCGAACAATTATGTAAGTGTATTATTGTAAGTGTATTTTTGGGGGTCTGAAACGGACTAATCTAATTTACATTATTCCTTATGGGAACAAATTTGTTCGGTAACCGCACTCGAACAGCTTTCTGGAACGAATTATGGCCGAAACTCGGTTTTCCACTGTACATAATAACTACTTAAGTCTAGACAAGATAAGAATGGTTAACTTTTTAATAAATCTTTATTTTATCTTAACCCTTTGGGGGTCGGTGCCGTACTAGTATGTTTTACGAGCAGGGGTTGGTGCCGTACTAGTACGCCCAAATTCTAGCGGCCTCAATTTAAGCAGAAAACGTCTGGTAGGCATACATATGAAAGAATGGGTCTGTGTGGTCAGTGTGCGCAGTATAAAAAAAATCCTGCAGTACACACTGCATAATGAGAGAAAAAAAACTCTGACCGTTTTTTTCGATTAAAACAGCGACTTTGCAGTCGATTATCGTATGGTATATATTGATGTATTCTCGTTTTCTTGGTCTCATTTGATAGAAAGGAAGATATATTACAGAAATAGAGATGATTTTGATTGGTATGACAATGACAAGTACCTTGAAAATGAGCTCAAAGTAGCGAAAATGTTCGATTTTTGACGATGTTCAAGAGTAAACAAATCACACCATGCCTCCAATACACATCAACTGGCGAGTCTTATATTCATGCACAAGTGCTCTGATATTATTTGTACCATTTTTACAATGATGCAGTTGTATACATAACAGTAAATCTTCTATTTGTTGCGAGAATAAAAATTCAAAATGAAAAGCAAAAGTAATGGAACAGGGGCCTGGAGACGTGACTAATGAACAGATAACATGTTATTTTAGTGCCAGGAATGTCTGCCTTGTTTATTCTGGACCTTATTTTAAAATTGGCATCGTTTGAAATTTGTGTGAAATTGGAAAATTGCCATTTTCTGACCACTATTTTGGGTAGATGAAATTGGTAAATAGGCAGTTTCTTGTACTCAATCGATAGAAAAAATGGAGTTCTATCGAAATAGCTATAGTTTAGAGTGAAACATTTGAATTTGTCGTAAAATAGGGCTCATAAGTGGGCAAATTCGCCGATGCGTAAGTGGTACCATGGCTACCTAACTTCGACAATTGAAGTATATTCCGTTGTATCGATCAAAATTTACATAATTTTGGTGGCATTTGATCGGAAAGATCTCTATCTATCATTTCATAGAAAAATTAAATTTTTTCAAAAATTTTCGCCCCAAGGAACACTTTCCTGAAAGGCCTTCGATCTCAAAGGTTAATACATACTGTACTAATGCAAGGTAGTCAGGGTGGAGGTTTATAAGAATAATAATCTTGAAGTTGTACATAATAAAAAAAGTACAGTGGAACCTCGAGTTTCGGCCATAATCCGTTCCAGGAGCTAGGCCTAAAGTCGAAGCGGCCGAAAGTTGAAGCAATATTTCCCATAAGAAATACGTAATGGAAATACAATTAATCCGTACCAGACCAGCAAAAATATTCACAAAAAATACATTTTTTAAAGAATAACTATAGTTTTACATACAGAAAACAACTATAAATAATATATATAAAGTAATAAATTTATAGTTAGACATTTAAAATAACATTTACTTACCTTTATTGAAGAGACTTGCTGGCATCTGGAAGATAGGGAGGAGGAGAGGGGGAGGGAGCACTCATTGTTTGGAAAGGGAATCCCCTCCATAAGGACTTCAGGTAACAAGTCCCTCTCTGGGGTTACTTCCCTTCTTTGTCTTTTAATGCCACTAGGACCAGCTTGAGAGTCACTAGACCCCTGTTGCACAAAATAACTGTCAAGAGTGCTCTGTTTCTGGTGCCTCTTTAAGATGTCCCTAAAATGGAACATTGTTTTGTCACTGAACATGTTGCAGATATGGGTTGTTTCAGCTTGCTCAAAGTGGTATTTCTCCACGAAGCTTTGCAGCTTATTCCACATTCCACACATGTCCTTAAGCACTGAAGAAGCCACCTCCTTCACTCCCTCTTCTTCCTCCTCCTGTGAAGCAAGTTCCTCAACTGTAGTCTGATGCTGTTGCAGATGAAGCTCTTGCAGCTCTTTAGTGGTTAGCTCTTCATTGCATCCACCAACTCTTCCACATCCTCGCCACTCACCTCCAACCCCAGGGACTTTCCCAATCCCACAATACCTTCCACAACAGGCAGAGGGTCGTCAGGGTCAGCCTCAAACCCTTCAAAATCCCTTTGTTGGACACAATCTGGCCACAATTGTCTCCAAGCAGAGTTCAAAGTCCTGGAAGTCAACTCCCTCCCAAGCCTTACCTATAAGGCTTATGCAGTTGTAGATATTGAAGTGATTCCTCCAGAACTCTCTTAGGGTCAACTCAGTGTCCGAGGTCACTTCAAAGCACTTTTCAAACACTACTTTGGTGTACAGTTTTTTGAAGTTACAAATGACCTGCTGATCCATGGGCTGGATGAGAGGAGTGGTGTTAGGAGGCAAGAACTTCACTGTGATGAACTTGAAGTCCCTAGACAAAAAGTCTGCCAAGTTTGGAGGATGAGCAGGAGCATTGTCCAGAACCAGGAGGCACTTGAGTGGCAATTTCTTTTCCTGGAGGTATTTTTTCACACTGGGGCCAAACACTTGATGGACCCATTCTATGAAAATTTGCCTTGTGACCCATGCCTTATTATTAGCTTTCCAGAGCACACACAATCATACTTCACATACTGAATGTCCATGGTTCGATCCCTGGCAAGGATGGAAACATTGGGTGTGTTTCCTTATGCCTGTTGTCCCATTCACCTAGCAAGCAAGTAGGTACCTTGGTGTTAGTTGACTGGTGTGGGTTGCATCCTGGGGGACAAGATTGAGGACCCCAGTGGAAATAAAACAAGACAGTCCCTCAATGACGCACTGCCTTTCTTGGGTTATCTTGGGTGGCTGACCCTCCAGGGTTAAAAATCCAAACAAAATCTTAATCTTATCACATTCTGTAATTTTATTAGATTTTTTTCAATTACCAGAATGATCTTAATATAGTTTAATCTAAGTGTTTTTATTCCCATGTAACTTATGATTTTATCTGCTTCATGTAGTATACGTATTTGTTTAATATTCATGTAATTTATTTAATTGTTTAAATCAATACTATTGCCTTATATACATACTATATGTAAAATAGTAAAATACTACGTATAATATCCCATGGCTTGGTTGACAGTACACTTGCCTCGCACATCAAGTGTCTGTGGTTCAATCCCTGGCCAGGTGGAAACATTGGGCATATTTCCTTACACCTGCTGTCCCTGTTCACCTAGCAGTAAGTAGATATGTAGTACAGGAGGTAGTACATATATACACGAACATCCTATGAACATAGGACGTTCGTATATATGTATACAGGCCTTCCACATTCACGAGGCTTAGGGGATCAAGAACCTCGCGAATCTTGAAAATTCACGAATGTTTGGTGCGCAAATATGATGTCGGGAAATATAATAATACAGTGGACCCTCGGTTTTCGTTCACCTCCAAACTCGAACAATTATGTAAGTGTATTTTCGTAAGTGCTTTTGTAAGTGTATTTTTGGGGGTCTGAAATGACTAATCTAATTTACATTTGTCCTTATGGGAACAAATTCGTTCGGTAATGGGACTCAAACAGCATTCTGGAATGAATTTTCAACGAAAACCGAGGGTCCACTGTACTGTATTGAAGCGTTCGCAAATGTTTTCATGCACAAATATATTGTAGGGAAATAGAATACGTAATAAGCATTTGCTTAGCCTAAAAATACTGCTTCCTTAACCTATTGAACCACGAACAATCATAAAACACATGAAATCCGGGCAGCTGGGCATTCGCGAATGCTCAAAGCTCTCGGGAGGAACTTGCGAATGTGGAGGGCCTCCTGTATGTACAAATACAGCCTCTCCTCACTTAACAGTGGAGTTCTGTTCCTAAGATCACGTCGGTAAACAAATTTTCGCTAAGCAAGGAGCATATGTACTATAATGGTAATTGGTTTGTGTCAACCATCTTTAATATTGTTTTAATGTCACCTTTGCACCATTTATAACATTTTTAGTATATTTTTAAATGTTTATACAGTAGTGTACTGTAGTATATTGTAATAAACAGAATAGAAGAAATCAGCTCTAATATACATTATTTAGGTATGCATACTGGTCAGAGAGCCCGTTGTAAGTCAGAGTCGTCAGTAAACTAGTACAGTGGACCCTTGCTATGCGAACATTCTTCATTCCAGAATGCTGTTCAAGTGCTGTTACCAAATGAATTTATTCCCATAAGGAATGATGTAAATTAGATTAGTCCATTTCAGACCCCCAAAAATACACTTACAAAAGCACTTACAATAATAAACTTACATAAAAAGGCGAGTTTGGAGTGTTCGAATAGCGAGGGTCCACTGTACGTACATACATCGCTAAGTGAGGAGAGGTTGTACATATACTGTACAAAGTACAAGTACTTGGGTTTTAGTTACCTTATACCTGCTGTCTTTGTTCACCTATTAGTAAATAGGTACCTGGATATTAATTGCCTTACACCTAGTGTCTCTGTTTACCTAGCAGTAAGTAGGTACTTGGGTGTTAGTCGACTGATGTGGGTTGCATCCTGGGGGACAAGATTGAAGGACCCCAATAGAAATGAAACAGACACTCCTAGATGATGCACTGACATTCATGGGTTATCCTGGGTGGCTAACCCTTCCCCAGTTTAAAACTCTGAACAAATCTTATAGTCCTTTTAGACGTAAGTTAAGTTTGAGCTTGCCTGAAATGCTGTGCATAACTAAGGGGCTCTCCATGTGAGAGATGTCATCCAATTTTGTACAGACAATGTATTATTATGGGAATGATTGATTGATAAAGGATATGGTCATCCTTATAAATTGAATTTGATAATGTGGAACTGTATGATCCAGCAATGTTAATATGAAATATGAATACATGTATGCTTATTGATGCTGTAAAGTAAAAGGACACAAATGCAACTAATGAGACATTTTATTGTGGCAACGTTTCGCTCTCCAGGAGCTTTTTCAAGCCGTTACAAACAATATATGGACACAGAGGGTATATATATACTCTCAAAGTGAGGTGTAATACTAGTGGTGGTAGAAGTAGTAGTGATATAAGTAGTAGTAGTAGTAATACAATAAGGTAGAACAATCAACTTGTATCAACTTATATCACTACTACTTCTACCACCACTAGTATTACACCTCACTTTGAGTGTATATATATACCCTCTGTGTCCATATAGTGTTTGTAACGGCTTGAAAAAGCTCCTGGAGAGAGAAACGTTGCCACAATAAAATGTCTCATTAGTTGCATTTGTGTCCTTTTACTTAACTTATTGTCAGTAATTCTACCAATATTAATACTTATTGATGCTGCAAGTGTTCAGGAATATAGTACTGTACTTGCTGGTCAGAAATGTCTATTCGAAAGTAATATTTTTATATTTGCTTAATGCTCATCCTTGTGTATAATACTGTAAGTATAATTTTTATTTTATTTCAGGCATGATGATGTGAATGGCTGTGCAAAGAGTCAGATGCTCAGCATCCAGAGATGACTAAACCATTCTGAGAGTGAATATACAGTACTACTGGAAGCTGCCTGGGATCCAGTGGTAAGAAAGAAAGGTGTAAGGATACCAGACTTGTTTATAGTTTGCCCTTGCCTGTTATTAACTGAATGATGTTTGCACTCCTTTACGAGGATGGTGCATAGTCACAATTTTGGAGGCGGCCAAAAGGCAATGAGAGGTAGTGTTTGTGTGTCACAAATGTAAGTTTATTTAGGTACAGGCACACAGGTACAATTATCATACCTGGTAATTTATATGTAAATTATCTAGGATAACTCAAAAATGTCAAAGTGACTTATTTCCATTAGGGGTGCTTGTGCATTCCTGCTTTGTTGTACTGCACATTGGGAAGATAGGTTTTGCAGAGGCAAGTAGGTAAGGAAGTGAAGGAGAGGTTGATCATGGACACCCCTAAAATCTTTTAATTCCCAGTAGGAAATAAAATAAAAAAAATCCCAGTAGGGCAGGTACTGCATCATTGAGTAAGGTAGCATCTTCCATGGCCTCCAAGGCTAGTGAAACATTGTGAACCAAAAGGGGCATCTTTCTAGTGCTTCCATAGTGGAGCATAGAAAGGTCAGTGTTGAGAGTGCAGTGGTACACTGGCACTGTGCCTCAAAGACAGACTCAATCTTAACCCTTTCAGGGTCCAAGCCATAGATCTACGCATTGTCCACAGGGTCCAAACCGTAGATCTACGCCACGAGCTCAGCTCACTCAGATAAGCAGTGATTGGTAAATTTGGGCCTAGATATGAGAGAATGCATCTCGTATTTGGTAGGTGTGCACCATATAAAGTAAATCCTGAAGCACGCAGTGTATAATGAGAAAAAAAAACTGTGACTGTGTTTTTCGATTAAAACATCAACTTTGTGGTGTATTTTCATGTGGTTTTTACGGATGTATTCATGGTTTCTTGGTCTCGTTTGATAGAATGGAAGATATATTACAGAAATAGAGATGATTTTGATTGGTTTTAGTACTGAAAATAGCTTCTAATTGAGCTCAAAGTAGCGGAAATGTTTGATTTTTGCTGATTTTCAAGAGTAAACAAATCACATCACGTGACCAATACACATCAACTGGTGGGTCTAATATACGTTTACAAATGCACTGATAGTGTTTATACAATTATTACAATATTGCATAAGAGTAATTCATCTATTTTTTGGTGAGAATAAAAATTTTTATGTAAATAAAAAATAAAAATGGAATTCATCTGTAAAGCCTGGAAACATAACTAATAAACAGAGGAAATGTTATTTTAGTGCCAGGAATGCCTGCATTGTTTATTCTGGATGCTGTTTTGAATTTGGAATATTTTTAACTTTGTGTGAAATTGGCAAAATTACCAATTTCTGATGACTTTATTGGCTACTTGAAATAGTTGATTGGGCAGTTTCTTGTTCTCAATCGATAAAATAGAAGTAATACTAACAAAATAGCTAAGAATTTGGTCAACTGTAATAATGTAATTGGCCTAAAATAGGAGTCAAAGTGGGCAAAATCGCCGATATGTAAATATCGCTGACAGTCAAATTCGTGATAGTGTAATTTCGTCAGTTTTCCACCAAATTTTGTACTTTTTGTTTTATTACCTTCAGAAAACGTTTCTCTACCATTTCATAAGAAAAATTTAAAAAAAAAAAATTGAAAATTCTTTGACCCTGTGGACAATGCGTAGATCTACGGCTTGGACCCTGAAAGGGTTAATGAAGATAAGGCTGCACTCTCCAGAGATACAGTGGTACCTCGAGTTACGATATTTTTTCGTTGGAGAATGCTGTTCAAGTGCCATTACCAAACGAATTTATCCCCATAAGGAATAATGTAAAATAGACTAGTCCTTTTACACCCCCAAAAATATACTTACAAAAGCATTTAAAAAAATAAACTTACATAAAAGGGCGATTTTGGGGACCATCGTAACTCGAGGTACCACTGTATTTATTTGTGGTGTTATGCTTTGGTCTCTGTGTTACCTGAGTCTACCTGGAGGGTGTTCTGAGGGTCAACACCCCAGCAGCCCAGTCCTTGACCAGGCCTCCCGGTGGATCAGGACCCGATCCACCAGGTCAGTCTCTGTATTGAGTGCTCTGTATATGTAATTTGCACAGCAGTATACATGGATACTTTGTGCATTAAGTAGGTTCAAGTCTTTGAATAGAGGAGGAAGTGTGTTGTCTGAAATCACATTCAGTGATTAAATCTGTTGGCAGATTTTTATTGTTATGATTGGTTTTGGGTGAACAGTTGTTGTAGATTTCCATGCAGATTCCATAAGTGAAATAAGGATAGATTAAATAGTAGTACGAGATAAATGCATAGTAGTGTTGATTGTGGCACATAGCATATTCTGAAAAGAATGCTCACTGTTTTCAAAATTTTCCTACATATATTCTGGATGCGAGTGCTGAAATTAAGTTTGTTGTCAGTATAGATTTCCAGAAATTTCTCTTCCTCTTGTCTTTTAAGTGTGTGAATTATTTATCATTATATTTAGATGAATATGTTTGAGTCTTTCTTGAACCTCTTATAGTAGGTCTAGTCAACATTGAGTGCTGAATTATTTACCTCCATCCAGGATGATACATTTTCCAGTTAAACATTGACTGTGTCACTGAGTTTAGCAAGATCTATGATGGAAGTTATGAAGCCAATCATATGCAAATAAGATTGGTTTAAGGTGAACAAGACATGTGCAGTACCTGGTTTAAGATGAGGAAGACGTGCAACACTTGCTCTTATTCTATGGCACAAATACCAAAGTGTTGTATGTGTCTTATTCTTCTACTTTTTTGTATATCATTACAGGTTGAATATCCCTTATCTGAAATTCAAAAAGCTACAAAATCTGTAAGTTTTTCAAGCACTGACATGACACCAGAGATGAAAAATTCCAGTCGTTTCTGGGAGGCTTCCAGGTGTTGTGAAGGTCTCTGTGTACCTGGACAGTTGTGACATTTGACCTCGCATACCCTGGGTGGAGCTCTGACACTAGTGGCACCAGTTTATTATCAACATTCATCACTGCTAGACCTACATGCATTACTGTGATTACCCAAACAAGCCGTAATAGCATTGTCTAGAATGACCAGACAATGTCACATTTCTGAAACATCCTGAGGAGAAGGCAGAAGCAAAGTTCTTTGGACAGATTTTTACTAAAAGTCAAACCTGGTGAGCTTCAACCAGAGAAAAGAGAAGGAGACTTTCCTTCCAAATAATAGCATTTCCTCCTCCTCCTCCCTTCTCAGCACTATCCTAGTAGGCACTCGACTCTTCAGCAAAGTAAAGTGAGGTTAAATTTGCATTTATTTCATCTAATTCTTTTGTATTTATGTATGTATATTAGTATTAAGCAGTGTTTAAATTATTTTATACAACCCCATCAATGTATAAAATGCCAATAACAATAGGATTTTTTTTTTCATGGGAACTGATTAATCGTTTTCCTTACATTTCTTATGGGAAAATTTGTTTGGTATACCGAGGTACCACTGTATCTCCCTTTTGTTTCATTAAGCTTGGTCATATGATAAGAGTTGTTTGGATTTCTTTATTTAGTTAGTGTTCTTGAATATTTTTTGGTAGTTTCTTTAGATATTAATTCCAATTTGTAAATATATTTCTGTTTGTAGCAATGTCTTTTGTCAGTGGATCTGAGGATGCTACTGGTTAGCTTTGGGATACAGTAGACCCTCATTTAGCACGGTAGTTACGGTCCTGAAAACATCATGTTAGGTAAAATCGTGTTAAATAATTAAAAGAACTTATGGGAAAAATAGGGTTATGGTCCTGGGAGTCCCCAAAAAGCCAAACAAGTTTTTTTAGACCAACAGATCTTGCAAAAATTGAAGGCTAATATGTAATTGTAGTTCATTGTCGTGATATATTACTGCTTAAGACAACAAATGCAATAGAAATAATAGTATTTCTTACCTTAAATTGTGGGTAATGATGTTTGTGGATGGTAGTGAAGAGTGGATATGGATGGTGTGGCCCTACTGGGCTGAGGTGGATGGTTGTTGGTTGTCGGTAGAAGTGGATGGTAGAGGTCCTGGTGCTGAAGTCGATGGTTGTATTGGTGTGTGCATAAATTCTGTAATGGATCTCTGGGCTCTTTTATTCTGCATTACATTATACAGCTGACGGTAAGGCATCATCAGCTGGTCTAGACCCCGTTTCAAAGCCCTGCTTCTAGCTTTGTCAGGGTCCTCTTCTTTGCTATAACTTTGGTTTTCAGAGGCCTTGGATTTTTTGCAGGAACACTTGGATATACAGGTTTGTGTCTAGATCATTATTAAATTCTCTCTACCAGTCGATGTTATGGATTGCCGTAAAAAAAAAAAGTTGGTGACTGATGCTTTGTCATTGAATCTAATTGATATATAATGTTTGTTTCTAATGGTGCTGGGAGGTTCCTTGATGCTGGAGAGGGGTTCTTGATCTAAGGAATTGGATTTGCATTTCAGTTATTTGACTTAAACCTGAATGCCTTCCATTTCTGCAGGCACTGTGTGACCCCTATGGATTTATCCCCATGAATATAATAACAATGGTAATTAGACAGGTGGGATAGTGATGTTGGTAATTAGACAGGTGGGATAGTGATGAGTTGTTCTGTCAGTTATACAGCATACTTTTTGAAGAATTAATATACAGTGGACCCCCGGTTTACATACTGCTCCAAACTCGAACAATTATGTAAGTGTATTTTTGTAAGTGTTTTTGTAAGTGTATATTTGGGGGTCTAAAAAGACTAATCTAATTTACATTATTCCTTATGGGAATAAATTCGTTTGGTAATGGCACTTGAACAGCATTCTGGAACGAATTATGGCCATTAACCAGGGGTCCACTGTACTGGTCCAGAGGTCTTTCTGTTTAGGTTTGGTATTAATAAGCAATTGTAAATTTTGTTAAGGAAACTATTTACATGTGGGTCTGTAGACTGAAGAAGATTGATGATGAAGTCTCTGGCTGCTATTAGATAATGCTGCTTAAGTTTTGAGATTATCTCCAGACATTGATTTGTTGGTATGAGGAGATTGGTAAACTGCTTCTATTGTGATTGGGGTCTCTAGGTTTCTGGTTGTGAATTGCACAAATATGTACAAGCAGGCCCTGTTTTACAGCATTTCACTAATGCAATGGTTTTCAATTTCATATACGTATTCATTTATTCAGACTTCCTTCAATAAATATATTCACCATTCACTATAAGCTAAGGATGAAAATATTTTAAGTTAAGTAATGTGTGTACTGTATATCCATTTTTTAGGCCTAGCTATATTGCTCACTTAACATGTTTACACTATCGTATATTATCAGGCTTTTATATGCATTTGAAAGTGAGAAAAGGCTATGTTTCACTTTACAGTAATTTTCGCTTTACAGCAGTATTCCAGAACCTAACCTGCTGTGTAATTTTTGCACATATAATAGGCTTGTCTATTATCTGTGATATTGAGGAAGTGGTGGAGGAGCCTGGTGTCGCCTGGTACATTAACCACTGCATAAAGAACAAAAAGGCACAATACCATGACTGGAACAATACACAAATAACCCTCACATAAGAGACTGAAACATACAACAGCATTTCACTCCAACTTGGATCATAAACTAGTCACACGTTTCAGTCTCCCGTGTGCGGGTTATGTATTTGTGTATGACTACTGCATAACAAGCAGTGGGTATGGCTATGACTGTCAGCTATGTTGTTCACCTCCCTTTCACTTGCTCAGAGAGAGAGGGTAAGGGAGGGAGGAGGGCAGGGAAGGGGAAGAAGCAGAAGGCATTTTGTCATCCTCCAAATAGTTGTCATATGTAGTCATGTATTGGAGCCTGGTATATTAACAAGCCAAGTCACTTTTTTCCATGAACATTACATTATGCTTCTGCATTGTATTGTGTCTGCAGCCTATGTCCATATTTGTGGACTCTGTTGTTTTAACAATATTGTGGACACGCCACTGATAGGGCTCATTGTCACTCTGACTTTCTTCAGAATATCCAGAAAACACTTCTACATACTCAAACACATAACTTGCATTGTCATTGTGAACTTTGTGTCAGCACTAGGTTGTGTGTGAATTTACTGTTACAAGTTTAGGATATAATCCCTGTGGAGCGGGTTTGTGACTTAGTCTCTTGATACATTTATCCTGTGTAAACAGTGTGATTTAATGTAATACATTGTCTTGGAATTGACACTGACTCAGTTTGGTATGTTAGTTTTACTTATTTTTGGTGTAGTGAATTGTATTTCTTCACTTGGGTTTAGCACTTAAATTTTATAAGAGTTTCCTACTGAAGCCCAGCCCTGGGCCAAGCTGGTCTGGTGCTTGCCTAGTCAACCAGGCTGTTGCTGCTGGCAGCCCACTGGCCCACATATCCATCATAGCCTGGTGGATCTGGCACTTGGCAAAATTACTTGTCTAATTTCCTCCTGGAATTATTACACTTGTTTCATTAGTGTTTCCGATATCTTCTGGTAAGTTGCTAAAATGTCTGGGACCATGGATGGTTGATATCTGCACACATACTGTGTTGATTTGGTGTCATGTTCAAGTGAGTTGCACAATAGATACAGTGGTACCCCAAGTTTCGTACAGCTCCCAACTCAAACAATTATGTAAGTGTATTATTGTAAGTGCTTTTATAAGTGTATTTTTGGGGGTCTGAAACGGACTAATCTAATTTACATTATTCCTTATGGGAACAAATTCGTTCGGTAACGGCACTCGAACAGCCTTCTGGAATGAATTATGGCAGAAACTCGGGGTACCACTGTACTTTGTATATTTATATTGTATCATGTTCTAACCTGTAACAGCTATTTCTCATGCAGACTGCAAACACATTACAGTTGTACAAGATGTCATTATTCAGTAAAGATACATACATTTTTGTACTTTTATTGTACCAAATCCCTGGACTGATGTTGAGAAATAGATTTTCAGGTTTAACCATGATATGGCTTGCCTACAACAGGCCTTGCTTTGGAAACAGAGACAAGCATGCGACATGGGGCCAAATTTTATTATTCTTTGTTTTTCTATCTTGTTGATTTTTTCTTGCCTAGGTTATGTGATGTCAAAGTCAGATTTTATTTCTCCCCCAAAAACTGTGTGTTGATTCAGCTTTGGGATTACACATCTTTATTTGGAAAAAAACCCATGTTATGCCAAGCATTTTGGGCAGTACTACTATTGTTAAATTACTGAAATGTCTAGTATATTGCTGCCTAATTCTTAAGGCATGCAAATCTTATTACTGAATAATACTGCATTACAATTATAATTGTATAAAATGTATTAGAACTTGTCAAGTTAAAACTCAGTAATGTAAATATGAATAATGGTTTTTTTGTGTGCATTGTTATGATGATAATTTTTTTATTTATTGTTTTGCAGGAATGAAGTATGAGGAGTAACTTGGTGGTAACATACTGGAAATTATGGGTCTGCATTCTTCAGTAGAAATGGCTGAAAAGGCAAGTTTCCATTATTTCAGTTTTATGGTTGAATGAGTAAAGAATTTCTCAAAATATTCATCCACTACTGAATGGATTCTTCAGGGCTCTTGATCCAATGAATTGGAAGTACAGTCAACTCTTATATTTTCTATAGTGTATTTTTTTGTAAATGAGGTTGTAAAGCCTTCATAAGTTGAAAAGGCCTTACCTGCTATTCATTTTTTGATGTTTTTTTCAGTCTCATTTATGAAAAATTGCAGAACATATATAGAGGAGCTTTATGAGAGAACTGACTGCACCCTCACCATCTTTGGGTCAAACCTTATTACCTTGGTTCAAACCTTATTGCTGATGGTTACATTGTTGTTGTAGGTTCGCCGGTACATCCGGCCCGGGTCTTCTCCAAATGGTGACCCGGCATTATAAGGTACTGATGGTTACAGGTTAAGTACTTCCCCATGAATATTACTGTTGAATAGAGTTATACTCTCACTTCTAGTCATGTTTAGTTTGAGTTGGATCTGTATTATTTGTAACGTGGATTTGAGATACGTATAGAGGAGGATGACAAAGTTGATCCCATGTATCAGAAATCTTCCCTATGAGGATAGACTGAGGGCCCTGAATCTACACTCTTGAAAGGCGTAGAATTAGGGGGGGATATGATTGGGGTGTATAAATGGAAAACAGGAATAAATAAAGGGGATGTAAATAGCGTTCTGAAAATATCCAGCCAAGACAGGACTCACAGCTATGGTTTCAAGTTGGAAAAGTTCAGCTTCAGGAAGGATATAGGAAAGCACTGGTTTGGTAATAGAGTTGTGGATGAGTGGAACAAACTCCCGAGTACCGTCATAAAAGCTAAGACGTTGTGTAGTTTTAAAAATAGGTTAGATAAATACATGAGTGGGTGTGAGTTGGACCTGACTAGCTTGTGCTACTAGGTCTTATGCCGTGCTCCTTAAGTGGAAGTGACCTGACTACCTGGAGTTTACCTGGAGAGGGTTAACTCCAGGTAGTCAGGTCTAAGCCAGGGAGTGATGGACCTGCCTCGCAAGGGGCAGTAGACCTGATGCAGTGTTCCTTTTTTCTTATGTTCTTATTTATATACATTTACATGCTGAATGGAGCCAGTGTGGGAAAGTCAACTTTCTCATTGTGGATAAAGACATTTGAGTGCAGTTCAGGATTTTTCTTAAAGGAAACATTTTGCCATGAGTGGGTTCTTCAGTCCTGAGCAGCCACTCATAGTGAAAAATTTCCTTTTAATATTGTGAACTGTACACAAGCGTACACTTTATCCACAGTTTGTTGGCAGTATTCTGTTTAGTCAGTTGCTTTCATTTGTGGATAATCGATTTTTATTCTTTCAGTAAATTGCTTAAAGCCCGAGCTTGTTTCAGAATAGGTTGGAACATAGGTGATTTCGTGAATTCTAAAAAAAAAAAAAAATTTGTGGGTGAAAAATTATTATAGTATGGACCAAGGTCATGGCTTGTACAGGGAGTTATTTTTAAGGAGAGTGTAATGGTATTTAAGAAAGATACATGTGATTGGTTATGAGAAATGAGGTAAAATATGAATTAATATGCAGGCATCTGCTTCAGTGGGATATGTCTTAGTTTGTTGAAAGAAGAGAGAAGATTAATATGCTGCAGTTGTAGTGTTTAAGAAGTGCCTTAAGGTAAACTAAGATGGATAAATTGGCATATCAAGAAATATGAAGACAGTGACATGTTGCAGAACAAGCATTTATTTTGACCATTTTACTCTGTGTAAATCTTTAGTCGTGTAAAGCCATAAAGAGGGTTCATGCATATAATGAGGCCTGGGTTACGGTATGCAGGAGAGGGATTATTTCTCATTAAAATGCCTTAACAGGGATGTGTGATATAACAATGGTTTAAAATATTTTTAGAAAGAAATGAATGCTAGGGTGTTGGAGAGAGGTCCTCGTAGGATTAAAAGATAAACCTGATATAAAGTGGGAGTTATCACATCTGGTCTTTGTTGATGACAGTTCTTTTGAGAGATTCTGAAGAGAAGTTGCAAAGGTTGGTGGAGGAATTTGGGAGGCTGTGTGATTAGAAAAGGGCAAGGTGATGATTGTAACTAAAAATCTGTGCAATGAAAGATTGTATATCAGATTGAAGTGAGGGATTTTTGAGGATGTATTTAGATATTTGGGAGTGGGCATGTCAGATGGGTCCATGGAAGATGAGGTGAACCATAGAAGAGGGTAAAATGTGTTGAGCCGTCTGTGGAAAATTTATCTTTTTTTTTTTTTTTTATTAACACATCGGCCGATTCCCACCAAGGCAGGGTGGCCCGAAAAAGAAAAACTTTCATCATCATTCACTCCATCACTGTCTTGCCAGAAGGGTGCTTTACACTACAGTTATAAAACTGCAACATTAACACCCCTCCTTCAGAGTGCCGGCACTGTACTTCCCATCTCCAGAACTCAAGTCCGGCCTCCCGGGTTTTCCCCTGAATCCCTTCATAAATGTTACTTTGCTCACACTCCAACAGCACGTCAAGTATTAAAACCATATGCCTCCATTCACTCCTATCAAATACGCTCACACATGCTTGCTGGAAGTCCAAGCCCTCGCACACAAAACTTCCTTTACCCCTCCCTCCAACCTTTCCTAGGCCGACCCCTACCCGCCTTCCCTCCACTACAGATTTATACACTCTGAAGTCACTCTGTCTCGTTCCATTCTCTCTACATGTCCAAACCACCTCAACAACCCTCCTCAGCTCTCTGGACAATCGTTTTGGTAATCCCGCACCTCCTCCTAATTTCCAAACTCCGAATTCTCTGCATTATATTCACACCACACATTGACCTCAGACATGACATCTCCACTGCCTCCAGCCTTCTCCTCGTTGCAACATTCATCACCCATGCTTCACACCCATATAAGAGCGTTGGTATAACTATACTCTCATACATTCCCTCTTTACTTCCATAGACAAGGTTCTTTGTCTCCACAGACTCTGAAGTGCTCCACTCACCCTTTTCCCCTCATCAATTCTATGATTCACCTCATCCTTCATAGACCCATCCGCCGACATGTCCACTCCCAAATATCTGAATACATTCACCTCCTCCATACTCTCTCCCTCCAATCTGATATCCCAAACTTTCGTCACCTATTCTTTTTGTTATCCTCATCACCTTACTCTTTCCTATATTCACTTTCAATTTTCTTCTTTTACACACCCTACCAAATTCATCCACCAACCTCTGCAGCTTCTCTTCAGAATCTCCCAAAAGCACAGTGTCATCAGCAAAAAGCAACTGTGACAACTCCCACTTTGTATTTGCTTCTTTATCTTTAGCCCAACACCTCTTGCCAAGACCCTCGCATTCACTTCTCTTACAACCCCATCTATAAATATATTGAACAACCACGGTGACATCACACATCCTTGTCTAAGGCCCACTTTTACTGGGAAATAGTCCCCTTCCCTCCTACACACTCTAACCTGAGCCTCACTATCCTCATAAAAACTCTTCACTGCTTTCAGTAACCTTCCTCCTATTCCATACACCTGCAACATCTGCCACATTGCCCCCTATCTACCCTATCATACGCCTTTTCCAAATCCATAAATGCCACAAAAACATCTTTACCCTTATCCAAATACTGTTCACCTATATGTTTCACTGTAAACACTTGGTCTACACACCCCTACCTTTCCTAAAGCCCCTTGTTCATCTGCTATCCTGCTTTCTGTTTTACTCTTAATTCTTTCAATAATAACTCTACCATACACTTTACCAGGTACACTCAACAGACTTATTCCCTATAATTTTTGCACTCTCTTTTGTCCCCTTTGCCTTTATACAAAGGAACAATACACGCTCTCTGCCAATCCCTAGGTACCTTACCCTCTTCCATACATTTATTAAATAATAGCACCAACCACTCCAAAATTATATCCCCACCTGCTTTTAACATTTCTATCTTTATCCCATCAATCCCAGCTGCCTTACCCCTTTCATTCTACCCACTGCCTCACGAACTTCCCCTACACCCACAACTGGCTCTTCCACACTCCTACAAGATGTTATTCCTCCTTGCCCTACACACGAAATCACAGCTTCCCTGTCTTCATCAACATTTAACAAATCCTCAAAATATTCTCTCCATCTTCCGATACCTCTAACTCTCCATTTAATAACTCTCCTCTCCTATTTTTAACTGTCAAATCCATTTGTTCTCTAGGCTTCCTCAACTTATTAATCTCATTCCAAAACTTTTCTTATTTTCAACAAAATTTGCTGATAACATCTCACCCACTCTCTCATCTGCTCTCTTTTACATTGCTTCACCACTCTTTTAACCTCTCTTTTTCTCTCCATATACTCTTCCCTCCTTGCATCACTTCTACTTTGTAAAAACCTCTCATATGCTAACTTTTCTCCCTTACTACTCTCTTTACATCATCATTCCACCAATCGCTCCTCTTCCCTCCTGCACCCACTCGCCTGTAACCACAAACTTCTGCTGAACACTCTAACACTACATTTTTAAATCTACCCCATACATTTTCGACCCCATTGCCTACACTCTCACTAGCCCATCTATCCTCCAATAGTTGTTTATATCTTACCCTAACTGCCTCCTCTTTTAGTTTATAAACCTTCACCTCTCTTTTACTTACTGATTCTATTTTCCTTGTATCCCATCTACCTTTTACTCCCACTGTAGCTATAACTAAAAAGTGATCTGATATATCTGTACCCCCTCTATAAACATGCACATCCTGAAGTCTACTCAACAGTCTTTTATCTACCAATACATAGTCCAACAAACTACTGTCATTACGCCCTACATCATATCTTGTATACTTATTTATCCTCTTTTTCTTAAAATATGTATTACCTATAACTAAACCCCTTTCTATACAAAGTTCAATCAAAGGGCTCCCATTATCATTTACACCTGGCACCCCAAACTTACCTACTACACCCTCTCTGCATGTTTCTCCCACTTTAGCATTTAGGTCCCCTACCACAATTACTCTCTCATTTGGTTCAAAAGTTCCTATACATTCGCTTAACATCTCCCAAAATCTCTCTCTCTCCTCTACACTCCTCTCTTCTCCAGGTGCATACACGCTTATTATGACCCACTTTTCGCATCCGACCCTTATTTTAATCCACATAATCCTTGAATTTACACATTTATATTCCCTCTTTTCCTTCCATAACTGATCCTTCAACATTATTGCTACCCCTTCCTTAGCTCTAACTCTCTCAGATACTCCTGACTTAATCCCATTTATTTCTCCCCACTGAAACTCGCCTACCCCCTTCAGCTTTGTTTCGCTTAGGCCAGGACATCCAACTTCTTTTCATTCATAACATCGGCAATCATCTCTTTCTTATCATCCGCACTACATCCACGCACATTCAGACAACCCAATTTTATAAAGTTTTTCTTCTTCTCGTTTTTAGTAGATTTGTACAGGAGAAGGGGTTACTAGCCCATTGCTCCCGGCATCTTAGTCGCCTCATACGACACGCATGGCTTACGGAGGAAAGATTCTTTTCCACTTCCCCATGGACAATAGAGAAAATAAAAAGAACAAGAGCTATTAAGAAAAAGAAGAAAAACCTAGATGTGTGTATGTATATATATGCATGTGTATGCCAGTGTAGTGTGACCTAAAGTGTAAGTAGAAGTAGCTAGATATACCTGTTATCCAGCGTGTTTATGAGACAGAAAAAAGACACCAGCAATCCTACCATCATGTAAAACAGTTTCAGGTTTCTGTTTCACAGTCACCTGGCAGGACGGTAGTACCTCCCTGGGTGGTTGCTGTCTACCAACCTACTATTGATGCAAAATGAGAGAAAGGTACCAGAGTATGGTAGTATGATCACTTTTAAATGGATGTAAGGCATGGATTTTAGATGTTGCAGCAAGGAGGAGAAGGCTGGAGGCAACAGAGTGAAGGGTGAGGAACAATCTAGGTGGTTTGGGTATTTAGGAAAGATGAAATAGAAGATGACCAATAGGGTGTATAAATCTGGGTGGGTGTTGGATGAGTATTTTTTTATGGGTAAGGGGTTTATATGCCTTGAGGTGGTCTTGGAGTGTGAGCAAGGTAACAGGAAGGGATTTAGGGGACAACCGGTTAGCCAAACTAGTCTTGAAGAGGAGCAGTATAGTGCCTGCTATTTATGCAATTTTTTTTAAGACTTCCAGTATTCACTCATGTGTTGAAACACTGAATGATTCAATTTTTTTCTTTCTGATGCTTTATGAAAATGTTTTGAAACATTTTTTAACTAGTTTAACCCTTTGAGGGGGTCCAGACCCCGGATCTGAAACCTGTCCACAGGGTCCAAGAATTTAAAAAAAAAATTAATTTTTTTTTATTTTGATGGAAAAGTGATGAAATTACACTCTCGCGAGTTTTGTTGCATCAGCGATATTTACACATTGACAATTTTGCCCAATTTGACTCCCATTTTAGGCCAATTACATTATTCTAGTCAACCAAATTCTTAGTTATTTCGCTAGTATTACAGTGGTACCTCGACTTACGATATTTTTTCATTCCAGAATGCTGTTCAAGTGCCATTACCAAACGAATTTATCTCCTTAAGAAATGTTGTAAAATAGACTAGTCCTTTTAGACCCCCAAAATTACACTTACAAAAGCATTTAAAAAAATAAACTTACATAAAAGGGTGAGTTTGGGGACCATCGTAAGTCGAGGTACCACTGTACTTCTATTTTATCGATTGAGCTCAAGAAATTGCCCAGTCAACTGTTTCAACTACCCAATAAAGTTATTGGAAATTGGTTCAATTTCACACAAAGTTTAAAATATTCCAATTTCAAAATAGGGTCCAGAATAAACAATGCAGGCATTCCTGGCACTAAAATAATGTTTCCTCTGTTTATTGGTTACATTTCCAGGCTTTACGAATGAATTCCATTTTTATTTTTTATTCACATAATGAATTTTTATTCACACCAAAAAAATAGAAGATTTACTGTTATGCAATATTGTAATAATTGTATAAATAATATCAGCACATTCGTGAATGCACATTAGACCCACCAGCTGGATGTGTGACATCATTTGTTTACTCTTGAACATTGGCAAAATTCGAACATTTCTGCTACTTTTGAGCTCGGTTTCAAGCCATTTTCAGTACTAAAACCAATGAAAATCATCTCTATTTCTGTAATATATCTTCCATTCTATCAAATGAGATGAAGAAACCATGAATACAACTGTAAAAAGCATATAAAAAAACACCGCAATGTCATTGTTTTAATCCAAAAATAGTGTTTTTTTTTCTCATGCACTGTATGCTGCAGGATTTGTTTTATGTGGTGCACACTTACCACATAGATGTATTCTCTCATATCTAGGCCCAGATTTACCGCTCACAGCTTATCTGAGTGAGCCGAGCTCATGGCATATTATTATTATTATAATCAAATAGAAGCGCTAAACCACAGGGGTTGCTCATGGCATAGAACTACGGCTTGGACCCTGGCTTCAAAGCTGTAGAACTACAGGATGGACCCTCAAAGGGTTAAATGATTGTGTAATGCTATTTGTAAACCGTTTTATTTGTCATTTTTTGTTCCAATGATATTTTTATACCATTAAGCATCTTTATAGCTAATGAGTTTTTTTGTAGTTGTTTTTGATACATTAATTGCTTAGATAATAGTTATGAGGAGCTCTTGATCCAAGGAACTGAATTTATTCCCCTGGATCAGATCTCATCGCCTCAAATTCCCCAGGCACTGTATGACCTTAATGGTTTTTCAGCGCTTCCCAGATTAAGTCATTGTACACTTCATCCACACTGGAGCTTTGTTAAACCCAACTGTAGAGGGTGAATCATCCACAGAATTAAGTCCCACTGTAGGTGAAACGTGTAATACTCTTCCTGCTAAAGGTGTTTGTGAAATTATCACTTTTTTCTGATAGGTAATGCATAAAATGCTATAACCTCAGAAGATTGAATAATAATCCCACAAATGTATTGATAATGAGATTATTATTATTATTATAATCAAATAGAAGCGCTAAACCACAGGGGTTATTGATAATGAGATAAATTTGTGGGGAACCATAAAGTTTTGAAATGGTATGAGATTCCATTATAGAAAATGGGAAATTTAATTACAGAAAATGGATTTGAGGGAGACTATAAGATACACATAGACTATATAGAAAATGGAAATTTTTATTTAAAAAAAAATGGATTTGAATGGAGATTATATTTTGAAATGTGTAGTGAAATTCCCAACTATAGCATTTTGAAACATGGCATGAAGGTACTATAACAATTTGAAATGGAGTTAAAAAAAAAAAAATTAAGTACAGAAAATGGATTTGATGTGGAACTAAATACAGTGGTACCTCGAGTTACGATGGTCCCCAAAATTGCCCTTTTATGTAAGTTTATTTTTTTAAATGCTTTTGTAAGTATATTTTTGGGGGTGTAAAAGGACTAGTCTATTTTACATTATTCCTTATGGGGATAAATTCGTTTGGTAATGGCACTTGAACAGCATTCTCGAACGAAAAAATATCGTAACTCGAGGTACCACTGTACAGTCTGACAAAAAACAATTTGTTGGAGACCAACATTGTTGCCATCAGTTGCAGAGTTGTTGAGAAATCACTGAAAAAAATCTAAAGCATATCCCTGTTGGAAACTAGGTCACAAATAGGCAAAATGAAGAATATAGGTTGGTCTTCAGTGATCAAAAAGAAGACTGAGAAATTTGACAGTGTCTTGTTCAGGGATATAGGAACCACACAAGTGTAGAACAGTCAGAGACAACAGCACATTTTGTGAAAGCTTGTGTGTTTTAGCAACAAAAAAATTAAACCCATGAGCATTAAAATCACCTAATAAAACCAGGAAGAAATCAGAAAATGGATAGAAAAGGGAAGATACAAAGAACAGACTGCATATCACTTGCTCAAATATACATGGGCCGCAGTATAATGAAGTGAAGTGCAAACAGAAAGCCAAGAATAAGGAATATCACTACACTCATGTGCAGGAAAATGCCTAGAAAAATACCTCCAACCCCAGGCAGGGCAGATATAGGTTTTCACTTTAGTGACTTGAGGTTTTGGAGCTCAAGTTATTCCTGAATGCCCAGACCACATTGCAGGAAGTCTTGTTGGATAATGTTCTGTGTATTGTGACAGGGCTGTCATCAGTAAATTGGAAAAGGGAAAGGTCAACATTCTTCACGGTGACAATGTACATTCCACCAACGAGGTCATGAAAGGACACATTTTGACTTACATGCTTCAAGAGTGCTTTGATAATGCCATAGTTAATGAGGTAAGCAGGTGACATTGGCTGATAAGAAAAGAATTTCGTCCGGTAAAGTGGATGGAGCAATAAGGATTGTCAATAATAACATCGGGATCGTCAAGTATGGGTCGAGGTCGTTTGAGTGTTGGCATTAAACCAATCTGTCCTGTGATGTGCAACCAATTAGAAAATTGATGTGCCCTCATTGGAGAAGCCAGGTGCATGGTCAAGGTAGTGTGAAGGTCAGATGCACCAGAGTTAGGCAACAGGATGTTGACCACAAACTGTACTAAGTTCAAAAGAAGGTCCATGGGTCATGAGGTCAGCTAAGGGTGTTGCAAGGATAAGGGACCTGGGAGGAGGCAAATTATGAACTGGACCATTTATGAATTAAGGTTTATTTTTCTTTAAAAGGGGGAGGAGAGAGAGGAAGTGCTCCGAGGAGAAAGAGATCATAAATCACCCTCCGTGCCTAAGAGTACCTTCATCACAGCAAGTAGAACCAATGTTGCATGGAAACTTCTCCTCACCATTCCCTTCATGCTAGTAAACCAAAAACCCAGGATGACAACCTCACATCCACAGAGCCACCTTGGCCAACAAAAGAGAAGGGTGACTGGAAACCTGCCAAGAATCATGCCCCCTTTGGCTGCTATCTCCCAGAACCAACAGGAAGACTCCAGGGATACTCCAGTCACCTAAGGGGGGACAAACCCACAATCAGGACCTCTGGAGGGCAGCTCAGCACATCCCAAAATAATCCAATTCCCACAGCAAACAATGCCACCACCAAGGGCCTCAACTAAATTGGATGGACAGAATCCCTTTTCCCTCAACCTAGTAGCTGTAATTTACAAAGGTAATATCCCCAAAAGTCAGATGGAGAGGGAGGGAGGCGTAATCAGATTCAATCCGAGGAAGGTGACAAAAGGTCTTAATTCCTCAGATCAAGAGCTCTTCACCACATCATGAGACCCCCTACCCCCTTGAAGGGCAAAGAAAAAAAAATGTTCCCACTTGTGTTTAAAAAGGTAATCTTGGGAAGGTAAAAGATTAGGTTCTAGAAAGGGGAGAAGAAATATTATTCCTCTGACCAAGAGCCATTTTGCTGCAGCAAGGGAGATTTCCTTCTTCCCATGCAGGGGATACTCATGAAAAGCACAAAACATGACAGAAATACTTTGCTATTCTTTAAACATTATAAAATATGCAATAAATAAAATAAGATTAATGGGTTATGAGGAAATGAGAAGTTTTCAAAATTTATTTAAAAAGTAGTGAACGTCTTAAAATATACAAGGACAAAATTAAAAACAATAACAACTCAATACTGTAGTAATACAGTATATATATTTTATAACATAGAATTTATGGATAAAAGTTAATGTGAAGCACACATTCACTGAACAAGAGAATTGTGTCCTGGTGGTTTAACAGTTTAATTTATTAATGTTTGTAAATTGACCTCAGCTTAACTCCTGACATGAGTAGTAAGTACATGCCTGGCCCAGTTGTTTGTTCTTCATATTAATAGTATACAACACTGACAAGTAAATGAGTAAGATATGTGCCACAGTTGAGTATATCTAGTGTTGAAATCTTGTGCCTACTCAGCAGGCTTCTTCATTTGAATACAGTGGTAACTTAAGCACTTGAAACAGCAGAAGAAGAGGTAAATACAGTATGGGGTGATCGGTCCCTCAACCTTTGAGTAATTTTGTGGTGGTCGGTCCCTCACCCTCAATCATTGTGAAGCTGAGGAACTAGAATGGAGCCTTTTATACTGGGACCAGAAAAGAGGTGTGGAAGCTGGAGATGCCATCATAGGCGGTGGGACTCGTTAGTACACAACTGAGGAGTACTGCAATTTATTTCACTCATAGCTAGTAACTGAGCAGTCAAGTTTTAAATGTCCTGTGTACCAAGATACCATGGTGTCACTGTATCAGATAAGTATCATTATATTAATGGATAAAATACTGACAGATAAATAAGCAGCATGTGCAACAGTTGGTATCTTTATTGTTGAAATGTTTCACCAGCTCAGCAAGCTGCTTGTTTAATACAGAGGTTAAATATGAAGACAGCATTTATCTCTCCACTGCTTCTGCTGTCTCCAATATTTAAGTAACTTCTGAATTCAACCAAAGATGCCTGCTGATCAACAATAAAGATACTCAACACTTTTATGTGTGTCTTACCCCTCTACTTGTCAGTATAATGATACCTGTGTGATACAGCAATACCACACCACAGTATCTTGGTAGAGAGGAGATTTACAACTTCATTGCTCAATCACTAGATATGAGTGAAAAAGAGTTGGATTTGAAAAGAATCTGCTGTGATGCATCTCCAACTTTTGCACCTCATTTCTGGCTTCAGTATAAAATGTTCTATTCTCATGCCTCAGCTTCACACTGACTGTGGCTGTGGAGCTCAACATTGTCATGCTGAGAGACTGATCATCTTGTATTTACCTCTAAACCACTTCCTACTGTCCAATTTTTATGTAATCACTGTACAGTGAACCCTTGAATATTCGCAAATTTGAAAATCTGCAACTTTTTTCGCCAAAATATTGGCTTGATTTTCGTCCTTTGGCTTAAAAATCGGTGGTCGTAATGAAACGCGTCCGAGCGGCCTCCCAGCCACCGCGGGCACACAAACACCATTCAGCGTCAGTCTGGCATTGTATCTCTGCGAGTGACGATCACCTCACGCATTCATACGATACATTTCTTAATATTTCATTCATTTTAGTGCTTGCAACTGGGGAAGTGGAATAGAATTCTTCCTCCGTAAGCCATGCGTGTCTTAAGAGGCGACTAAAATGCTGGGAGCAAGGGGCTAGTAACCCCTTCTCCTGTATATATTACTAAATGTAAAAGGAGAAACTTTCGTTTTTCCTTTTGGGCCACCCTGCCTCGGTGGGAAATGGCCGACGTGTTGAAAGAAAGAAAGAACTGCTAAATAAGCTACCATGGGCCCAAAGAAAGCTCCTAGTGCCAGCTCTTTGCTAAAGAAGGCGAGAAACACGATATTATTATTATAATCAAATAGAAGCGCTAAACCACAGGGGTGAGAAACACGATAGAATTCAAGAAAGAACACACCAGGCAGGGTACTTCCCCACACAAACCAGCCAGGGTACTTCCCCACACCAACCTCAAACAAATGTCTTATTTTAGGTTAAATGTTTTATTTTAGGTTAATATAGACATTTTCATTACTCCATCTATTATATTTTCTTCAAAATTATATAAGAAACACGTTACATATCATATAAACATTGATACAATGTTTATATGTTATCGAGTGGCGAGTCGGGTGGAGAGTAAACATTACATTTTCTCTGCAGCATTAGAGAAAACTGTGAATCTGGCGTCTGGTGCAGTAACCACCCTTCATACGCGTTTGTTTACAATTCTCGGCATGAATTATTCATTACTTCTTCCTTTGTTTATGATGGCATCTAAAGGTAGTTGTTATAAACGATTAAACTCGGTGAACATGGTAATAATATGACTGTGTCGTGAAGCCCCGGGTGGGGGATACATACGTGTACCTACATCTACAGGCTACCTACACTGATGTCCTACAAATAAATACTACACACCTCTCTCCCTACATTAAGACTACAAATATTTTAAAGTAAGTAATGAATGTACTGTGGCAGTAAAAGACAAAGAAGGGAAGTAACCCCAGAAAAGGACTTGGTACCTGAAGTCTATGGAAGGGAATTCCCCTTCCAAACAATAGTAACTCTTCCCTCCTCCCGTCTTCCACACATCAATAACTCTTCAATAAAGGTAAGTGTCATGTTGTTATTGTTTTATTCTTCATGTCTCATTGTTTTCTGTGTAGATGAATGTAAATTTCATGTAAAATAAAATATTTTTTTTAATACTTTTGGGTGTCTGAAATGGATAATTTGATTTACATTATTTCTTATGGGGAAAATGGTTTTGAAAATAATCAATTTTGAATTTCGGCGGACTCTCTGGAACGGATTAATGACGATTTTCAAGGGTCCACTGTATTTCATTGACACCTGCTGAGCAAGCAAAATGTTTTGACAAAGATACCCAACTGTTGCACATGCATCTTACTCGTCTGTTCATTCTTTGTTCACATGGATACGTTAAAATGTGCCAACTTATGTCTGGCAATAACACACTGCTGTCACAGACCCAGCTAACCTATTGCACATGACTTTGATCAAATGTCCCTGCAAGAGTAATCTTAGGAACCTTTACCCACTTGTTTTTAAGCTTAAAGGCTTCCTGATAGTGATATCTTCCATCATAAAGAAATACACAAGTGATGTGAATTTAATGTCCTGCCTTATTCTGGTCACTAGTCTGACATTCACAAACTTTGATCATCTTTAATTCTTTAACAATAATATTAAAAATACACAACTTTTAGGTACCAGTAGTAGACAGTTTGGTTAAGTTTGGCCATGGAAGCACTAAGTATAGAGGGGAGAGGGCATACTATTTTTCACTATTGGCTGTGACCTAATGCAATCCCAAACCTTTTGCTATTATGACCTTTTTGTATATATTTTTAAATGGGTCTCCCCTTCCAATTTCCTCACGTGTTTACTGAGAACTCTCCCCTGTGTCTGTTACTATATTCAACAAATAATTAATCACACTGCAAGCAGTGAATATTGCTTAACACTAACAGCCAAAGTAGAATTTACTTTCAAAAAATGATTATTCCAATGTCAACTTGTAATTTAAAATCAAACTCACTAGCCATCAGTGGCTAAATGTTTTGAAAAGAATGACCACATACCATATATATTAAGGAAGGAAGAGTTCTCTGACAGTATTACTACTAATAAATGACCTTGAAATCTGGAAGTATGGTACATATTTCCAACAAAAGTGAAAATATAAAGAAAAAACTGTCACCACTTATGACTTTCATGTGAGGAACTGCCAGTCACTTTGTATATTTATGTTAAGAAAGACAACTTCAATAAAGTAACCATCAATAATACTGAAATTTTTATTAGTATATTTTGGCATTGTCGTAACTTATTCCGAAGTTGCATTAAATTTCCATACATTGGTAAATTATAAATAATGCTATCTAAGAGTTTTGTTTTATATATATATATATATATAAATACATTCCAAAATCACAGATGCTATAAAAATCAAAGGTTTCCTGTACATTTCTCATTTTCACGTAAAATACAATTTTGAATAGTCCAAAATGCCTATCGGATAGTTTCATTAAAAGACGCACAAGCAGACGAAACTTTTATTGGGACGGCTTTATGCCCTATTACAACTTCATCAGTTCTAGCTTATATAGCTTTAACATCGCAAAATGTGTCCCAGTAAAGGCTTGTTCCACAATGCATCTTCTTTAATATTTTAACAGTACGTATACCAAATGGATCAAGATAATTTTGTGTTAAAGCTAGTATTGTTCATAATATTTATACAAGTAAATGAAATTCATCAAATGTACAAGAAAATAAAAGAAATTGGTTAAAAATTATTCTAAAGAAAAAACTACCTGTCATATACTGAATTAACTACAAAAACTTTTAATTTTTTTTTTTCAACTAATTCACCAGAGCTACCAAAACTTATTGAAAATCATATAACAGTATGTACTACATGTGCATTGCAAATGGGACCCTGAAGATATCAAGAATATAATATAATCCATACGAGTTACACTGCCTTGCTGAACCATCAAGGCAGAAATTATTTTACTGATAAATGAACAATACCATTTTAAATGGCCTAATCTCATCAAACTTAATCCAGCATTACTATGTTAAATGTAATATATCAAGAGGATAAATTGTATCCATTAGAATATAAAAGGCAGAAGGTACATATGAGACTGACTACTCTGTAGTATTATTATTATTATAGCACATATAGAAATTGATATTCAGAAATTACTCTGGATAACAGTGAGAGAACACACATTTATGGC
Source organism: Cherax destructor (assembly GCA_009830355.1). NCBI lineage: Eukaryota > Metazoa > Arthropoda > Malacostraca > Decapoda > Parastacidae > Cherax > Cherax destructor. The sequence continues at coordinate 87,410 of WNWK01000621.1, read as the reverse complement.
TGTCTTGTCCAAAATATTGGAATGATCCAACACTGTCACTCAATACTTGAAATCACAATGCAACAAGTGACAGTCTACTGCTTAAACACATACCTATTTATATACATAATGTTATAATGGGGACCCCTAAAAAGCATGCCTACTTTAAAACTTAATGTACTTAGATGCAGCATGTTTGAAGTTTAAATTTATAGTTTTTGATTTATTTAAGCTGTACTTCTTACCCCACAAGGCCCATTAGTTTTATTTTTATTAACTTAAGAGCCATTATGGTTACAAAAAAATTTACAAAAATATTATTCAAAGCCCATACCTAAAAGGATTATTGATTATAACAGGACCTAAAATTCACTTTATGCTATTTTACAGAACACAAGACCTGATTTATGTTCAACACTGCAACAAGGCATAACTATGCTCTACAAGAGAAGACCAACCAGACACCAGATTGCAAAAAAGTTTACCCTTGCCCACTGCAAATGCTAATTCTTATATTTTGGAACAAAGCAAAGGCATACGTATTAATATTTGCAAATAATGTTGTAGTAGTCTTTGCACATATTGTAAGTAAAAATAATCAGATACAAACTGTCTTGAATTAATATTTTCCTTAGCTAATGAATCCTTTACAATTAGCTAATACAATTTTTTTTTTTTTTTAGAAGTAATGAAATTTCATACCATTTCTGGTGTCAAGTTGACGAAACTGTACACGCAAGGGGGACTAGAAAATGAGTGTGGGAAGCACTTTAGGATCTCTCTATATGGCATGACATTCACGTATCATATGTGATGGTCTGCACTCAATGTCTACAGCATTCTTAAGACTATGAATGAAAGGGTTATGACCAAGATAAAATATCAGTTACATTAAATGTGTCCTTTGAAGGAAATTTTCATAAACTTGAAAAATAGCTTATAAATTATATATTTTTATATAGCATTGTCTATGTTGGTTAATTCTCCTTTTCTTATTTGCAACAAGATAATGTAAAACCCTTCCAGTCATATATCTGACAAGCAATAGTTACCACTATGGGCACTACTTTCATCCCTACGTGATAATCACTGCTTCAAGTATGCTTGTACAGTGTGCCACAGAGATTAAATTCTAGATCCCACACTACCTACAACATTAGATTGTGTAATTACGCTTCTCCCTCTTTTAAAACAAGTGTAACCAAATCCATAAACAGATATAATGCAATAATGGTAGAATTACTGACAGAATGTTAGATAAATGAACACAGATGCAAGTAATGTGACATTTTATTGTGGCAACGTTTTGTTCTCCAGGAGCTTTGTCAAGCTTGACAAAGCTCCTGGAGAGCGAAACATTACCACAATAAAATGTCACATTAGTTGCATTTGTGTCCATTTACCTAACAGATATAATGCAACTCTTGTAAAGTATACACCATTGATACATACATATGACTGTGTGGATAATTGGCAGTCTAGGGAGATGGAATGATAATTCTTACTCGTATTGGTTTAAGACAGTCTAAAATATATGTGATTGCTGCAATTGGTCTTGTAAATCTTGAGATACAGCAGAACTTAACTTTTCTACACATAGCACAAACTTAAGTTTTCTATGCTCTGCAAAACGAATGTTGAGGAAAATGCTGATCCCTATACTGCTCAACACACACTACTTCAGCAAATTTTGCTTACAATAATTTCATCATTTGAGTGATGGTATAAAAACAACATGCAGCTGAACATTAAACTATAGTTTTCTTAAGAGGCATGAAGCAAGATAATACAAGCTCATGAGGTAAGATAACGTAAGATGATACAAGCTCATGAGGTAAGATAACGTAAGATGATACAAGCTCATGAAGATAACACAAGATGATACAAGCTCATGAAGATAACATAAGATGATACAAGCTCATGAGGTAAGATAACACAATTTCATTAAAAATAAAGGTAATGCAAGCTTATGAAGCAAAACAATATACGTAGGTTCATCAGGTAAGATAATGCAGTATAATACAAGTTTGATACAAGCTCATGATGCAGGATAAGTTCATGAAGCAAGATAATACAAGCTTGTGAAACCAGACACTACAAGATGTTTGAGAGACTTTACATAAACGTAGTACCTTTATCAAAAACTCCAATAAAGTACAGTATATAAATCAATACTTAAGAAATCTACGAGCATATGATTTAAAATTAGATATATTCTTTGCAACAAAATTTATTCATGAAGTATGTTGCTTTGACAAACAGTGTATTTAAATATATTTAATAAAATTAAATAGATTAAGGATTCCCATGTATTATTGAAATTATTTAATAAATTTTATACTGCATTAATTTTAGAACAGAATAATGATACATACTTATTTGATTTTTTTTTTTTTCAAAAATAACAATGTCTGATATCAAGATACAGTAATTGAAGTGTGCTGTATTTTTATTAATAAATGTCTAGTATTAGAACTGCATGTCAATGTGTGCCTTTCTTCACTTGAAATATTAATCAACCAAGGAACTCGAACGAGACACGTATGTATACAGTCACACTTGTTCATGCCTCCATCAGTTGAACTTTCCTACTGTAACTAATACAAAAAGTCTTTTCTATAGAAATGGAACACATTGTGGGACACATACATGTATATACACAAGCCTTTGATTCTAGTTATTAATACAATTACATTTATGAAATGGAATAACTAAGTTCTGAAAGTTTAGTTTGAATTATTTTTAAAGGTATGTATACTGTAATCATTATCATCTTTGAGGCCTACTACCCTAAACTATTTTTTATATGAATCATAAGAAAGTGTATTATTCTGAATAATGAAATATGGAAGTACATATGTATAGTACTTTCCAATGCAAAAGGTAGTATAGGCTCGGTTCTCATCTGCTAATCGAGAGACAAACGCACTACTCTTAGGGCTCGGCTTTTTCCTAATTCTCACCAATTATAGATTGGCTTATTATTATTTTTTCCAGCTACTTTTATTTTTTCATGATCCTAAAGCTGAATATTATCATTATATTAGTTTAACATATAAATATAATTAGTATTGCTCAGACAATGTCTAGTATATTATATCACCTACCTCTGTTACCTAGTAGTAAATAGGTACCTAAGAGTGAGTCGAGTGTTGTGGGTCTTGTCTGAGGTAAAAAACTCAAAATGAACCCCACTGGAAATGAACCATAGTGACTGGTTTCCTTGGATTACTAACCCTCTGAGATATCAAGCCAAATAAAATTTTCATAGAAAACTAACATAACATTACCTCTTTTGTAGTTAATAAGAGAGCAAACATTGAACCATGTCACTACACACAGCAGGTAAAGAAATGTCAAACATTATACTTAGGTTTCCCTTCAAGTGAAAGGCTATTGTTCCAAGGAATTGAAGCTGTTCCCTTTCTCATATCAAACCTCACCCTCTCCCACATCCCATGTGCTGTATGACCCCCAAGAGCAGGGATGGGGAACATTTTTATGTTGGAAAGCCACATTAAAGTTAGCTGTAATCTAATGGACACATTCAAGAAATTTTGATTAAGATGTACTGCAAAATGTTGGTTATTTTGTAAAAAGTTAATTATTATATAATTACTTCAAGAAGAATTCATTCAGAAGGCTGCACTTAATGCCCTAGAAGGCCGTGTGTGGCCTTAAGGGCGCAGGTTCCCCACCTCTGCCCTAGAGGTCAGCACCTCCCCATAAATATAAGAATAATAATCTTGTTTGTCAGGTTGTATGACCAAAACAGTTTCAGAAATTAAATAATATAGAAAGTTAGGGCAACAAAAAAAAGTTGTAATATCAGCTAGCTTTCTTTGGATCTACCTAATTAGCTTTTATTTTGCAAGTGCTGTATGACCCCTACAAAATTAGTGCTTAGCCATAATAATATTATTATAATTAATAATAACAACAATTGACAACTGTTAGAGGAAGATAACCCCCATATACTAAATATTTTCTTTGGTATATACTGATTTTTAAGCCTAGCCCCAGCTTCAGTGTTTTATCCCCTTCCCTATGAAAGTAAGATTTTATTCAAGACCTTACAGCAAGTGTTACTGGGCCACTAAAATATAAGATAGCTCTATTGTAAAGTAATTGCTAGTCTAAAAGAGTATACTATACAAGTTTCTGAGGCTTTTGTTCATTCATCACAAAGTGCAAGTAGTTATGATACAGAAATAATGTCAGTGAAAAGCATTAAGCCCATGGAGGTCATTCAGTATTGCACGGTGGACGGGACCATACACCTGAAGAATGTGAGCTGTAGAAAATACATATAGAGAACAATTAGAAAGAAAACTAGAGTACAGGGATGAAGTATTCAAAGTTGGTGTTTAGATCAACTGTTGATAAATAGCTACTGACAGAATATGCATAAAAAATGGCACAGTGCTGTACTTTCAGATAGGATGAGAATAGCATAAGCACAGCAAGAAAAGATCTTAGGCAGTCAGCCAGACTTGGCAACCCTTGCAGAGTGCAACAGGTGCCTTTCCAAAAAACCACGAGTATTTCCAGTGTAATAAATATATACCAACTATTAAGAACAGTCTTCCATAACTAACAATGATGACATGAGGAGGGCCGAAAGCTCAAGTGTAGTTGGATTCATACTTACAAATTTGAGTGCTAATTTATTAGATATTTTGCTTTGCTTTTGTGTGTAAATATTATGCTTGTATGTTTACAAGTGTTCTGCTTGTGTGTGTAAATCTTTTACTTGTATGTGTGTAAATAGTGTATACACTATTTTTTGTGTGTAAATATGCTTATATATAAATCTTCTGCTTGCATACATATGTATAAATCTTTTATATCTTAAATATAAAAACACAGTATAATTTTTCAACAATATTTAGTAATGTGGAGTAATAGTATTGAAAGTTGTAAAAAAATCACTAAGAAACATTCCTACAATCATTCAATAAGTCTAACATGCATGCTTTGAATTTTGGTAAGAATCTCTTATGAACTAACCTAAATGATCAATAATTAACTACAAATAAGTTATACTGGTAATATAAAGGCACCATCAAAACATCCAGTAATAGGAGCCATCCTCTCCCTCCTTGGATCAAACCCCGTTACCTTACAAAAATCATGACTGGCCGACCATGGGTTCTCTTCCTGCCTGTTACCCAAGCGGATTACCTCTCTTTTTCCGGATAGCGTATGATCCCTATGAATTTAGAGCTTCCCATGATAAACATAATAGAATATTCAGTAATACACTTTCTTATGAACTACAACTGTCAAAAAATACTGTATCGTAAGGTGGCCATAGTCTAGTAATACATATAGTATACTACACTTAATGACTAGAGATTTTCTGGGATCTTTCATTATTGACTATTAATTAATACTATTTCACAACACTTGTAAAAATCTCTTATAGAACATTAGCACACATAATACTTTACTTTTATTGCACATATTGAGGAAAAGAAGTTTCATAAAATATAGATATTAATGTAAAAATCTTCTTTGCTACATGACTTATTCATTCCATAATATAATATAAAGATCAAATGTAAGTATAAAAGTGGATTTCTAAATTGTTAAGACTTACTAACCCATACTGAAAGCCAAAATACCTTTATTGACCATTGTGTTATACACAATTTATATTGCTTGAATTACGTATTTAGAAAATTAAGTTTAAATCCCATTCTTTACTGTTTATCCAATTTAAGAAGACATCTAAGCTTATGAAAAGCAAAAATTCTAAATAGTGAAAATATTAAACTTAAGAATACTACAACAATTATCTTCCTATGCATTATGTTATTATTGCAGTATGCAAGGAGGCAAAAGTTTTGATTATCATGTGTGTCTAATTCATTTTCGTTTATATAGAGCAGATAGGGCCAAGCCATGGCTTGGTCTAACTCATTTACTCATTCACTGTGGCTTGTGAGGTAATATCCAGGATTACTATCTCTTCTGAACACTGTTTTATAGAGCTGCATTGACTAGGCAATTCAGTAGCATGCAGTTCCCAAGCCATGGTTGGCCACACCTAACATGGAGTGCACTGTTGTTTGATTTGTGGTAAGCTGGTGAGCTTTAGGATAACTATCCTCCTCATTTATACCTTTCAGCTTCTGAAGTTATTTGGCAAAAATCAACTAAACATACTGTTGGAGGATGATGTAAATGGTAATAAAATACTCCTTGAGAATTTTCATATATTCATATGCATTCAGAGTCTGTTGCAAGATTGAAGTACAGTCGAACACCAAAAACACGAAGCCATAAGGACCAGGAGCTCTTAATTATACAGTATTAAATTTTTCATTGATAATGAGAATCTTTGTTAAATACAGCAAACTAGTACAGTACATAAATTTTATAAAGCTGTACAGAGAAAATGGTTTAAATGTGCTCTTCAAACTCCTCAGGTATTTACAGGGTTTGTGGATTTAAGCATCATCTGTAGTAGTAGTCATGGTAACTAAAGAGATGGATGGGAAAGTTGTATCATCTGTCAATAAAACCAGAGGAGACTAAATTACAAAGATTATCAAGGGGACTGGACCTACTCTCCCATCCCCCTGGACTAAACTGAATTATCTTCCACACCCCTGGCACTGTATGACCTATATTGGTTTTGTGTTTTTCCATGATTATTTAGTAATAATAATCAAGGTAATGATGCAGAGTACTGCACAAAACTGGTCAATACTGCTTTTTTTATCAAATGTTCCAATTCTTGTTTTTCAATTTTCTTTAATAGTACTAGAGATTGACTAAGTATTACAAGAGGCTACCAAATACTACCTTTCTTTTCCTCGAGCCAAACCTGATTAATTGCCTCCATACCTCCTCATGAAAATAATTTAACTATGACACTAATATTATCTGCTCCACAGAATTGCCTCTCCCTCTTCCCTCTGATACTGTTGCTGTAGTTTGTACCTTCAAATTCAAATGTGAAATAGAATTAACTCTGATTATCATTTCCTATAGATTGTACATCTGCCCAATTTCCTACTTGGTATCTATACAGTTTATCATATCGCCTGTAATGGATGGTACATACACTTCTCCAATGACACCTTTGAATTCTTAGAGAACTTTTTCTATTAGGAAATATTTATATTCATATGTGTGTCCATGGATAGCAGATTCTCCTAAGCCATGCGTGTGTAAGGCGACTAAATGCCGGGTCAGGGCTAGTAACCCCTTCTCCTGATAATTACTAATGTAAAGGAGAACTTTCGTTTTTGGGCCACCCTCTCGGTGGAAACGCCACGTGTTCAAAGAAGAAGATGTGCTTGCAGTTATTAGTAAATGCTAAGACAATTAATCTCCTTGGGTTCTTCATTCAAGGTGGTTTTTTTCAGATCTACAAGCATTAAATTGCTTTGGCAAATCTCTCCAGAATATTCTTGTTACACCTGCATTTTACATTTGTTTAGATGTTATTCCACACTGTGTTGCAGTGTCATATATAGAAAACATCAGTTTTGCAGGCATTCTGAGGAGATGAATGCCTTGGTGATTTTTAAACATTCAAACCCAACTTCGAAAATAGTCATACCATTTTGAGCTTAAGTCATGGCTTAAAAAATTCACCTATAGTCAAAATATTTTCAGAATAAATGTAATGATGGGGAAAGCGTTTCTTTTTTTTTTTTTTTTTTTTTTTTGGTGACACTGCCTCAGTGGGATATGGCCAGTTTGTTGGGAAAAAAAATTAAAAGTTTCTCTTGCTGTTTTTCAAATGATACAATGATGTCCAGCCTCAGTCTGTCTAGAGATTAGAAAAGCTTCCTCCATAATCAAGTTTCTGTAGTAATGTTACTTTCTGCTGTATAGATACCTATAGCATATTTCTCTTCTGTGTTCCTGAGTCATGTGATTTTCTGACATTATGATATCTGCACTAGACACTTTCTAACACCTTTTGTCCTTATATTTACTTTATAGTCACCAGAGTGAAAAAAAGGGGTGTAGCATTACTTACGCATCTTTAGTATACAAACGTACACAATTGGTGAATCTAACTTATAACAGGAAAGAAAGTTTGTGCTGCATCTATAAAATTCTTAACAAGCAACTGTGTTAGGATGATATGGCATGGATCAACACCAGTGCCCTGGGTCTGTAATGATGATAAAACATTGGTTCCATTACACCTCCCTTCACCAAATGTTTTCCAATGAAACAGACAGGTTGGCCAGTGTTCTTCACTTGTTAACCATAAGCTCAAAAGAGTTACAGCCTCTGGATTTTTGGTGTTCGACTTAAATGGGAAAACCCATAATTTTTAACACAATGAGATCTATAAAAATGTAATACAGTACAATCTCAATAATCCGGAATTCTATACAGTACTCTGGAAGCTCTTATACAATGGAAGAATCTGAAAACCTTGTTTCTAAGAATAAAATTTAAAGGAAACAATTAATTTTTTAGTAGAAAAGAAAATGGGTTTGTTTCTGAGAGCTGCCATTACCATAATCAATTACGTGTATTTCTATGCTTATAATAGCATAAAAATATGTTCTAAGTAATGAACATGCTGGTACTGGAAATACAGAGAAAGCCCATTATGCTAACCAGCTATTCCATTTTTCTGGATGTAAATTATTTCACTTAACTTACTACTACTACTGACCACTTCCTGAGCTGTTTTCTGGTATTTTTATCACCTGACTTGTCTTCTCCCTGCCCTCCCTCTTTACTGACCTGTTTTATGGTTCTCTCCCCATTTCCTCAGTTACAACTTTATAATGATCCTGGACAGACAGAAATGTCTAAAGTTTCCCTTATGCAGAAAGTGGAAATTCTGCACATGTTAGGCAAGGGCCAGTCATTGCAAAACCTGTGAGAGTTTTAATGTTAATATATTTCAACAATGTATGAAACAATTTGAAAAACTGCTAAAATTCTATGCCAAATGGTTAACAATAAATATAGAACAGTGCAATGGAATGAAAGTAGTAGAAGAGCAAGAAGATAATATAATTTAAGACATGCACAGCACTAAGAGCTTTTTTAAAGAGAGAATGGAGAGCATATTGTCTCCATCCTTAATCTTCTCTACTGCCTAAGCTGGTAAAGACTAGTAAGCACTATGTACTATGCAGTCCTAGCTCAGCTAGTGCAAAGGCAGCTTAAATATTGCACTGATGCCAATGGAAATAAGTCACTGTCTGACTAATTTAGGTTATCCTAGGTTCTCTACAAATATGCTGCTATGTATGATAATCTATGTACTAACTGTATTTGAGTATACCTGAATAAACTTACTTACTAAGGTGTACCACACTACACAAATTCAAGTTGTATCATTTATTATTATAATCAAAACTAAGCGCTAAACCACCAGGGTTATACAGCGCTCTAAGTTGCATCATAGCATCTAATACTTGGCTGAAATTTAAAAAAAATAATAATCTATATCATTAATGCATGTTAGGTTACCAATTGTTATTACTGTTAATGATTAATGTACTGTACCTCCAAAGTACAAATTAGTTCTAATAAGTGCACATTATATTATACTATTTAAAAAGAGCATTTGTGGGATGTTTGAAGGTTGCATGATGTAAGAATGTACACATGTGCACAACCAAGAATGTACACTTCATGTGTGCACAACCAAAAATGTACACATCACATGCACACAAAAAAGAATGTACACATGTGTGCACAACCAAAAATGTACACATTACATATGCACAACCAAAAATGTACACATCACGTGTGCATAACCAAGAATGTACGCATCAAGTGTGCACAACCCTGTTATGAACCACAACCTGTGTGGTTTACATTATTTATAAGTACACATGCATTCAGCATAATTATACTTTTCTAAGTCAAAATAAAATAAAAAAATTGCAACATACTTATTAAATTTAAATTACAAGTAAAACAAGTACTGGTTGCATAGTCTAGTTATTTCTAACCTGGCCATTTAATATCACTATTAAATAATCTTTCATTGTAAATTGATCATTGTAATTTCATTTAATACCATTCATTCTTTCCCAATTTTTTAATTACAATTTTTTTTTAGTGAGTAATTTTGGACTCTGTATCTAAACTATCACTTATAAAGCATAAGTTTACCCAAAATACTGTATATACTTTGCACTTTTAACATATTGTACTATATTTATGAATAATAATGATAGTATGATTATTATAATTATTAATATTATTTTCTGGAAATTACTTTGCCACAAAAATTCCAGATGACTGAGATTGTACTGTATTTATAAATTTTAGCCACTTCCTGACAAAGGAAGTGGCTAAAATTCCCTGATAAATCTTGCTTACAGACCTTTCACATGCAAAAAAAAGAAAATTAAGTTCATCTAAAGGTGTCCCTGGCTTTATGTGGTAGACACATTTGGCCCACAGCAGCTGAACTGAACTCAAATCAGACCATCAACACTTAATTCAGTCTTCACTTATAATGACTGTAAATTACACATACAGAATTATCAAAAGAAACTGGAGATTGCATAATAGAGAATTCACATAAAGCAAGGGAAACCTGAATAGGTAAAACCTCTTTCAATAAGAAGACACATGCAACAAAAGGAGACCTTTATTAGTATGATGTTTAAACTACACGAGTCTTTATTAATTGATAAAGCCTTATGTAGGTGAAAGGTCAAACTAATAAAGGGCTACTTTTGTTCTATGTGCCTTTTTACTAACTGTTAGCTATGCCGTACTTCAACTACAAAAACTCTTTCATTCATAATACTGTTATACGGACATGTTGCTCTGTCTAGCACACCAAGAAAAGTTAGTTTGATCAAAGCACAAAAGGAAGTTGTGATAAAAAACTAATTTACATGTTCAATTATTTAAAAAAATTAATGTAATTTTTGGTTGAATACTGTCTGACTAGCAGGCAGGATGCACACCCAAAGTTACTAATACGATAATAATTTATACTGCATTAAGCCACTCGTATAATATGGACTGAATTTGATATAAAAAATTCAAGATAGCCTGAGGAGCATGTTCCTCTTAATGTAAATATGCTAGGCACTGAAAATGACAGTGTAGTAAGACGCAGCACAAGAAAAATTTTCAGAAAATGGCCAATGAGGATACTGTAGGTAGCAACAAAATTAGATTTAAACATGTTATGTGGAACAGTAATAGTTATGATGCATGTCCAGTAACAAGTGCAACTGACCTGATATAAATGAGTACAAACATGACATAGTATATCTGTTCAGACTCTACACATGTTGTATGTACTCTGGGTTGAGATAAGAGAAACCATTGAATTCAGTCTGGTCAAGGTTCATCATAAAAAGTTTATCGGTGGGAGTCAGTTCAGTGCGCTCGGACGTGAACTGCTTGTCAAAGTTGCTGACATCCTTACGATGGCGCTGAAATTGAAAGTGTTCATCAGTAAATCCAAACTTTCACCAAATGACAGAATTCAGCACATTTTTTTATATTTAGGAAATGAATGCTTTGTGCCTTATCAGCATTCATCAAGTGCATAATAAGAATGTCATGAAAGATTTTATCCAACAGAAATATAATTAATGTACCTTTATATTTTTAATTAAATGTCATATTTTTTTGTCAGTAAGATCTCTATGTAAAATAATCAAAATTAATTGCTTAAATTTTTAAAACAACACTGTATATTATGTGCTATTCTACACAAAAATTCACATTGATAAAATTACTCAAAATTACGTTAACATATGTATTATTATTCTTGTACAGTACAGGTATTACAGTATCCATAAGTAATAATTTACCAAAATATGGGCAGCTTCGGTACCTTTTATTTGTACTGAAAGACATGAATCAATTTTAGCAAATAATACTTAAAGAGCTTTTGCCATTTTTTTTTAAGCTTTATAAAAAAAAATACCAAATAAGACTTCACATTTAAAGATTATCATCATGCAAAAAAAAAAGCCTTTCCAAAAAAAAAGCATTATACTTCAAAAAACAAAATAACTAAAATGTCTTTAAAGAATATTGGAGGTGTGAAGAGTGCAAAAAGCCGTCAGTTACTTACCATTGTTATTATCTCCATCAAAATACATGACAGCCATCACTGCCTCTTAAGGAACTGTTAGACCACAACTCTGAAGCTTACTAAAGGCAACAAACTACAGTATCCCAGTCTTCACAAAATTATTATAGTACTATATGGTGGGAGACTGCCGACTTGTTGAAAAAAAAAATGTATGTATTGTGTAGTGTTTATGTATGCACTGTGTGTGTGGGTATGTGTATGTGTGTGTATGTGTGTGTGGAGTGTGTGTGGAGGTGTGTGTGGAGTGTGTGTGTGTGTGTGTGTGTGTGTGGTGTGTGTGTGTGGAGTGTGTGTGTGTGTGTGTGGAGTGTGTGTGTGTGTGAGTGTGTGTGTGTGTGTGTGTGTGTGGAGTGTGTGTGTGTGTGTGTGGAGTGTGTGTTAGTGTGTGTGTGTGTGGTGTGTGTGTGTGTGTGTGTGGTGTGTGTGTGTGTGGAGTGTGTGTGTGTGGTGTGAGTGTGTGTGTGTGTGGAGTGTGAGTGTGTTAGTGTGTGTGTGTGGTGTGTGTGTGTGGTGTGTGTGTGTGTGTGTGTGTGTGTGTGGTGTGTGTGTGTGTGGTGTGGGTGTGTGTGTGGTGTGTGTGGGTGAGTGTGTGTGTGGAGTGTGGATGTGTGTGTGGAGTGTGTTGTGTGAATTTGTTGTGTGTGTGTGTGAATGTGTGTTGTGTGTTGTGTGTGTGTGTGTGTGCATGTGATGTTGGCCGGGTGATAGTACCTTGTCTGAGCAAGGCGTAGCATCATGCCATGTGTGTTGTGAGTGTGTCTGTGTGTAACGAACACTTTGAAATTTTGTCCCGCACATGTCGCTTTGACAAGGCCGTGTATGTCATGGGGTGTGTGTGTGTGGAAAATGTCTGTCCCGTGTGTGTGGCTCCGTGCGTGAGGAGTTTGTAGGTGGTGTGTGTGTGTGTGTGTGTGTGTGTGTGATGTGTGTGTGGAGTGTGTGTGTGTGTGTGTGTGTGTGTGTGTGTGTGTGTGTGGAGTGTGTGTGTGGAGTGTGTGTGTGGAGTGTGTGTGTGGAGTGTGTGTGTGGAGTGTGTGTGTGGAGTGTGTGTGTGTGAGTGTGTGTGGAGTGTGTGTGTGTGTGGAGTGTGCATGTACACATGCACATACTCATGTATGCACAAGTGGTACACTGCTAGACAACTATCACCCAGGAAAGTAGTATCATCCTGTCATAGGAGTGTAAAATGTAGTCCATTAAACATTTTGCACTCTGGCAGGCTGGTTATTCTGGCTCCTGAACATGTGAAACCTTTTCAAATTCTACTCACATTTGCTATACTATATGTATAGTTCTATATTTCCTATGATCAAACTCAAAATATAATTAATTCAAATGTATAACTATTAAAACTGATTTGTAAAGCTCATCAACAAAATATTTTAATTTTAATTTTTTTTTAACAGTACTAGAAAGGCAGGGCTAGCTATCACTTTTCTGTAACAATTACTATATTGTACTTAAAAGAAGAAGGAATTTGAATTTCTTTAAATATACAGTGGTACCTCGAGTTACGATATTTTTTCGTTCGAGAATGCTGTTCAAGTGCCATTACCAAACGAATTTATCCCCATAAGGAATAATGTAAAATAGACTAGTCCTTTTACACCCCCAAAAATATACCTACAAAAGCATCTAAAAAAATAAACTTACATAAAAGGGCGATTTTGGGGACCATCGTAACTCGAGGTACCACTGTATTTGAATGTAGTACAAATGCTAACGATTCTTAGCTGCTTAAAAAAAATAGGGTTAACAAAGTTTATTCCTTGGGTAACATTGTAAGTGGATTTGGGTTTGAGAAAGACCTGTCTAGTAGGGGCCAGTAGGCCTCCTGCAGTGTTCCTCCTTATGTTCTTATGATTGTTAATGTAATGAATGACAGGAAGCTGAATGTTCTACCACTGAGAGAAACAAAGTTAAAAGGAGTGAAAGTGAGTGGCAATAATTAATCAGGCATTTCTAAGAGAACAAGAGCCAGTGGAGGAGTATTATTATAGTGTATTATACAATATTTATAAAAAAAAGTGCTAAACCCACATATAAGTAGCAGTGACAATTACAGTACTGAATAACTGTGGAAAGAAAACTGAATAAATGTTTAAATCTTTGAATTATGTGGTAATGTACATAATAAAAATGGGATGTGATAAGTGGATTATAACGAGTGTGTGAGTGAGAGCGCGTGTGCTTGCATACATCTGTAAGAGAGGTATAGGGGTGAGAGATTCTGAGGTGTTAAAGTGAATATTTGTGAAGTCCAATTAAACTATGAAAAAGGCATACTGAGAGACCTTAATGATAAATTAAAAGGAACAGTTGTAGAAGGCACAGAAAGTAAGTTTGGAGTGCCAAATGGTAGCTACTTAAATACTTGTGTGAAGAGAGAAGTTTGATACTAGGGAATACAGTTTTTCAATTATAAGAGGATAACTCCTGTTAAGTCTTGTATAAAAGGTACAGTGTGTAATGAGAGAAGTTTGCTGCATAATGCATTAATGAATAAAAAGTTGAAGGGTAGACATGGAAAAATAAACACAAATGCAGTATAATGCATTTGTGTTTATTTTTTGTGTTCAATAAAGGATCACATTATACTGCATTTGTGTTCATTTTTCCTTTGTGTTGGTATTTTATACTATTTATCTCCAAGGGTAGACATGTCTCCAGGGAGGGTCCTTAATGGCAGTGAGATACTCTTATACAAATAAGTGACACCTGCCTTTCCCTTCCTTAGATTGAACCTGAGTGCCTTCCATTTTCACCAGGCACTGTATGATCCCTGAGGGTTCAAGGCTACCCTTGAAAGTAATAATAATAATGAATGCCAGACTATTTTCAGGATGTTTTTGCCTCTCTTTTATGAAATATGTGGCTTCAAGGAAAGGATTCAAGCCTGCTTTCCCAGGGGTAATTAAAAAAGAAACTTTACAAGAATAAAAATTGATTAAGAAACATACAGTGGAACCCCGGTTAACGAACACCCCGGAAATCGTGCAATTATGTAAGTATAATATTGTAAGTGCTTGTGGAAGTGTATTTTTGGGGGTCTGAAATAGACTAACCTAAATGACATTTTTTCTTAAGGAAGTAAATTCGTTCGGTAATGGCACTTGAGCAGGCTTCTGCAATGAATTTTTTTCGTTAACCGGGGTTCCACTGTAACAGTGTAAAGTTAACACTGTACATAATATCCTAAATGGAAGTCTGCTTTAGTTACTTGGTACATATCTTACATATTACTCAGACAGAAAAAGACCAGCAATATTGCCAGAACTTGCTCACTTTGGTAATGATTACGAGACCAAATAATTAAGGCTTGTATCCATTTTTTTTATTCAACTGCAAAAAATAAATCTGAACATCACAAAATTATTGTATTTAAATGATAAATAACTACACTTAGGATGATCTTAAATACGTTAGGTACATTTACGTAATGTCACATATATTTTAACAATGTTATATTAGGCTAAGTTAGTTCTAGTGCAAAATTAAAAAAAAAATCAATCAGTCTAACACCTCTAAAGCAAACACTAATAATCAAAATCACCTCTTGTGCAAATGAGCTATTCAGGATATGTACATAAATTTTAAAATCTTGTTTAAGAAACAAAAATGTGGAAAGAAAACAAATTTACAAAGGTGCCTGAAAGAATACCTGGCCATTTACAGACTTATTATGGTAATATATATATTCTCAGGAACCTAAATCTGCACGTTACTTATGCTAACATATCAACTAAGAAATATACTACACACAAGATCTACAAGCCCCGATACATCTGCAGATATAAGGTGATGATGCATGGAGTTTCATCTGAGTGTGTATGGAATTACACTGCATAATATACTGTAATACATTCACCAAATTTTGATCAAAAAGATGTACAGTATAAGTATGTCAAGGCTTTCAGGGATAATTGTGTTGAATCCCACTTGTGCATTTTGCCTAGTGGTTAAAACACCTGGCATCATGCTGGCTGGTGATACCACGGAGTGGATGCTGCAAACATGAATGTAGTATTCTAATCTGTACTAAAAATGTCCCAGCAAAACACTACCAAACATCATGATATCTCCCAGCAGCCAGTGGCCACTTATATGTACTGCCTAATCTAACTTTCTACTGTACAGTATCAGTACAACCTTCCAATAATAATCAACATAGCACATGTAAGCAGAAGCAACTTTTCCCATGTCTGAAAGCAGGTAGGAGTAAATCAACCTTTTCCTACCTAATTAAGCAGCTGATTCTTGGAATGTTCATATGTTTTCTGTCTCCTTCCTTACCACTGTTTATATTAGACTTAAAATACAAGGAAAAATTAGATACACATGGTAACCAAATTACAAACAAGTTGCATTCCTGGCATTTCAGCTTACAAAATAGTTTTTATAGAAATATAATGATACAAAGGATGGTTATGTTTCACACACAATCGTAGAACATATCAGTAGTTGCAAAAGTTTGTTTCATAAATACACAGTTTGTAAGTGAATTGTGTAACTTAGGGCATTTGTAAGCTGTGTTATCTCCTGCAATTTCCTTACAGTGCAGTACTTACATATGGGTGTCCCATGTTTTATGCTGTAGATGTATTCATGGACCATGGGAGCTTTACTAAGCTCAATCAGGCCATCAACACTTAGTTCAGCATAATAAAAATCTTCAAGGTAGCATCCTGGACCCTCTACATCAATGACTTACCAAAGGCCACCCACATCTTAAGCTAGTACTCTTTGCTGATGACAACCTGCATTGTATCCTGCTATGACCCCTGACTTTAAAGATAATGAACTAAAAAGGTCTACACCTGAATGATATCAAATCCCCCTAATATAGAAAACATTTAGGAATAAATCATGTCCACAATTAGACATGAAACTTAATGAACACAAAGTAGAAAAAATAAGCTCCTAGGTCTGCCGACAGATAATAAATTAAAATTTAATGCTCATCTTCAGCTCATTTCAAAACAAGTATCGAAGACTATAGGTATAGTCTACAAAATTTGCTATTATGTTCTCCAATTCCTAATAGCACTACTTCCCTCTCATTTACCACATACCTCAGATATCCATACCTCAAATTATCACACAAAAGAAAAAGTTATCAAAACCATCACAAACAAATTTAGGCAACACAATGTCCTTATTCACATTCCTAAAACTACTAAATATTTACGCCAAACATACATACTAGAGTCTACAGCTTCAAAACACTACAGTGTCATACCGATGCTGACCTAGGACACTTCCTGGGAAAACTGAAACACAACACACACTCAAAACAAATACTGTTCCTCTTCAATGTATGTCCAAGTTATAAATTACACCATGATCCTTCTTTAAATTTAATCATATCTCCAACCATTATTACATCATTACTTCCTTATTGGTTTTTAATCATCTTTAGATTATTTTTCAATTTACACTAATGTAGTTTAAAACCTGAAGTCTTTACTAATGCTAAATTTTTGCATGGATAGTGCTAGTTCCGAGGAGTGTCGTTACCGAACAAATTTGTTCCCATAAGGAATAATGTAAATTAGATTAGTCCATTTTAGACCCCCAAAAATACACTTACAAAAGCACTTACATAATTGTTCGAGCTGGGAGCTGTTCGAAACTCGGGGTACCACTGTACTATGTGTATTGGGATTAGTCTGCCCAAAATGCCCCGGCATGATAGTGGCTTTCTTTCTACTTAGCAAACCAAAATCGTAATTACATATTGTAACCTTTACAAAAAAATAAACCTTTACTTTACTTACTTTACTGAACTGCATAATTTTATATTTTAGTTTGCACTAGTTATATACAATGTCCAATTTATTGTTACATATTTTTATACAGTTAGTACAGCACTGTATTAGTCCTAGCTTAAGGCTACCTGAAATGCTATGCATAACTGTGGACTTTTCCTTGTAAAAAATATATACAGTGGTACCCCGAGTTTCGGCCACCTCCCAACTCGAACAATTATGTAAGTGTATTATTGTAAGTGCTTTTGTAAGTGTATTTTTGGGGGTCTGAAACGGACTAATCTAATTTACATTATTCCTTATGGGAACAAACTCGTTCGGTAACGGAACTTGAACAGCCTCTTGGATCTAATTATGGCCGAAACTCGGGGTTCCACTGTATTTGATGAACTATTTTAACTTTAATGTAGCTTCTTGAGAAATAAAGTTTCTATATACAGAATTACCAACAAAAATAGGATATCATATAATAGTGAATTTCCATGAAGCAAATCTGGCAGAATATATATTAGTACGTACTACTCTCTTGTCCATCATTTGTGAAGGGGACGTGCCAGCCTCAAGAGAAACATGTGGTTTAGGCACCCACAGATGTAGGTAGTGTATTCCCTACTTTACGCAGAACACACATTCCCAGCCTGTGGTAGTTGTGCATCAACACTTAATTCCAATAAATTAAACTCTTCAGTGAACCACACCAATGGTATATGACAAATGGGCATCGCACACGAAATCAGACAGAAATGAGACATTGCATTATTAGCAAATTCACATAAAATGAGGGAAAACCTGTATATGGGGCTTATCTCGTATAGCGTGAAAGAAGAAAGTCCAGCTTCAATTACATTTACTACCAAGGGTCTTCAACTAAACCTACAGTATCGTTATCAGTATAAATGCTCTATTTGGTCACACAGTCAACATAGCAGGGAAAAACTCAACTGTTCAGTGACATAATCAAAAGTCAAAATGATGCCATTGACCACAGCATTAGCTTGTCAGTTTTGGAAGTGTCGTGACTCCAATGCTTTCAGTTTAGAGGTGTTAGACTGTTTACTTACATTAATATACAATGGTCCCTCGGTTTTCGCCGAAAATTCGTTCCAGAATGCTGCTCAAGTGCCATTACCGAACGAATTTACTTCCTTAAGAAATAATGTTACGTAGGTTAGTCTATTTCAGACCCCCAAAAATACACTTGCAACAGCACTTACGAAAATACACTTACATAAATGTTCGAGTTTGGAGATGCACGAAAACCGAGGGACGACTGTATCTATCAATCAATAAGATAAAGGTTTTTGGAAAAATTTATTAGGAAAATTTATTTATATAGAATGCGTCAGGGTTTACACCACTTCTCAGGTTAAAAATTTCAAATATATTTTACTATACTATATAAACAAGCAATTTACCCAACTTTAAAAATATTGTTAGTATTTATGATATACTGAATATACTATCTAAACTTTAATTTACCAGCAGTAAAAATAAAAATTATAATGCACAGTATTTTAAAAATTATATTGACAGATCACACATGAGAAAGATACAAAGACAAAGGGGCAGCTTAGGCTGTCTTTAATACACGAAAATGAAAAAGAGCCATGGTAAAGTTACAATGATAACGCAAGACACGTGTTTACAAGTGAAATAAAAGCAACATTTAAATATTCGTCTTCCACACAGGTCAGTTTTCATACACTACAAAGAACTTAATGGAATTTGCAAAAGACTAATTTGCTTCAGGATGACTATCTCATATTTGCTATAATTTCAAGTTCCAATAATCTAGGTACAGTGGAACCTCAGTTTTCGTCATTAATTCGTTCCAGAAAGTCTGACAAAAACCGAATTCGATGAAAACTGAAGCAATATTTCATATAAGAAATGTGTAAATCCAATTAATCCGTTCCAGACACCCAAAAGTATTAACAAAAAATACGTTTTATAGAGAATAACTATAGTTTTACATACAAAAAAAACAATGAGAAATAAATATAAAGGACTAATGAAATGGATAAATGAACATTTAACATTACTTTTATTGAAGACTCTTGTTGGCGTATGGAAGATGTGAGGAGGGGAGTTAGAATGATAAATTCACACTCCAGACAACATACTCCACCAATATTCAAAAATCTAAACTTACCATACAAGACATCCATACATTTTACTGTGTCTATTACAAACATAGAACACTCTATGCAAATATTAACCCACCACTCAAACTTCTCCTTACCAACTTTAACAGGACACATGACCATAACACTAGACACAGAGCACTCCTCGATGTTCCCCGTGTCCATCTAACACTATGCAAAAACTCAATGCATATAAAAGGCCCGAAAATTTGGAATTCATTACCTGTGATTGCCAAAGAAACCCTGCCTGTACCCCAATTCAAAACGATGCTAAAAAACCACCTTCTCACCCAAACCTAAGTGCACAATATCAAACATTCCCAACAAAGTTGATTAATCACTTTAATGTATAAACCTGATTAATCACTTAAATGTATAAACCTGATTAATCACTTAAATGTAAAAACCTGTTATGAATAATACATACTGAGCTAACTGTTACTACACATTTACATTATAATGACCACATAAACTGTAATTGCAATGCAACTAATTGTTTGAAATTGTTATCTCACTCAATTACTTGCATTGCAACAATTAATAGATTATGTTCAACTTATATCCAAATTTTACAACTTAGATACACAACTATACTTATTTTATAAATTATCGACCATAATTTTTTACCATGTAGTCTACTATTACCCAATCTTAAGAATGCCCACAATGCACAGCATATTAGGGGCTTTTGGCATGTACACCTCATTTATACCTATGTATCATGTCTAAATAACAACATTGTATCATGTCTAAATAAACTATTATTATTATTATTGGTTGGAAGAGGCATCCCCCTCCCTAAGGACTTCATATATCAAGTCCCTATCAGGGGTTACTTCCCTTTTTTGTCTTTTACTGGCACTGGACCCCCGTCACACAAAAAAATCTGTCCAGAGAGGTTTGTTTCTGGCATCTCTTTTAAGATTTGCCTAAAATGGGACAAGGCATTGTCAGTAAACATGTTGCAGACACAGCTTGCAACAGCTTTGTTAGGGTGATATTTCTCCACAAAACTTTGCAACTCACTCCACTTTGCACACATGTCCTTAAACCTTTCGGGGTTTTGGTCGTACTAGTACGTCTTACGCACTGGGGTTATTGACGTACTAGTACGCCTAAATTCTAGCGCCCTCAAATCAAGCAGAAACAGGCTGTTAGGCCTAGATGTGATAGAATGGGTCTGTGCGGTCAGTGTGCGCAATATAAAAATTCCTGCACCACACTGTGCATAATGAGGAAAAAACTCTGACCGTGTTTTTATTTAAAACAGCGACTTTGCAGTCTATTTTCGTATGGTATTTATTGTTGTGTTCTCGTTTTCTTGTTCTTATTTGATAGAATGGAAGATATACTACAGAAATAGAGATGATTTTGATTGGTTTGACAATAACAAGTACCTTGAAATTGAGCTCAAAGTAGCGAAAATGTTCGATTTTGACGATGTTCAAGAGTAAACAAATCACGCCATGCGTCCAATACACATCAACTGGCGAGTCTGATATTCATGCACAAGTGCTCTGATATTATTTATACCATTTTACAATGATGCAGTTGTATACATAACAATAAATCTTATATTTTCTTGTGAGAATAAAAAATTCAAAATGGAGTGCAAAAGTAATGTAAGAGGGGCCTGGAGACGTAACTAATGAACAGAGATGATGTTATTTTAGTGCCAGGAATGTCTGTCTTGTTTATTATGGATCCTATTTTGAAATTGGCATCGTTTGAAATTTGTGTGAAATTGGCCAAATTGCCATTTTCTGACCACTATTTTGGGTAGTTGAAATTGGTAAATAGGCGGTTTCTTGTACTCAATCGATAGAAGAAATGGAGTTCTAGCGAAATAGCTATAATGTTAGTAGACTGAAACATTGCAATGTGCCGAAAATAGGGCTCGAAGTGGGCGAAATCGCCGATGCGTAAGTGTCATGGCTACCGCTAACTTCGCGAAAGCATAATTCCGTTAGTTTTCGATCAAATTTCATACTTTCTGTGGCGTTATGATCGGAAAAAGATTCTCTATCATTCCATAAGAAAAAAATATTTTTTATTTTTTTTTAAATTCGTTGACCCTGAGAACGAGTTTCAGAGACCCCCCTTGGACCCCCAAAGGGTTAATCACTGAAGAAGGCACATTCTCCCCTCTCTCTTCCTCCTCCTCTGAAGCAATTTCCTCAACTGCAATCTGTTGCTGTTCCAGTTGAAAGTGTTGCAGCTCTTCAGTGGTTAGTTCTTCCCTGTGGTCATTCACCAACTCTTCCACATCTTGGCCACTCACATTCAACCCCATTGACTTTCGTACTTTGCTACGAGTTCTTTCTTGAATTCTATCGTGTTTCTCCCCTTCTTTATCAAAAGGCTAGCACTCAGAACTTTCTTTGGCCCCATGTTGGCTTATTTAGCAGTCGAACTCAATAAACAACCACAAAAAACAATGGATTATTACGAAATGTTTCGTATGAACGCGCAGGGTAATGTTCACTCGACGAGAAACAAAGCCAGACTGACTCGAAACGCGTGCATGGGATGCTTTGTGTGGGTGCAGGCAGGTGGACATGGTTGGTACAGAGAACAAAAACCAAGGTGATAAACGAAAACTAGGACAAAATTTGGACGAAAAAAGTCATCGAAAACCAAATTCAACGAAAACTAGGGCAAACGAAAACCGAGGTTCCACTGTACCAACAATGTGGCTCATCTTATGTGCACATTTTCTTCATTGTGTGTCCATATGCTGAAACTATTTTTACTATACATATCACTCTTTTATATGTAAGTGTTAACTTCGTACACAACAATGATTGTTGACAATGACTGTTGACTTAACAATGCAATGCTTTCTAAATATCTTTACTGTCTTGTTTCCTTGGTACTTTCCAGATATCATGAAGTAATAACACACTGCATCATATAAATCCGAGTGTGAAATCTGAAAAGTCTTGGATCAAATTACTCTCAAAGGAAGATGCCTGGTGAAGAGCTCTCTATCCAAGGAACTGGAGTTACCCACACCTTCCTTGGATCAAACTTGATTGCTTTCCATTCTCCAAGCACTCTATGACCCCTACAAGTTCATCTCTTTTTCCCTGAATATACAGTACTAATATACTATTATTACAGTACAGTGGAAAACAAGCATCAAACTAGTAAGGGTCATTCAGTGCAGAGGTGGTTTAAGGTTTAAGGATAAGAGCTTAGTAGAGTTGCGAGTCAGTGAAGATGTACAATTAACATCATAATAGGTGTAATAGGTTAGTTTCTTTTCAAATCATAGAGGGTGTTTGCAAGGCAGGTGGAACTTTTGAAGAGGACAGTTAGAATGAGTGCGTCAGATCACTGAGGACAATACTGGAAAATGGTCCAAAAAGAGGAACTTCCTTGTGGGAGGTTTGCAGGTTGTGAATACATAGTGGACTGAACGGCTGAGTGTGCAAGTTTGTTGCCATGAATGTCAAGTGTGTCCATGGGTTCGGCAAAAAATTACTTTTGTGCTTGGTAGAAAGTCGACAATCATTGTTAAGTCAACAGTCATTGTTGTGTACGAAGTACATAGGATGTAGAGACTAGTGTCTGTATAGTGTGTAACAAATTTAGAGTCTAAACCAACAATGAATGAGGTGGTGGATATGACTGCAATTTGTATGATTGCAAAGACTATTGCATATAACTGTTATGAAAATACTGGCCAAATCTAGTAAATGTCCTTGGATTACTGTGGAAAAAATGGTCAATCACCCTACTACAGTACATCTGATGATTTGGAACTATCAGTTTATACCACCATAGCATGAGAATGTGATTAAGTGTTTAAGGAAGAGTGAGCATATGTTTGCAAGGTATGGAAGGAAGGACTGGGGAAGATTGAATGTTTAAGGATAAGAGGCATGAAGGAGAAAGGCGAGCAATACAGTGGTACCTCTACTTACAAGCAAAATTCGTTCCAGTCGGCTATTCAAGTGCCGATACCGAAGGAATTTTTTCCCATAAGAAATAATGAAAATTAGGTTAATCCATTTCAGACCCCCAAAAATACACTTACAAAAGCACCTACAAAAATACACTTACAAAAGCACCTACAAAAATACACTTACATAATTGTTCGAGTTGGGAGCTGCTCGTAAGTAGAGGTACCACTGTATATTGTATAGTACATCTTTTCTAAATAAGTGCAGCCTGAAGTACAGTGGAGTTTGTACATACACTTTGGTGTGTGGAACATTAGTATGTATGAGAAGTATACTTTCATTGTAAATATACTTTCATTGTAAGAGGCATAAGGGTAAGTGTTACTAAATAACAATGGCAGAGACAGAAGACTAGCAATATTTAGCTTTTGTAAAAGAAACAAGAAAAAATGGGAGATCAAAAGCTGAAGCACTTCTCGATTTCCTGTGTCCTTGAAAATTCCACTGCAGAAGGGGGCATAAATGGCAGAAAAAAAAAATAGTGCTAAAAGAAGGCATTCAACAGCAGTGTGAGAAAAGTTTAAGATTTACACCAGGCGAAAATAGAAATCCAAAGTGCGAGATCCTAAGTCTCAACAATGAATGTAGGACACCGAGGCACTTGACACTTGTGTGGGGCAGTCTCATGAGATTGTGGTTGCTTTGCTCAGGATCCTGGGATAAATCTATATTCTTAATATAAGCTCTGGGGCTCTGTGGCCTGGTGGCTAAAGCTTCGCTTCACACGGCGAGGGCCTGGGTTAGATTCCCAGCCAGGGTAGAAACATTGGGCGCGTTTCTTTACACCTGTTGTCTATGTTCCCCATCAGTAAAATGGGTATCTGGGTGTTAGTCGACTGGTGTGAGTCGCATCCTGGGACACTGACCTAATTTGCCCGAAATGCTCAGCATAACAAGGGGCTTTCTATGTACTAGTAGTATGTAGTAAAATAAAGATATTATTATGTGTGTACGCGCAGGTGAGAGTACAACAGTGATGTGGGTACGCGCAGGTGAGAGTACAACAGTGATGTGAGTGCACATGTGAGAGAGAGTGCAATAGTTATAGGGT
Source organism: Cherax destructor (assembly GCA_009830355.1). Classification (NCBI taxonomy): domain Eukaryota; kingdom Metazoa; phylum Arthropoda; class Malacostraca; order Decapoda; family Parastacidae; genus Cherax; species Cherax destructor. Next base: position 62,427 of record WNWK01000621.1, on the reverse strand, counting down.
ATTGATGTGTGTGGACACATGCTAGTACAACAAAGTTAGCATGGACGTGTGTTGCTTGGGCTCGTGGAAGCAGAACTTTGTCTGGCCACTATAGTTGTGATAACGTACATTCAACGTTTTTTAAAAATTTAAAAAAATAAAATAAAATAAAAATAAAATAATAAAGGATGCAAACATGTTCATATACAGTTCTTCATTCCTTATGGCAAGTCATTTATAAAGCTTACCTAAGTCATTGAAGCTAAAACCTTGTGTAGCTTTAAAAATAGGTTAGAAAAGTACACGAGTGGGTGTAGGTGGGTGTGAGTAGGACTTGCTTAGCTGGGTCCAGAAGGCCTACAGCAGTTATGTATAAACATTATTGGAGCAAGCACCACTCTTTGGCACCCTGTTAGTGACATCAATTACTGCATAAATTCATTTCATCCCATATAACTGTGTTTTACCTTCAAACAAGAAATCTTTCATCCACTGTAATAATTTGCAGCTTCCAGATTGAACTTTTTATGAGGAACTCTGAAAAGTTTCCTTGAAATCTAATTATTATTATTATTATAATCAAATAGAAGCGCTACCTTGAAATCTAAATGCAATCCACCTATTTGTTTCATTCTTGAATGATTTCTGCAACTGTTGCAATAACTTGATAGATCTGATACAGGAATTTGTCAGGTGAACTGTCACCTAGTTAAGATTTCTTTGCGCTCCGGAGTTTTACCAACTTTTTACAATGGCTTTTTCCGGCAATTTCACAACTCCTCTTATTGGTGAGACTTGTTTAGAGGATCTTACTTGTTGCACTGTTTTGTATTTTCTAAACCTCCAACAAGTCCCTAGGTAGGCACATTTCCTGTATCAGTTTTATATCATATTTTCTCTTGGCTGTCTAGCACCTTCCACTAAACCATTTTTTCTTTCTTTCTTAGATCTGTTCTTACTCCTTCATACTATTTTTACACATTTTGAAGAACTTCTATTAAATCTTGTTTATGTCTGTTTCTTGTGGTCTTTTATGCCCATTTATTTCTTTGAAATACTGTACATGTAACTTTAGTGATATATTCTTTCCCTTTTTAAACTTTATTTGCTCATCTGTTATTCCCTTCCCTTGCCTCCCTCCAACCAAATCATATTTTACAAACTATAGTGTGTATCATTTCCAAAAGAACATGAACACTTTCCAGGTTGATTGAGATAGTTTGAGAATTTTCTTCTTGTCTAGTTAATACAAGGTCTAGCAGTGACAGTGTGTTGCCTTCTCTTACTTGTGTTGTTTCATTAACCCTTTGGGGGTTTCAGGACCCTCTCCGAAACTCGTTCTTAGGGTCGCAAATTTTTCGGAAAAAAAATAAATTATTTTTTTCTTATGAAATGATAATCTTTTTCTGATCATAACGCCACCAAAATTATGAAATTTGATCGAAAACTAACGGAATTATGCTTTCACAAAGTTAGCGGTATCGATGACATTTACGCATCGGCGATTTCGCCCAATTTGAGCCCTATTTTCGGCAAATTCCAATGTTTCAGTCTACTAAAATTATATCTATTTCGCTAGAACCTCCATTTCGTCTATCGATTGAATACAAGAAACCGCCTATTTACCAATTTCAACTACCCAAAATAGTGGTCAGAAAATGGCAATTTGGCCAATTTCACACAAATTTCAAATGATACCAATTTCAAAATAGGGTCCAGAATAAACAAGACAGACATTCCTGGCACTAAAATAACATCTTCTCTGTTGTATACTGTTATTTATACAACTACATCATTATAAAAATGGTATAAATAATATCAGCGCACTTGTGCAAGAATATTAGACTCGCCAGTTGATGTGTATTGGACACATGGTGTGATTTGTTTACTCTTGAACATCGGCCAAAATTGAACATTTTCGCTCAGTTTCAAGGTACAGTGGACCCCCGGTGTTCGTCCTGCCAACACGCACTTATATGTATTTAAATGCTTATAGGTTTTGGTCTAAAAGGGCTAGTCTACTTACATTATTTAAGGGAATATGTTTAATGGCATTGACCAGCATTCTGTTACGAAATGGTCTAACCGGGGTCCACTGTACAGTGGTACGAGTCAATTTTCGTCGAGAATGCTGTTCAAGTGCCATTACTAAGAATTATCCCCATAGGAATAATGTAATAGACTAGTCCTTTACACCCCAAAAATATACTTACAAAAGCATTTAAAAAAATAAACTTACATAAAAGGGCGATTTTGGGGACCATCGTAACTCGAGGTACCACTGTACTTGTCATCGTGAAACCAGTCAAAATTATCTCTATTTCTGTAATATATCATCCATTCTATCAAATGAGACTACGAAAACGAGAATACAAGCATAAATACCATACAAAAATAGACTGCAAAGTCGCTGTTTTAAACCAAAAACATGGTCAGAGTTTTTTTCCTCATTATGCACTGTGTGGTGCAGGATTTTTTTATACTGCACACACTGACCGCACAGAACCATTCTCTCACATCTAGGCCTAACAGCCTGTTTCTGCTTGATTTGAGGGCGCTAGAATTTAGGTGTACTAGTATGACGAAAATCCTGGGGTGTAAGCCGTACTAGTATGGCCGAAACCCCGAAAGGGTTAATATGCTGGAGGAGGATGTGTATAAGTCAGATGGGTGGAGGAGTGTGTTTGCCTGAGCCCAGAGACTATGATCTCAGGGCAGAACCTGGAAGATCCTCACCTGGGTGAACACAGAATGTGCTCAGGAACATGATGATCTTCTGCACAGCTAACAAAGACATTGAGATTCCTGAAGCAGATGAATCTACACAACAAATGGGAACCACCTTACCCATCTGCATCCATGTTGAAGCTCTCCGGATGCTGGAAATACCACTTAAGAAGAGTTATCTCAGGTAACCTCAGACTAATCTGAGCTGAAGCCTAAAACAAGCCTGTTGAGGCATGTTGGTAAAATGCCTGAGATGAGGGAGTAGAGGGTAGTAGTGGTAGGATCAGTCAAGAACCTTAATACAGTGGTTTCCCCAACTAACAAATGAGCTGAGCATTCAGAATTTGGCATATATTTTGCCACAGAAGCCAGTTATAAGCTAAGCTGCATTCCTCTTGATTCAAGAAATGCAAACTGACTAACATTCCTTATTATTATTTATTATAATCAAATAGAAGCGCTAAACCACAGGGGTATTTTACCTTGGAAACACTGCCTTTTCAATTACAAAAAAAAAAAAAAATTGTCTTCCTTAATCTGTACACAAAAAACAAGTATTTTTTTTTTTTTTACAGTACAGTATTTGCCTTGAATGCTGGTGCTATCTTTCTCATTAGAAGAGATGTTTCTTGCTTAAGTGAACTAGCATATTATTAAAATAAAAACATGAGGCAGAGGCTGATGGAATCATACCTGTAAGGATCATACAGCACTAACAGCATAGTTGTAATGTCTTCTTGCCACCTTGATTTATCTCATCCTATCATTGTACACATTCCGCTTTATGAGACACAGAAAAGGTTGCCTTTTGGTGGATCCCTGGCCAAGAAGTGGCTTGGGGAAGTAAACTTGCAGGTGTTTCAACATGTTCTGCATTTCAAGAGCTTTAAAACTCTGCAGGAATTTGCCATTTTGATTAATTTTCAGTACTAACTCAAGTTTTGTGAGATCAGTAGCAGCAACACTGATCCATAGGAATGACCAACAAACTATATTGCATCAAACACAAATGGGGTTTTGGTGTCTGCCCTCCATTGTTGCAGGTTGTGGGAAATAGTACTATACTATTGCAGTCTTGTACACCACACACAATGGAAACATATAGTCATCTCAAGGAGAGGCACACAGCACCCCCTTCAAGAGGACTGTTAAGCCATCCTGGCAGTTTTACATCTCATGACTTCAAGAGCCATTCATCGGAGAACATGCTGTCTTCATTTAAGCTTTTCTATGCTTGACTCGCACACCTATATAACACATGATAGTCCTTAATATAGACACTAGATAATTTTTCTCAGCAGATAGCTTTGATGTGGACTGCCAAGTCCACATCATGGACTCCCACATACTTTTTTAATACCCTGACGTGTTTGCTATGTCTACCCTCTTCTCAGATGGACACGCTTATTACACACATGCACGCACACACACACACATTATGATTTCTTAAATAACATTAATCTACTACATCAACTTTCTACTGATGTCTTACTCTCAACACCTCCACCTATTCCTTTTACCATCTCTTTCACCTCTGCCTTGTAGCTCTGAGTGATCCTTTTGCATTTAAAGCTTTCCATAATAATAATCTGTGGCCCTTGGGTATCACTGACTTTGGATTATCCTAGGTAATTTACACATATGTTAAACTATGTATGATAATTGTACTTATGTGTACCTGTACCTAAATAAACTTACTTACACTACCACTGGAGTCTACGACTGAACATCAAAGCCTATAGACAAACTATCAGAGGGAAAAATACTGTCTAAAGTCATTTGTTAACCATACACTATTATTATTATAATCAAGGTAAGTGCTAAATCCAAAAGGGTCTAACCATACACTAGCACTTTAAAAAGGAAGTTGATAAGAGTTAATAATGGGATGAATTGCTTCACCATGCACCCAGTTTTCAAAATGGGAGGATAAATACAGTCTTCTACTGAAGGAGTCAAATTCTTCCAGTCTACATCTGATTGAAGATAAAAAAAAATAATGTGCAAAAATTGGATTTATGCCCATGGCAGCTGCTGCTGCTGCTGCTGCTGTTCTTGGGGTCATTAAAGGGTACCAAAGCTTATGCCTATTGAGCCCTATTTTCCAGGAGTCCAGGAAAATAGTATGTTGCCCAAATCTGGAGATTATAAAAAAAAAAACAAAGTTTCCTCCATGGTAGCTGTAGTAATCTCAGCCAGGTCATCAACAATTAATTCTTCATTATAGAAGTTTTCATTACATTTTGTGAACCACACCAATCACCTAGGGCAAATTTATATCATACATAGGGAATTACTGGTAGAAATGGGACATTGCATTGAAGCAAATTTGCATATTGCAAACTCACATAGAACAAGGGATTATTGTATGTGGCTGTTATCACAGTGATTATATTTTTGTCCCATTGTCTGAACCTTCCTATAATAATCAAAAATAAAAATATTACCAGGAAAAAGAAGAATGAATTTCTAGGATAAAGTACAGTACTCTTCGTTAACAGGCCCATGGTTTATCCAAGTCCCTTTAGATAAAAGTAAAGCTATGTCAATGCAATTACCCATCCAGTTACCCCCGATAGTGACACGTGCATCATCACAGTGCTATGCTATGGTCTTATTATAGGGCTTTATTATGGTTTTGTCACTATATATCAAAATCTATAAATTTGCCTGCCAGTCCAAGTGTATATAGTATTGAAAACACTGTATATTAATTTCTTTAGCAGCTATAATTTATAAACCATGCAAAGTTGATGCGAGTAGCTTTAATTAAACCTGGAGACTTTACAATGATAAATGAGAAACCTGCAAAACAGAAAATATACCTAAGACTGTACAAGATTATTAATAACAGTTTTCACCCATACTCTATAGGAGGTAATAAAATTAAAAGTGCTCATAAAATGTTTTTGTTTTATTTATCTTATAATCTGTAAGACTGACACAACTGGAGCATTAAAAGATAAAACCAGCTAAACCACAAAGAAAGTTGCAAGTGCAGGAAGCATCTCTCTTACAAGGCAGACCTCAACACCCACAAGAAACAAAGACTACCTTTCTCTGTTGTACTCTTGTAATGTCATAGATCAATCTTCTCTCCAATGTATTTCTTACATGTCAATTTTCTTTATGATTTAGCCTATGCATGTGTAGGTATTGGGGCAAAATAGACCATAATAACAAATATCTTTTAAATTAAGTTTGTAACAGCCTGCTGTCCATATATAAAACTGCAGTCATAACATCCTTGAGCATGGTACTATGTCTCAAGACCTTCACTTGCATAATGTTACTTGTTATAAAAATAACACTGAGACAATACGATTACAATAATGTGTGTAATATCTGTGAAAGGGACTAACAATTTTATGTATAATCTAAATTTAATTGGGGATTTTCTTACGATTAACAGGGAGATATGTTGTTAAGTTGTTGCTAAGCACGCCTGACACTAACTTCCAACTGCTTTATAAGATGATACATCTAGCTACTATCATTCATATTTATGGTCATTTGTTCATAAGAGTTATATTAAAGACAGCCTTAAATCTAACTGTTTACAAAGAATTCAGTTCATGTGATACTATATACTTCAGTTAATATTTCTGTATGATACGTACTGTATATCCATGTACGTACATCCTGTTGCGTTACTATCGTACTGTAGTTTACGTTATGCATGTACATAACATGTACATAATTGTACTCTTAACAAACATGTTACTAAGCCTGTTATCTGCAACACAAGAATACTGCCAATGAGTTGTACCATTAAACAAAAAAAAAGTTAACTGGTTAACTGATTTAAAAAATGTATAGTAATACAAAATAACACAAACTTAAGCTAATAATGGCAAAAATATAATATAATAATAACATTAATAAATAAAATTGTATGTATATATATATATATATATATAATATATATATATATATATATATGTGTGTGTATATATATGTGTGTGTATATATATGTGTGTGTATATATATATATATATATATATATATATATATATATATATATATATATATATATATATATATATATATATATATATATATATATATATATATATAGTATATATGTATATATGATATATAAAGATATATAAGATATATAAGATATATAAGATATATAATTTATTTATTTATTTATTTATTTATTTAATTTATTTATTTTTTATTTTCATCCACAGTCAAGTCAAAAATCTTCTCAGGTACGTGTGTACCAGGAATGACAGCAAATGTATGTTAACACAAAATTTTGCATTAAGGGATTATCAGCAATGTTTTGACTGGTAGAGCTGCCTGGTTGCTTTGTATGAGCCATAACTTTAGGTTTTGTAACACTATTCATTGTATTATTATTATGGTAGAGTGCTAAGTTCTGTCTGGCTACAGACCTGTCATGAGTCCTGATCAATATCATGCCAGTCTGTAGCTACACATGACTTAACACTCCATCATAACTCTACAATGACAAGTCTTACAAAACCTAAATTATTATTATTATAATCAAATAGAAGCGCTAAACCACAGGGGTTATACAGCGCTGCAGGTTACAAAACCTAAAGCTTCTATCTCCTGTATAAAAGAAGCAGACAACTCCACCAGTCAGATTAATGCTGACAATCCCATAACAGTGCCTATGAACTGGCAGAGTGCTCTCAAGTGATACACTTGAACAAATTGCATTCAAAGAACAACCTAACAAAACATTTCTTAACATGGTGGTGGTTTATTTGTCAGAAAACAACAGAGTGTCTCTTGACATGGGTCTCTGTCAGATGACGACCCACTCAGTGATTCAGGAACCACTGTCATGCTGGTGCTGGGTATCAGTCATTAATAACTGCTGGCTTACCATGCTATATACCAGTGGCAAAGCATCCAATGGTGTACTCTAATTATATTTTCCACCCCATTTAAAAAGCAAAGATCATATTGTAATATCTTTCATTTATTTATTTAAATATATATATATATATATATATATATTTAAATATATAAATTATTACATCAACTACTCGGCTTTGGCCCCACCTTACACACCGGTTATTTCACAATTTATTGAGATAATTTTTTTAGCATTATATTGTCAATAGTTTACATCAACTGTTAATGAAATCCAAACATTTTAAAATGACTAAGCAATAATGAAAACTTCTAGAAATTCTGGTGCCATAACTAAAATTGATACAAGAGTAGAAATTTATAGTGATACACCACCAAAATTATGCCTTACATCAGAAATATCTCTTAGAACTCTTTGACTGTTCATATATGTTTAAAACAAATCATGCAAAGTCTTTAAAAGTCTAAACAAGTTGTAGAAAGGTTATAAACTTACCACAATAACACATAACCTAGATGACTCGGCCAATGGTGTAATATTAGTGTGTGCTTAAGGTTCCCAGTGTCACACACAGTATAGTCTAAACATTCATGTTGTACAACTAATAATTCTGTGTAAAAATTGTCATCTACAGACACTTTTGAAGAGTATTTAAGGACATGACTAAGGCTATGTCACTGTAAGACTAACATCTATATACTATCATCCACTCTTGATTGTGGAGATGTGTACTAGCTAAATCTTTATATAGAATCACAATTAACACAATGTGGAAGATCAGGGAAATTCTAGCATAGGCTAAATTATCAAAACACATAAATAGCAATCAATATATATATGTACTGTTTTACAGATTTACAGTACTGTATATGCATAATCCAAGAAAATCCTTTGGAAGCTTCAAGTATACAGAACCAGCACTTCCAGTGGAAATGATCATCTGATATGTTGATAAGGTACCCTCTAAGATATAATACACCAATACAAAATAGAATCACCACATTTAGACTGTTATTTTTCTGATTTGGTTTGGCATAATAGGCCATTCAACTATATACATAATATCAACACCAAGAACATACAGTACTACACACACACAAACTATTATGGCTTCAATAAGGAAAAAGTGCACATGAAATGGAACAATTCACAGAAGCCTGGCAATCACAGATGACAGAATGGCTGTGAATATTACACCATATTTTGCAAGAGGAAGAACACATCAATATATTTACCAAGTGAACAATATATACAGTAATACAAGCACAAGGTAGAGGAGAAGGGCCAGTTCCTCCATGTCACAAAAGGCTGAGAAACTCTTCTCAGTCACTCGTTTGTGCTTGATAACAAGTGTCTCGTCCAGAGCAAAGCTAAAATCATCTGATGTTTAAGAGTGCATAGTACACACTATTTCATATACTGTGATAAACTACAATTATGCTCTCATAATCCAAATTTGTGTTGGTGTAACAGTTTTGTAGTGGTACTCATCAGTAACAATCAGAAATATATGAATTATGAAAGCAAAATGTAAATAGTTTGGACAAACCTTACTGCTCAGGGTAGTCTGTACCTAAGTTTCTGAAATCTGTTCAAGTAATAAAATATTAATGCTTCTCACCATACTCAATATAAAGAATAATGAATATCTAGACTATCAATACTATCGGTCATAAAATTATAACCAGCTTGATTACACCAGACACATTGTATATAAAAATACACCAAGTAATTTATTTAAAAGATTTCCTGAAAGGCAGTATGCTAGCTACTCTTTCTTAGCTATAGAGCACTACTTAAAACCTAATAAATGGTCAGTCTTTCTCCTATTGCTAACACTTATTTTTCTTAGGAAATATTTTTATACTGCAGACCACTTGATTGGAGGCAACTTTAGGTCCTGTAATATTAATGAGTTGTCATACCTGTGACATACCTATGACTGGTTGTAAGGATTCTTGTATCCTCACAGTCTGGCCTGAGGCCACGGATCCTTAAGACTGCCTGATCAATCAGGCTGTTGTTGCCAGTGGTCCAGGTCACCTCTTTCCGTCATTATTTCGTTGCTACTTCATATACTACACTAAAATACTAATAATGGGATGATCTTAAATACCATATTTAAATCTTGCTTTCCACTAAGTCATGATTTTTGCACTGTAAGCAAGTCAGAATTTTTTCCATTGAAAGTCACTCATGATTTTTCCCGGCAAGGAATGCCATAATTTTTCTACTCTCAGCAGTCAAACACGTAAAGTTCCTCAATAATTATGCCAAGTTCAGTATTGTTAATGGGTCTTATGTGTTCTGAAACTGCTTTAGGATTATCGTATATGCATCAACCTAGCTTGCATACAGCAAAAGATCAATGTGACCAAAATATAATAATGTACATAGAAAAACCAGGTTCCTAGCAACCACAGGAATGATTAGGAAATAAACCCCCACCTAGAAGAGTGGTATACCATTAACAACCAACCTAGCTTCATCCAAGTTCACAAACGTATGAATAAACTAGCAAACAGAAAGAGTAGGATGCAGTTTCCGTGTAGGTTTTTCAACATTTCCAGTAGTATATCTCTATGATATAATGCAGGATTGAAAGTATTGTTGACAAGTACGGCATAAAGACACTAGGTGCTGAGGTACTATTTTATAATGTTTCACTCTGGGCACAGCTCTACAGAGCTCTATACAGAGCTGAACATCATCTATAATATAGTTTTGCTCTGCACCAAGCATCTTTCTACTCTACAATATATAACAACTACAAGATTCATCAATAGTATGCTATACCAATAGAAAAAATTTCCAAGTAACTAATCTGTCCTAATATTTTAGGATCTAAGCTTTGCTAAATTATTTGGTTTGTTTCCTAAAATAAATGATATTTTATCTAGTTTTAGAATCAAGTCAATATATACTTCATAAACTAGCTTCTGAAATGAGCTAATATACTTTACAAACTAGTTTCATTATTCTTATGATTCTGATAATAAGTATTGAAATTAACATATCATTTGTTTCAAGTGTACATACAAAATGTTATCTTTGTATTCTGAAATGTTTCTGCAGCAAATGCATGAGAATTCATAATACTAAGAACAATACATAAACTTTACAAAAGTTAGGAAGCCTGCGTTAGCTGTAAACCTTGTTTAAACCCTAGAATATTTCGACCTGTTGTTTCTACCTGGGCTCAATCAAGTCTCATGGACAGTGTTAATATAAAAATCTATCAAAATATACCAGAGTTTGGTGGACACTTTAATGTTACTCAGGCCTCCCAACAGTCAGGGACATAACTTCTATAGTAAGACTGACAAACTTTACCAATAGTGATGACCACATCATAAAGTGTGTCAAGTGGTAATTTCACAATTGCTAATGATATTCAACAAATATCATTTAAATAATTGAACTTATCAAGTCTTTATTGTTGCTCTCATCCACCCTCTCACTTTTTCCTTTCACTCACTCACTCTCATTCTTGTTAGGCTGTTCTTTCAATCTCTCCCTCTCTTTCCTCCCTCCTCCCCTCTCATGCATTCTTTTCCCCAACTACTTCACTCTCTCTCTTTCTCTCTCCTTAGAACTCTCATTTGCATTCTTCTTTATTCATGCTTATTCGCATTATCATTTGCACTCATTCACTCCCTCCCTCTCACTTCCATTTGCTCTCTCATTCACTCCCATTTTATTTACTCTCATTTGCTTTAACTCTTTTGTTCACTATCTCATTTGTTCTTTCCTTTACTCACTCTCTCTTAGCTAAATTACATAATTTAAAAATCACGTACACAATTCCTAAAAGTCATCTTAAAGTTGAAAAAAATAATCACAAAATACAATTCATAATTCTAGAAACTTTTCAGTTGCTTGAATCATCTTAAAATTAGTCTGCATTAAAAAGAGTGGAATGTTACGTCTCCAATGCTGGCATATCCCACTCATCATGGAGCAAGTTCTATTGTCCCTACAGGTAGGGTTATTACTGAGGGTGTTAAAATGCCTATGCCACAGCACTACACAACCACTGTTCATGGTGCTGACCACCACCATTGTTGAGAGGCACCACACTACTATCACTGAGTATCAGATGACCTTTGCTGATGGTGCCACTAAAATCAGTGCTGAAGGTGCCATCTCTCCACTAGTTAAGTTATCAAACCAACACTGCTGATGGTGCCAAAAGAAAAAAAAAATCAGTTTTCAGGCTGCTACCTCGCCTCTGCCAAAAATGCTGCACCATCACCAATGAGGGTTTTAAGCCACCATTGATGATGCTGATGGTGGAATACATTCAGTGCTGAGAATGCCAAACCACCACTGCTTAAAGTGTGTCACCATTGTAATAGTTATTTAGCCTGGCATAAGGCATTACACCTCCATAACAAGGAGTGTCAACTATATTACTACACAGTGTTATATTAAGCCTTTAAATTACTTGGAATTATAGGATCTTTTGGGTACAATGCAAATACAAAGGGATAGGCATCTATAGAGAAGAATTTTAACAATTTAACACACTTACTTCTAACAGTTATCATATATGAAGATCACTGCAAAAGTCTTGTCAGTAAACAATTTTAACCATATATATTACTCAATGAAATAATTGATTTTCATTATTTAAGAAAATGACTAATCAGACATGGTGTAACCTGATCAATAATGTCATAATTAAAGTCATCACTATTTACACCACACCAAAATCTAAGAGTTCAACACCATACGAAAGTCAAGTCTTTATTCCATCCTAACACACTTATATTGTTAGTGAAAATTTAAAACATCAAAACATCACTTGATCCTCAATCCCCACTACACTTTGACTACAACATATCCTCTAGAACCTATCACTCTGATGTCCTAACTACAGTACAAGTTTAACTACCAAAATTTTCTATTCCCATAAAAGACAATTACATTAGTAGTATTTCTGGCACAAACACCATAATCACTCTTTACATATTATCCAACTTCAATACTAGTACGTACTTGCATATAATTCAGAACAGGAACAAACAGTAAAGGAAGGAGAGGTGCATAAACTCGAGTACACATCCTGGATGCTCGACTTTAATCACGCAGTTCGGTACTTGTAACCTTGGGTAAATGAAACCCAGGAACTGCACGCCTTAAGTGCAAGTGAACCGTAGTACAACGGAAGATAGTCATCATCTTCCAATAGTTACTTCTATACCTAATGCCTCCCTAATGTTAAACTTTACTTCACTGACATGAACTAACAACTGGTTAAAATTTAACAGCTATTGTAAACAAGCACTAATGAAGAACCAGTAGCTGGCTGAGATCCAATACTTGGTTAACAATCATTAACTGGTCAAGGATTTACACCAGTTAAGAACTAACAGTCTAGAGACCAATGTATATAGAATAAACAACCGTTCAAATTAATGATAATGAATCGCTTTGCTGAATTTAGACAACTGTGCATAAAATATTAATACTGAACAACTACCTGAACTCCCCCATGGAAGAAATATCTAAACAATTTATCACACTGACTGGGTTCTGCACACCAAGTCCTGTTAAGTGGACCATACTATACGGGCCATGTTGAGTGGGCCATCCTAACTGGGCCATGTTGAATGGGCCACACTAAATAGTTATTATGAGTGGGCTGCACAAATCTGAATCATGTTGGGTGGGCCACAATAGCTGGGCCATGCTGAGTGGGACATGTTTACCGAGCCATAATACACAGTGGGCTGCAGCAAATGGGCCATGCTAAATGGACCATCAGATGGGTATGTTGAGTAGTCCATACTAAATGAGTCATGATGAGTGGACCACATGAGATGGGAATGATGAGTGGTCCATACTAAATGGGCCATGTTAAGTAGGCCACACTAACTGGGCCTTGTTGAGTGAGCCTTGCTTACCTGGGCCATTTTGAATGGGTCACAATATACGAACCATATTATGTGGACCACAATGACTGGGCATTGTCTATAATGTAGAAATAATGCTAACTGGCATGCCTGCATTTTAAACAATGTATGAATTATACTAAGAACTTTGTATACTTACTCCTAAAAGACAACTAATCCATGGTAAGAGGGAATACTTGGATATAAAAGAAATACAATTTTTTAAATAATTGATCCAAAGGAAAACATAGCAAACAGGTGAGAAGGACATTGGAAAATTATAATTATTTAAGGTTCAGCCATGGGTGGCCAGCAGCTGACATCCATGGGTGAGGTGGGGCTTAGATTGAGAAGTCTAAACCATATAGTATATATAAACAATTATGCTAATCGTTGAGGTTAAAAGCAACCACTGATGACCCTAAAACTGCACCAAGATGAACAAAATGACCACTTTAAAGTATATTGAAGTTTTCTATCCCTGACAATGGTATACAAAATTTATTAATCATTGATTTAATATTGATAATAGATTGCCTCTACCAACCTAATGTCTGACACAAAAATGAAAAAAACTTTAAATCTACATTAGCACAGGAGAAAATACTTTCTTTTTCTAAAGCTGTGTAATTGTTTCTACTGTCTGTTTACTTGGCACCTCCAAAAAGATGACACACACCTGCTTATACACTCATATCAGACTGTGATGCCTAACATGTAATAACTATCATTGGGCTTACTAGGTACATTAGCTTAACAGACAAGATGCTTATTGAGATGTTAAGTTTGGCAGGTTAGCCAAATGTTGCTCTGTTGGAGTTTAGGGTGTTTGTGGAGGATCTGGTGGTCATATTCACTTTCTGTCATCAAAAAAATGGCTTCGAGGTGATGGCAAGATGAAAGACGTGTGGTGGTATTTAGGCCTCATCGGGAAGGAGCGCCTCATCATGTACAGGATTATAGAATGGATTGATGTAGGTGAACGCGTGGAAAGCATCAGGGTCCAAGTGTTCCATGATCTTTTTATCTGCAGGGGAGAACTCCAGGCGGGCATTGCGGAACACAGGATCAAAGTTCTCACCAAGACGTGGGTTGCTCTGTGGAGAGACCAGGTCATGATCGCTCATGCCAGGTCATTTCAGATATCCAAAACATTAGCTGGAAATTTATTTCCTTTACTTTTGAGCACAACTCTAACCTGCTGCCTTCAACAGTTACATTATCAAGTGTTTTAAAAATTTTGTTGCAAAGGTTATTTGTAAGAGAGATTCCTATTCATTTATTCATGTAGCAGAGTGAGCGCGTATCAAACAATGCTTCACCCTATTTAGAGTGAAACTCATTCGAGGGGGATGCCTTAATACTGGTGAAAGGCTCTTGATCCACAGAAATGAAGCTACCCTTTAAATCCTTGGATCAAACCCTTATTGCCTAACATGCCTCAGGCACTGTATGGCCCCTTCAGTTTAGCACTTCCCCAAGAATATGGAATACTGTATAATAATAGTAAACAAAACCTTAATTTAACATATTAATAGGGGAAGGGTGTTCATTAATGCTGGTTTTCCATTAAATCTGAATGAAGAGATTGTTTTTCAGGATGGTAGCAATATCAGACAATTGATTTACCCAGTGGACACTAACAATAACAAATAAGTCTCAAATGAATTATAATTTTGTACTACAGTGGACCCTCGGTTTTCGTCGATAATTCTTTCCAGAATGCTGTTCGAGTGCCGTTACCAAACGAATTTGTTCCCATAAGGATGAATGTAAATTAGATTAGTTGCTTCAGACCCCAAAATACACTTGCAAAAGCACTTCGAGTTGGGAGCTGTACAAAAACCAAGGGTCCACTGTACTTTGTTTCCTGATGTTATCTGGCCATAGATTTGGTCCATTAAATCCAAAATCCACTAAACTGGAGTCTGCTAAATCAAGATTTTACTGTACTTAGAGTGAAACATTATGTAATAAAAAGTCTCATCCTATTATGTGTGTTTTACATTTTTCCCAAAATAAAATTCAATAAAATATCACTGTGTCACTTAGTTTAATTCACTCACTTTAAAATGTTTATATTCATTCTTAACTTGCAAACCTGTATTAAAAGTCTGCTGAGCTGTAATGAAGGTGAATTTAGAGATACAGTATGCAGAATTATTTTCATGCCAAAACATTGTGATAATCCACATTGCATTTTTGTCGCAAAAACATTCTACTGCTTATCCTCAGCATTTCAGTTATTCAAATAATTAATGGACCTTACTATACTAAACCTGTGTGGGGTCATTCAGTGCTGACAAATCTTCTCAAATTACTCTCATTTTTTAAATATCACTAGTATTTGACAACAGTACAGACAAATTCTAAGACACAATGCAGTTGTATTACAGATCAAAATCTCAGACTATGCTCGAAAAATAAACCACTATTATTGGTACGTTTCTTTATCAATCACGCAAACTCCAACTAAAGTATGAAAATTTTTAATTTTCTAGTAATATTTCTCAAAATACTCTCTCTAAACTATTTTTTTATACAATTTATCTCAAATAGACAGTTGCATCCCAGACTGAAAACATTTAGATTACACAAACTCCATTACATTTTTATATACAAGTATTTCTATCCCAGTTTTAAGTGCTTAAATTTACACAATCTTTGCATTCCTGCTTAACTAAGAAATGTTTAGCAATATATATATAATATTCCATATGCAAAGTAAATAATTTTCACATTAGTATAATGACCTGATAAAGTTCTTCTCATGCAAAACACTGTCTAATGAAAGTTCTTCCTGTTCTAAGTGGTATTGTATTACACACAACTCTCAGCACTCTGCCTTCGAAACAGCCGTATTTACTAATGTTCATTTCATAAATACTGTATACCTGAAAAGATTCTTTTATACAGTCTCCATTAGCCGCCTACTTTAATGTCCTAAATGCAATTAGCATGAGCCTGAAATTCCTCCTCAATTTTTTATAGTATAATATTTTGAACAACTGAGTACAATATACTGAATGTACTAGGATAAAAGACCTCACACAAGGCTATACACACCAAGAAGAGTATGCACTGATAGTTTACTTTAATCCCTATCTTAGGGATTGAAGTATACTTGACAGGTACATAGCTGATATGCAGTCTTAATGAGCCTCAAATATTCATTTAAATTTTAAAGCTAATAAATCAACAAAGACTCAATGAAACTCTTATTGAAGGCAGCAGCAGCTTTCCTTATCAGGAACTTAAAAATTTTCCAACAAAATATCCAGCTAATGCTTTTGGTGCTGTGACCTGGCTATAAATACGGATATATGGAGAATAAAGAAGACTGGTTTAATACAGTCGAGTGCATGTGGGCCTCGGAAGATAAAATCTGGAGGAAATGATGTATTGGTGACAAGTATGAAGACGAAGACAGTTGCAAAACGAGGTTTTACTGGGACAATGTTTTGTTCTGTGTAGCGCTTTATCATGTCTTCATACCATGATAAAAGTTCTACACACAGTGAATTGTCCCAGTAAAAATGCATTCTGCAGATAAAACCTAATAAGATCACCTGGATGTAGAAGGCAAAGTGACATGTCCATATACTGGGTGCAGTAATGGTTGACAATAGTATCTTACTGGTAAATGAAGTGATACAAAATATAATGCCCAAGTAGGGCTACACAAAAGAGCAGTCAATTTTGATAGGTGAAATTACTGAGGAGTGAATATGACTTTATACAGAACAATGTTTGTACAGCAAAATGAATGTGTACATACAGGTTGGGGAGGGAAAATTGGGCAGAAGAGAGGAAGAAAGAAGTGGGTAGTGGAAAGAGTGTGTGTAACAGATATAAATCAGTCAATAAATAAAGAGGCAACACTGTGGGATCAGAGCAAGATGAATCACTTCTGAAAAGCTATATGATCAGGCAATGTAAGGTCTGTAATTAAATCAAAGACGAAAATAAACAAGCTGCAATGTAATTCATTAATCCTGTTATCAATATAAAATGCATGATAGGTTTAAAAGACAGACTAATTACTGAAAGATGTGTCACCATGAACTCTGCTCTGAGCAAGTAGCTACAAACAGATCATTTCAAACTGGCAGTCAGAAATAAGTGATAAACAATGTAGTAATATTTTGTTTATTATATGGAGGCAAACAACCATAAGTTGCAACATTATGTAGTGATCCTTTTATTTATTGTAGGAGGGCAAACAACCTAAGGATACAACCCTATGTAGTAATCCCTTCTTTATGGTATGGTATGGAAGACCTAGCTGGTAAGACTAGCAGATGCTGAATCACTGAATGGGTCATCATCTGATTAAGACCCATCCCATGTCAGGAGATATTGTGGGCTTCCCTGATGAATAAATCACCATTACCTTCATCACAGAGAGATAACAGTGCAAGTGAAGTGAAGAAAGTTATCAATGATGGAAGGGAAGTGTGTGTTGGTGACATTAACTTATGATTATCTTGCTATGAGAAAGATAAACTAATTATGAAAATGTCAGCATGAAGAAATGTGGAAAGCAACAGAAAGACTTTATTAAGGCAACATTTTGCATGCAATCGTTAAGTCAAGACTTGATAAAATTCTTAAGAGACCTCTCATGGAAGATTCCTTTCCCAGATGCTGTAACTCCCATGGGCTTAGCACTTTCCCTAGTAAGCACAGTATGGTAATCTTGTGTAGAAAATGGTATAAAATACCGACAAGTTGATGAGCAAGACCCATGTGCAACAATAAAGATACCCAACTGTTGTGCATGTGTCTTAATCATCAATAATAATTTTGTCGAACAAAATGGTGCCTTCATGCAGTGTTATTGTCCTTGAAATACGTATATTTGAATTGCCTGTATTTGTCATCACTCTGCCTTCCAACCAGGAATAATGGAGTATTCCCTATTTGTGAGTTCTATTTATAGTTTCAGAAGCAGAGGTGAGCTGACAATGAAATGTAATTATCGACTAAAGAGGCACTACCATCAATAATGTATGAACAATTTAAGTGGATAATGACGATTAAAAAATATGGTCACTAGTTACCCCAAAATACCTTAAAAATTACCCAAAAACCTTAACTAAGCCAAAAAAATATATAGTGATAACAGTAATACGTAGTGATGTATAAAATAAGGTCACTGCAAAAAAAATAAAAACTTGCAATATACTATCTTTTCACCATTTTCTGAAAGTTGTAAACAAGTGGGAGTGATACAAGGCCACACACTCTCAGACATGTAATAACCTGATGCTCTTGCTTTCGCCCACAAAACATATCCTAGACCACCTCCTCCTCCTCCTCCCCTCTCCTCCTCCTCCCTCTCTCCCTTCTCCTCTCTCCCACCACTAAGAGCTTTTCTCTGCTGTGTAACACTTGGCTCAGCTCTTTCTATAAACATAATATTTCTGAACCTACTTACCACACGACTTGCTGAGGAAGCTGAGCTACATTTCCTGAATTTACCACATAACTAGCTGAGAAGGTTGAACTACACTTTTTGGACCTACCACATAACTAACTGGTTCTACCATGCGACTGGCTGAGAGTCCCAGATTTGAGCTAACATGTGAAGGTTGAAGCCTTCAACACATATAGGAAATTGATGGCACGGTGGGTATGGTTGATATGTATGTAACATTTCAGCTTGGCTGGGATGCACATCAACTATGAAATATAAAAAATTTGTTAATATACCATCAGACTGTGGTGTATGAGCATCCTAAAAAGTCTCCCAGGCTGACAGCACAGTGTTTAACAATACAGGTACTCCCACGTGACCACACACACCACGAGACTCCCCGCGTTGGAGTTACGATGTCAAGGTTGAAGCTTTCAATTCAAATTTAGGGCTAAAACACTTACTGTCACCACAATACTTCTACTCCAGTAATTATCATACCTAAAATTGAAATACAGTATGTAACATTGTTTGACTTTACTGGGTAAGGGCAAGTTCTACATTATTTATTATGTAAAATCTCTCTAAAACTTCAAATTATGTTGGAGGCCTATCACTGTTTCAATTAAAGACTATTTTATTTAAAATTATCATTTTTTTTTTCAACAAGTCGGCCATCTCCCACCGAGGCAGGGTGACACAAAAAGAAAGAAAATCCCCAAAAAGAAAATACTTTCATCATCATTCAACACTTTCACCTCACTCATACATAATCACTGTCTTTGCAGAGGCACTCAGATATGACAGCTAAGAATAAGTCCCTCCCAACTGTCACTATCCCAGACCCCTCCTTTAAAGTGCAGGCATTGTACTTCCCATTTCCAGGACTCAAGTTCAACTAAATAAATTAACTGGTTTCCCTGAATCCCTTCACAAAATATTACCCTGCTCACACTCCAACAGCTCGTCAGGTCCCAAAAACCATTCGTCTCCATTCACTCCTATCTAACACGCTCACACATGCTTGCTGGAAGTCCAAGCCCCTCGCCCACAAAACCTCCTTTACCCCCTCCCTCCAACCTTTTCGAGGACGACCCCTACCCCGCCTTCCTTTCCCTACAGATTTATATGGTCTCCAAGTCATTCTACTTTGATCCATTCTCTCTAAATGACCAAACCACCTCAACAACCCCTCTTCAGCCCTCGGACAAATACTTTTAGTAACTCCACACCTCCTCCTAATTTCCACACTCCGAATTTTCTGCATAATATTTACACCACACAGGACATCTCCACTGCCTTCAGCCGCCTCCTCGCTGCAGCATTTGCAACCCATGCTTCACACCCATATAAGAGTGTTGGTACCACTATACTTTCGTACATTCCCTTCTTTGCCTCCATGGATAACGTTTTTTGTCTCCATAGATACCTCAATGCACCACTCACCTTTTTTCCTTCATCAATTCTATGGTTAACCTCATCCTTCATAAACCCATCTGCTGACAAGTCAACTCCCAAATATTTGAAAACATTCACTTCTTCCATAATCCCTCTCTCCAATGTGATATCCAATTTTTCTTTACTTAAATCATTTGATACCCTCATCACCTTACTCTTATCTATGTTCACTTTCAACTTTCTATCTTTACACACCCTCCCAAACTCGTGCACTAACCTTTGCAACTTTTCTTTAGAATCTCACATAAGCACAGTATCATCAGCAAAAAGTAACTGTGTTAACTCCCAATTTGCATTTAATTCCCCATAATTTAAGAAGAACATAAGAACATAAGAAAAAAGGAACACTGCAGCAGGCCTACTGACCCATGCAAGGCAGTCCATCACTCCCCTGCTTAGACCTCCCCTGCTTAGACTTTCCAGGTAAACTCCAGGTAGTCAGGTCACTTCCACTTAAGGAATTAGTACGGCATCTGACCTAGTAGCACAAGCTAGTCAGGTCCAACTCACACCCACCCACACCCACTCATGTATTTATCTAACCTATTTTTAAAACTACACATCGTCTTAGCTTCTATGACGGTACTCAGGAGTTTGTTCCACTCATCCACAACTCTATTACCAAACCAGTGCTTTCCTATATTCTTCCTGAATCTGAACTATCCTCATAAAAACTCATTATACTAAATAATCTTATCTTGAGACAAGTGGGATATATTAAATTTATCATGTCAATGATCTCATTTCACCTATTCAAGTAGTTTTAAGGTCAATTTTTAGTCTAAGAGAAATTATATGAATATCTGGGGCTTTTCATAATGTATGAAATAAATTCCACTTAATGTTGTAATCATTATGTAAATTTTGAAAAGTGAATATGTTTGCACGTGAATCTATGACCATAATTAAGCTCACCCACCACCATCTCTCACCCACTGGCACTCTTCCTGACCATCCCCTTCTCAACTTTATTGTTTCAGCTCTACACCCTCCAACTTTCTAGTCATTTCTCTGCCCATCAAACATCCATTCCTATCCCACTGGCGCTCATCCCTTCCAACCCACTCACTTACCAGCCCATGCATTCTCCCTTTCCCTCTGGCATATCCTTCATCCCCAGTTCCATCTGCCTGCCTGCTCAACTTCCTCAGTGAGTCTTGTGGTAGGTCCAGGAAGTATAACTAAACATCTTCAGCCAGTCTTCAGGTAGATCCAAGAAGTGTAGCTCAACTTCTTCAGCCAGTCATGTGGTAGGTAGGTTCAGGAATATCATATTCCCAGGAAACACTGAGCCAGGAAGGGTCATTCAGTAGTACATGCCAGATGTAAAGATTGTAAGGGGTGAGCAAGAGGCAAAGGTTGATGTGTTGTAGTGTAGAAAGACATTAGCAGAAACTCTAGGTCCAGGATATGTTTTGTGGGTGAAGACAAGAGTATCAGCTTGTTTCATCTCCGAGAGTCCAGTCTTTTTCACAAAACAGTGGAAATCTACTATAATTATAAGATTTTTTTTTTCCAGTGATATTATATTGTACAATATATTAATATTACCACTTATTATGCCTTAGTTTATGAACTTTGTTAGGTGCACTGTACAGCATGTAATAACTTGGGTGAGATTTGTACTGTGTTCCATTTGTGTAGCCTCAAGGCAGGCTGCGAGGGTCAAAGAACCCTCAAAACTGGTCATGGGCATGAGGGGAATGCATTAGCTTAACTAATAGTAATAGTGTTCATAGAATTACCATCAATATGTTAGGCAAAGGACAAGTGCAACTAATGCGACATTTTGTGGCAATGAGTGTGAAAAGTTGCCACAGTAAAAAGTGGCATTAGTTGCACTTGTGTCCTTTTATCTAACAGCTTAGTTAATACTTGGAGTGTGTATACCATTTAATGATGATCTTAAGTAGAAGAAAAAGTTAAACTGAAAATGAAAATATTTGGAGAAACATCATAAACATTTGAAACAATTGATTTTAAAGCAATTAAATATGTATTGATGAAAATATCTAGATGGACTCAAGTGTTAAAATATAAATGCCTGAATACAAGTATATTTTATGTAACCTAATAATGAAATATTTAAAAAAAAGTTTGGATAAACATAGCACTGAAATATTTATGATAATGTTAGATGAAACTTAATAAAAGATTGATAAACATTTCTTGAGAATGTAACACCGAAATGTTTAGAAAAATCTCAAAATTTTGATCTGCTAGGAGATGGGGAAACCTGAAAAGAAAATAATGACCTCCAAATATACAGTAAGTTAATAAATAGAATTTTAACTTGGAGTCCTATAATTCCTAGCCCTAAATATTTACTCCCATAATTTAACTCCTATTTCTATAATTAAACTTTTACTATAATTTAACTCCAATAATTTAGCTCCTATCCCTACAATTGAATTCAATATTTAACGTATCTGCAGTCCTAAAATATTCTTTGAATATATCATAAGAATATGAACATGAAGAGCTGAAGCACTAAGAATAATAGGTGAAGAGTGAAAGCAAGAGCATGGGTAGAAATTATAGGCGACAAATTGGAGAAGTCTGCCATCAGACACCACACAGAAAATCATAAGGCAAGAGAGGAAGAAAAAATGTTTAGGTCTATAAATCACTACACTGGGCCCACCAAACACCAACTACTAAACCCACAATAGCATGTCAAAAAAAACTTTACCCAAGTTGGAAAGGGCGACACACAGAGCACTGGTCAAAGGGAGGTGGAGGACATCACAGTCTGTATGATGCTTGCAAAGTATGCCCATCAGCACTCAAGTCTGGGGTATGGGGATGTTTTAATTCTATCAAGGGCAAACTGAGGGAAAATTACAAGGGATTGGTCACATAAAACATCCTGGGACACTGAGTTACATATAAGAAAATGCAGCATTGTCAGTAATGTGGGAGGGACGTAGATTTAAGGGGATACCAGGAGGAAGGTTAAAGGCTACATCTTACGTTATCACTCAATAACACAAAGCAATGGTGAAGATGGTGGCAGTAATTGAATATCTCATTCGTGTTGGCAAGAAAATTGTTAGTAGCAGAAACTGAGCAGCAAGTAGAATATATTTGCCAAAGCTCTAAATATCATCTGAAGAAAAGTTTGTGTAAAGTGAAATTCGCACACTCATTGCCGCTTATGCAGCAGAAGTAAGTCAAGTCATCATGTACACCAAGATTATCATATGTCACACAGCACAAACAAGGGACAGGTTAGACTGATACATTCCCACAAAAATCAAACAATCATTGAAAACCAAGCAATGAAATACAAGAGAACACACTCAAACAGTGCATGCACGCAAACATGCGCGCGCACGCACACACGCACACACACACACACACACACACACACACACACCTCACACACACTCACACACCACACACACTCCACACAACACACTCACACTCACTCACTCACACTCACTCACACTCACACACACTCACACCACTCACACACACCACACACACTCACACACACTCACACACACTCACACACCTCACCACACTCACACACACTCACCACACTCCCCACTCACCACACCCTCACACTCACTCACACTCACTCTCACACTCACTCACACTCCACTCACTCCACTCACTCCACACTCCTACTCCACTCCTCCCTCACTCACCTCCTCCACACTCACTCACCTCACTCACCTCCTCCACTCACTCACTCCTCACACTCCTCCCTCACTCCCACACTCACCTCCACACCTCCTCACTCATCACTCACACTCCACTCCCCCACTCCTCCTCACCTCCTCCTCCTCTCTCTACTACTCTCTCTCTCCTCTCTGAAAATAATATCATTCCTCCAGAAATTCAAAATTCTATTTTGATGTTTTTTACATATATTTATAGTGACAAATTAATGTGTTTATATTACACACTTGGCACAATATCCTGCATCAATGTACTATTCCTAAATATGTTGTTCTTACTATGTAATGTAAACTGAATGCTTAAGAAATGTTTTGTCATTAAAAGTGCTTTACAAGTTAAACTGCTATTTATTTCATTGTCCACAGGTTACATGACTCATGAAATCATAATAGACACGATTGCAAACAAACCATACCATGGGTGGGGTATGAAGTATCCTAATTCACTCAACATTGATATAGAGGAAGCATTGCCAGAAAAAGTTTGTAATTCATTCTTTTAAGTATTGCACTTTATTAACGATTGTCACAGGTGTCTCTGATCACGTACAAATTTATATAAACATTTAGTCAAAAACTTTACTATACGTACTGCTAACGAGGTATAATTGATAAACTATCCCAATCTTTACAAAAAAAAAAAACCTTTTGCTATGTTAAACATTATGTGAAGACTTTCATCTTGTTATAACAATTATAACTATTATGTTTACTCACAAAGTCATTAGTAAGATTCATTTGTTCTTCCACTGATAAAAACAAAACCTCTTTACAGGCTTACTTGTCCCTTATGTAACAAAATTCACCAACAGTGAGTGCAGATCACAACAGTTTAGTTAACTACATAATCCTTATAAACTCTCTCACATACACCCCCCCCACACACACAGGAGCCAGGAGCTATGACTCGACCCCTGCAACCACAACTAGGTGAGTACACCCCCACACACAGAGCTATGACCTGGGGCCAGGAGCTATGAATTGACCCCTGCAACCACAATTAGGTGAGTACACTCTTCCCCCCACAGACACACATACTCCTATCCAGTCATTAATCTTTTATTTTTCCCCTCTGATCTCATTTGTCAATACTGGACCTCATCTGTCCACATAGTATCACATATGCTTATATAGTTCATATATATATGCAGGATTTCATGTGTCCATATAAGAACAGTAGCAGTACCACAGACAATTTGTTTCCCCTGTTATAGTAAAATGTATTCTCTTCTCTTATTTATATTTCTTGTGTACTCCCATCAACTATGTTTGTAATTCTTCATTAAAATATATGCAGTCTTTGCTAACCAGTGGCTTCATAGCATAGTTTTTCTACAGTAAACACAATAAATGATAACAGAAAAAAAGAAAACACGAACACTAATACATAATACAAAACAAAAGAATCTAAAACTTAGATGTGTAAGCTCAATTAAGTCACCTCATTATTTATATTAGCTAAGAATTCCCCAATACACATTACAGTATATACCTTGCAATATTATATTAAACATTTAGAAAAAATCATAAAAAAATAAATTACGTACGTATATACAAAATATGTACACTACTTACTAATAATAAACATAGGAATATGAGGTAACAACTAACACCTGCCTCAAGCTAATTAACTAGTTAATACAAGTCAACAGTTGGAACTCTATTTATACAGTGGAACCTCGACTTACGAGTGTCCCAACATACGAGTTTTTCAAGATACTATGAGCAATCACTCAGTTGATTTTTTGCTCTGAGTTACGAGCCAACATCCAAATTACAAGCGAGCTTCCCCTTCAACCCACAACCTGCACACCTCACTTGTTTATTTATGATTTCATGCTTTAATTCCATGGACATCATCCTCTTTTTCATCTCAGCACTGTCCTTTGCACTTACTTTCTTAGGACCCATGGTTAGAAAAAAAGAAATTTGGCAAAATAACTGCACAAAATGCAAGCGAACACAAGAGAAATGCTTCCACAGCGAGGTAAACAGTGCACTGAGTTGGCGGCGTTCTGAAGCTCCTCGTTATTGTATTAATTTAGGGAACTGAAGCTCGCTCATAATAATAATAATAATAATAAATAATATTATTATTATTATTAATTTAGGGAACTGGAGCACAGATCCAATTCCCTATATCAAGAGCCCCTCACCAGCGTCAATGTTCCTTGACGCTGGTGAGGGGCTCTTGATGTAGGGAATTGGATCTGTGCTCCAGTTCCCTAAATTAATAATAATAATAATAATAATAATGAGCGAGCTTCAGTTCCCCAAACTAACAATAATAATAATGTAATAATAATAATAATAATAATAATAATAATAATAATAAATAATAATGAGGAACTTCAGAATGCTGCCACTAGTTGGCTCAGCCAATGCCAAAACATCGTGAGTAATGCATGTGTGCTCCTCGGCATGGAAGCATTTTTGTCGTGCTTTGCTTGCATTATTTACAGCTATTTGGCAAAAAAAAAAATTCTAACCATGGGTCCTAAGAAAATAAGTGTAAAGGATAGTGCTGAGAAGAAAAAGAGGATGATGTCCATTGAATTAAAGCAGGAAATCATAGATAAACACAAGTAAGGTATGCGAGTTGTGGACTTGGCCAGACAGTAGGAGTGTAGTACGTCTACCATATGTACGATACTAAAGCAAGAGTCGATAAAGGCTATAACACCAGCCAAGGGTGTTACAATAATTTCTAAGCTGCGGATCTCTGTCCACGAAAAGATGGAGAAGCTGCTGTTGACGTGGTTGATGGAGAAAAAGCCAAAAATCAGTGAAAAGTGAAGTGAACAAAGAATATAAAAGAAATTGTAGCACTTAAGTTCAGTGATAAAGTGTAGCATTAAGAGTGTAGCAAGTAAGTTAAGCAATTAAGTGATAGAAAAAGGACGAAATGAAACTAACTCCTCCAATGTTGTTGTTGGTTTATAGGGCCACTGACATCATACGCCGCTCTGCCTATCTGACCCTCAACCTCTGCCACCATCTCTGCTCCAAGGAAAGTGTTTACGTACACTTCATATAACCAGTTTATTTCTTTACATTCTGTATTATGTTTTACTATTATGTTTTTATACAATATTTCTTAATTATAAATACATTGTTTCAGTGTTTGCCTTATGAAACTAGTGATCTAGTGCAGTTAGCCTCACAAACACTCCATTTTCTCTTAAAATAAGAGCATGGGAAGATGGGAAGATATGGTCAGTGCAGCAATGGCTGCCACCACCACTCAACACATGACATTTTATTCATTCTAGAGTATATATCATATTTCTTGTTATTTATATTGTTTATTATGTCATATTAGATGAATTGTGATAGATAAATAAGCCGTAGAGTTGATATTAGTGTCATATTGAAGTATTCTGTCCTGCCTCCCGAGAGCAGGAATTCTGCTGGAACGGATTAATGGCATTTCAATTAATTTAAACGAAGAAAATTTATTTGATATATATGAGCAAATTGAATTACGACCTAGGTCTTGGAATGGATTAAGCTCTTAAGTCGAGGTTCCACTGTATATTATTTTATTAACACATCAACAATTTCTCACCAAGGTAGAGTGGCCCGAAAAAGAAAAACTTTCACCATCATTCACTCCATCGCTGTCTTGCCAGAGGTGCGCTTACACTACAGTTATAAAACTGCAACATTAACAAGGTAGAGTGGCCCGAAAAAGAAAAACTTTCACCATCATTCACTCCATCGCTGTCTTGCCAGAGGTGCGCTTACACTACAGTTATAAAACTGCAACATTAACACCCCTCCTTCAGAGTGCAGACACTGTACTTTCCATTTCCAGGAGTCAGGTGGAGAATATTGGGTCAGGTGGAGAATGCTGGGTCAGGTGGAGAATGCTGGGTCAGGTGGAGAATGCTGGGTCAGGTGGAGAATGCTGGGTCAGGTGGAGAATGCTGCATGTGACAATCTTCCGAGTAGGGTGATAGAGTCTAGGACCTTGGGTAGCTTTAAAAAGAGATTGGACAAGTATATGAGTAGACCTTCTGCATAAGAATGGAGGAACACTGCAGAAGGTCTACTCATATACTTGTCCAATCTCTTTAAAGCTACCCAAGGTCCTAGACTCATCACCCTACTGGAAGATGTCACATGCAGCATTCTCCACCTGACCAGCATTCTCCACCTGACCCAGCATTCTCCACCTGACTCCATCCTATAATTACTCACGTACCTTTAACCCAGGTAGATCTGTTTGTGACTTGATAAAGTCCACTGTGAGGGCGATACGTTGTCAATAAAGGATCACATTACTATACTGCTTATGTGTTTATATTTCCATTGTGTCGGTATTTTATACCATTTATTTCCAGTCTTGGACCACACCCATTAGAATGGTCTTTAACCATGGTTCACAAGCCAGTTCTAAAAAAACTATCCTTGAATGATTACTTATCTATAGAACTGTCTCTGACACAGAAATTGGAAGAAGTGTTGCTGAAATTCAGGACAGCAATTTCTTTATACCTCTGACATTAGTAAGGCTTTCCTAGGACTGGACTATAAGAACAAGACTGGAAATATACCAGGATTTTACTGGTGAAACATACTAATTTAATGTCATATTCTTTGGTGCCACTAGTTTACCCTTCTTGCTCCAGGCAACCATTGAATATCATCTTACCAAGTGTACAAGTTCCACTGAAGGCTTGTAGATAATAGGCAAGGTACCACCTCCACTGAGAAGTTATTGACTAATAACATATCAGGAGATGCAGTTAGCCAACAAAGCATTCCGAGAGTGGGCAACAAATAATCCAAAGTTACGAGGCATAATAAAAAAAAAATACAGAAATTACCAGGTAGCTGCCACATCAATACTAGGATTAGTGTGTGCAATAAAGTAGAATAAACTCAAAATAGTTAACTATAATGTCCCTTTTAAGTGGAGTCCAAGCTACCTATGATCCACATGGAATGTTACCTGTGATGACTCGAGGATATTGGCACAACATCCTACTTTGAATGGGACTTGAAACTAAGTTGGGATGAAGAACTACTGAAATCAATTTTCAGAACTGAAATAATGTCAGCAAGGACCTAAGTTTTAAGTTTCCCAGATTAGTCAAAAGCTTGAGGCACCTGTAGTCTGCCTGGAGTTGATTTTAGGGGATCACTGCCTCCATGGCTCAGTCCCAGACCAGGCCTCCCATTATTATTATAATCAAATAGAAGCGCTAAACCACAAGGGTCATACAGCGCTGCAGGTTATTGCAGGATGCAGGGAGAATGGGTTGTAAGAGGGAGATGGATGATTAGTAGGGTATGGAGTGCAGCAGGATAGTGGATAGTGCAGGGAGAGAGGGTAGCAAGAGATCGAGGTAGAAGGGACTGAGGGAGGTACTAAAGGTATAATCTTCAGAGTTTGTGTAATAAGTCAGTTTCAGTCAAAAAGTCAACGAGAGAGTCAGGATTAAAGGAGGGTCCATCAGCAAGAAGGGAAGGTAAAGAAAGGGCCGCAGAGCGAAGACGTCGTTGGAGGTCAATTCTGCGCGCTTGTTGATAAAGTGGACAGTCCAACAGAATATGTCGAACAGACACTGGAACCTGACAATGCTCACAGAGAGGGGCAGGGAGCCTCTCCATGAGATACCCGTGCGTAAGACGAGTGTGGCCAATGCGAAGACGGGAGAGTGTAGTCTCCCAACCTCGACATTGGTGACAAGAAGAAGGCCATTATTATTATTATTATAATCAAATAGAAGCGCTAAACCACAGGGGTTATACAGCGCTGCAGGTTATTGTAGGATGCAGGGAGAGTGGGTTGTAAGAGGGAGATGGATGATTAGTAGGGTATGGAGTGCAGCATGACGGTGGATAGTGCAGGGATAGAAGGTAGCAAGAGATCGAGGTAGAAGGGACTGAGGGAGGTGCTTGAGGTGTAATCTTCAGAGTTTGTGTAGTAAGTCAGTTTCTGTCAAAAAGTCAACAAGAGAGTCAGGATTAAAGGAGGGTCCATCTGCAAGAAGGGAAGGTAAAGAAAGGGCCGCAGAGCGAAGACGTCGTTGGAGGTAAATTCTGCGTGCTCGTTGATAGAGTGGGCAGTCCAGCAGAATATGTCGAACAGACACTGGAACCTGACAATGCTCACAGAGAGGGCAGGGGGCCTCTCCATGAGATACCCGTGAGTAAGACGAGTGTGGCCGATGCGAAGACGGGAGAGTGTAGTCTCCCAACCTCGACATTGGTGACAAGAAGAAGGCCAGAAACCTATAATCGGTTTAATAGAATGAAGTTTGTTATTCAGCAGGTCAGACCAGCGTTGTTGCCAACGGGTGCGAAGGTGGGTAGCAATGACCGCAAAATAGTCCGTGAAAGGAACACCTCTATATGAAACTGGAAGGTCATGTACTGCTGACCGCGCAGCAGTGTCTGCCTGTTCATTGCCCTGTACGTCAACATGACCAGGGACCCAACAAAAAACAATATCTTTATGCTTGCTAAAGATACGGCATAACCAAAGTTGGATACGAAGAACTAGGGGGCGAGATGTATCAATTTTACGGATAGCCTGTAAAGCACTAAGGGAGTCTGAAACGACCACAAATGGTGATACAGGCATAGATGCAATACGGATAAGTGCCACAAGAATGGCATACAATTCAGCCGTAAATATGCTAGCCGAGGGTAATAGATGCCCTCGCACGATGCTGTCCGGAAACACTGCTGCGGATCCGATGCCATCAAACGACTTTGAACCATCAGTGTATACTGCGATGGCATGGGAATGAGAGAGGAAGTGGTCTAGAAAAAAAGAGCGAGAAGCCGCCGTAGGTAGGCGAGCTTTCGTGCAAGGTAAAGGAATAGAACAGACACGGATAGCAGGAACTTCCCAAGAGGGTAGGGGAAAGGGGGATGTCACATGCATGAACATATAGAGGTGGTAGCTGAAGGGAAGACAAGAGTGAATGTAGACGAAGAGAAAAGGGACGAAGTAAGCAGGGACGACGAACAAATAAAGAGCGTCTACTAACATCTGTAACAATCCTATACATGGAAGGATTGCGCAGGTCATGAGAGCGAACATAATAGCGAATGCAATGTGCATCACGACGATTGGACAAGGATGGAATGTTCGCTTCTACATAGAGGCTCTCAACCGGGGAAGAACGAAATGCACCAAGGCATAAGCGTAATCCCTGGTGATGGATGGGATTAAGGATGGAAAGAGTAGCAGGGGAGACCGCCGAATATATCTGGTCACCATAATCGAGTTTTGATAAAATTAGGGCTGAATGTAGACGAAGGAGAGTTCTACGATCAGCCCCCCATGAAAGATGTGCGAGGGTTTTAAGAAGGTTCAGCCGGCTGTGACAAGTTGCCTTCAGAGAGGTAATGTGAGGTTTCCAGGACAATCGACGGTCGAACAGGAGGCCGAGAAACCTGACTGTATCACGTTCTGGGATACGTGAGCCGTATAGGTACAATGGATGATCAGAGACCACTGAACGTCTAGTAAACGTAATTTGATGAGTTTTGCCACTAGAAAATTTAAACCCGTGAGTGGTGGCCCAATCAGAAACCCGGTTGATGGCATGCTGGAGGAAAACTGCAATGAGGTGACAGTCAGTACCTGCACAAGCTATAGCAAAGTCATCCACATAGAGCGATGACCAAATATTGGATGGGAGAACAGATGCCAGATTATTTATAGCAAGCAGAAAGAGTGTTGTGCTCAGAACACATCCCTGGGGGACACCTTCAGCTTGGACAAATTCCGGGAAAGTTCATTACTAACCCGGACCCGGAAATGTCTGTCAGTTAAGAAGGCCTTAACCCTTTGGGGGTCGGTGCCGTACTAGTACGTTTTACGAGCAGGGGTTGGTGCCGTACTAGTACGCCCAAATTCTAGCGGCCTCAATTTAAGCAGAAAACGTCTGGTAGGCATACATATGAAAGAATGGGTCTGTGTGGTCAGTGTGCGCAGTATAAAAAAAATCCTGCAGTACACACTGCATAATGAGAGAAAAAAAACTCTGACCGTTTTTTTCGATTAAAACAGCGACTTTGCAGTCGATTTTCGTATGGTATTTATTGATGTATTCTCGTTTTCTTGGTCTCATTTGATAGAATGGAAGATATATTACAGAAATAAAGATGATTTTGATTGGTATGACAATGACAAGTACCTTGAAATTGAGCTCAAAGTAGCAAAAATGTTCGATTTTTGACGATGTTCAAGAGTAAACAAATCACACCATGCCTCCAATACACATCAACTGGCGAGTCTTATATTCATGCACAAGTGCTCTGATATCATTTATACCATTTTTACAATGATGCAGTTGTATACATAACAGTAAATCTTCTATTTTTTGTGAGAATAAAAATTCAAAATGAAAAGCAAAAGTAATGGAACAGGGGCCTGGAGACGTGACTAATGAACAGAGAACATGTTATTTTAGTGCCAGGAATGTCTGCCTTGTTTACTCTGGACCCTATTTTGAAATTGGCATCGTTTGAAATTAGTGTGAAATTGGAAAATTGCCATTTTCTGACCACTATTTTGGGTAGATGAAATTGGTAAATAGGCGGTTTCTTGTACTCAATCGATATAAAAAATGGAGTTCTAGCGAAATAGCTATAATTTTAGGAGACTGAAACATTGGAATTTGTCGAAAATAGAGCTCAAAGTGGGCGAAATCGCCGATGCGTAAGTGTCATGGCTACCGCTAACTTCGCGAAAGCATAATTCCGTTAGTTTTCGATCAAATTTCATAATTTTGGTGGCGTTATGATCGGAAAAAGATTCTCTATCATCTCATAAGAAAAATTAATTTTTTTTTCCAAAAATTTTTCGACCCCAGGAACACTTTCCTGAGAAGGCCTGTCGACCCCCAAAGGGTTAAGGAAGAATGGTAGGTTGCCTCGCAGGCCTAAGGAGTGGGCCTGGGCCAAGATATTATATCTCCAAGTTGTATCATAAGCCTTCTCAAGGTCGAAAAAGATAGCGATAACCGAATGATTATTCGCAAAGGCATTACGAATATACGTATCCAAGCGCAGCAAAGGGTCAATGGCAGAACGGCCATTACGGAAGCCATACTGACTAGGGGAGAGACTATTTTGAGTCTTTAAATACCACAGCAAACGTCTATTAACTAGATGTTCCATCACCTTGCAAACTGCATTGGTAAGAGCGATGGGATGGTAGTGGGAGGTATCACGTCCCGTAGTACCCGGTTTACGTAAAGGGAGAACAATAGCAGACTTCCACAGCTGGGGAAGAACTCCTTGCGACCATATAAGATTAAAGAGTCGTAAGAGGACAGTAAGAGACGACTGATGTAAATGCTGTATCATACGAATATGTATGCCGTCTGGTCCAGCTGCCAGAGTGTGTTGCAGAGAGTGTTGCCTCCAGTTCTTGAAGGGTAAAAGGTACATTATAGGATTCTTCTCTAAGAGAAGAAAAATCTAAGGGCTTTAACTCGCTGGCAGACTTAGAAGAAAGGAACGAGGGGCATAGATAGAGCCCGTGAGAAATGCAGACCAGATGATTACCAATTTCAGTGGCAATGGCAAGAGGGTGTGCTATATCGACACCGGCAACCTGAAGAACAGGAGGTGGGTCGGGGGAGAATTTACCACTTAATTTCCGCACTTTCTTCCAGACTGCACTCATTGAGGAAGCCGAAGTGACAGAAGAAACGTAATCTCCCCAGCAAGTGCATTTAGCATCACGTATGACATGGCGAGCAATAGCTCTCTTCTGCTTAAAATCAAGGAGTCTCTCTGTGGTTCTGTTATACCGATACCTGCCCCACGCAGCGCGTTTCAAACGTACTGCCCGAGCACAAGCAGGAGACCACCAAGGCACGCACTTCTGAGGATGCTTGCCCGAGGTTTGGGGAATAGAATGTGAAGCCGCTGTGAAGATGGAGGACGAAAAGAGATGTAAAAACCTCATCAATGGAGGACGAGGAAGGAACAAGCGTGGGCAACGAGGAGGTGGAAAAAACGAAGGGGACTTAAGGATGATTGGGAATTGATCGCTGTCATGTAAGTCCGGGAGGACAGACCAGATGAAGTCAAGGACAGTTGATGAAGAGCAGATGGAAAGATCGATGCAGGAGAAAGAATGAGTTCGGTGATCAAAATGGGTAGGAGTACCCGTATTTAAAACATGGAGGGGGAGAGAAGCAAGAAATGCCTCCAACTGAACGCCATGGGAGTCACAGTGCGACCCTCCCCAGAGAGAATGGTGTGCGTTAAAATTGCCAAGTAACAGAAGGGGTGGCGGTAAGGAAGAAACCAGAAAATCAACATCTGGGATAGACAATGCCCGCGAAGGGGAGAGATATAAAGAACAGAGTGTATACCACTTATTCAAGTGAATACGGACTGCGGTGTAATGTAAGGAAGAAGGAACATAGAGCTGACGGTATGGAACACCGATGAATATAACAAATCATAGCCTGAAAAGGGCCTGGTAACAGTGGATTGTAATTTGGGTTCTTGCAAACAGACCCCAACAGGAAAAAACTGGGAGAGCAACACCTGAAGTTCACCCCGGTTACCCCTGAGGCCTCTGATATTCCACTGCAAATAAGCCATGATTTATGGAGAGAAAGATATAAGTCGAAGAGAGAGGAATCTATGGACTAGGGTTAGAAAAGTCCACGTGTGGAGGCAGTGGAAGACCTGTAATCAAAGGAGGAGGAGGGCATTGTGAAGGAAGGAGGGGTGTAGATGAAGAAGAGAGAGGAGGAGGAACCTCAGGTGGAGCGGTGTCCATCATCGTTACAGTCTCTGAAGTATATTCAGCGATAGCTTCCAGTGTTTCGGAAGACAAAGATGCAGAATGTGGGACTACATTAGAAATGGAAGGAGAGTGAGCAACTATCGGGGAGTCTATAGACTGTACTAAAGTAGAAAGCGAGGAGATGGAAGAGGAAACTGTCGAAGGGGCTTGGGAGGGGACAGGGGATGAAGATAGTGTACGAGGAGGAGGATGAACCTCCACACACGTTACAGAACTAGTCGGAGGCGAAGAACCCGGCAATAGGGATTTTTTGCCGGACTTATGAGAAGAAGGGAGGGGGGGGCGCTGAGGTTTAGTTGAAGGATAAGGAAGTGTAGACTCAGAACTGTGCGAGTGAGTAGAGGAAGGAGTGTGGACAGTATGGGATGCCGAGGTAGGGACCTCGGAGCCAAGAACATCAAAAGGATTCGAGACAGGGGTGACTGAGGATGAGGCGACCACAGAGGAAGCCGGGGAAGTTGGGACCCCAGGAGCGGGGCGACGTTTAGCAATGGGAGAATAGGAGATACGGGGAAGTCTCCCTTGAAGGCGTAGATAAGAGACGGCCATAGCATACGAGAAGCCTTCCACTTCTTTGAGACAATGAATTTCCCGCTCATTCAGGTAAACCTAACAACGGCGAGAGTACGATGGATGTGCCTCATGACAGTTAAGGCAAGAGGGAGGTAGAGTACAAGAAGGACTGGCATGGTCGTCGGCACCACAGACTGGGCATTCGGCCATGGACCTGCAATATTTCATGGATGACCAAAACTCCAGCAGTTTCTACACTATTGCGTGTAGGGGTCACCTTTCGAACTTGTAAACATTGACCTGCAATGTAGACCGAAGGTGGGAGTTCACGGCAGACCGAACAGGAGAATACTTCTCAACTTTATTAATTAGAAAATAAATAAACGTAGTAATATTAAGGAAACAAACTCAAATACCACTTTGAGTACAGGCAATATATCCTACATTTATTCATATTCAACAATGCAAAAAAAAAAAAAACTTGAAAAATAAAGAAAAACATTGCAATATCAGAGAAACACTAGTTCCGATTTGACCTAGAGTACAGGTAACATCTCTGTGAATCTGATCTTACATTTCCTTGCCTTCAATCCTGCAAAATCATCTATCACATCAAAATCCAAGATTTTCCCTATACAGTGGTCCCTCGTGTTTCGGGTCTCCCTGCATCCTACAATAACCTGCAGCGCTGTATAACCCCTGTGGTTTAGCGCTTCTATTTGATTATAATAATAATAATAATAATCGTGTTTCGGTGATTCCATATATCGGTGAATTCGTGTTTTGAACACTTTTTTTGCTAAATGTTTCCCTCATGTAGAGGCCATTCCCTTGTGTAGCGGTCTGTACCAGACCTGTCCGCCTGCCCGTGCTTGCGCACCTCACCGCGCAGGATGCCAGTCTAGCGTTGTTTACCATCGAGAGAACATTACCCAGAGCGCTCTTTCAAACATTTCACAATAAATTTACTCTCTTTATTGCTGGTTTAGTGATTGTCACTGTGAAATAAGTCACCATGGGTCCAAAGAAGCTTCCTAGTGGCACCCCAGTGGTAGCAGGCATGCAGGGAGTGTAGCAGGCATGCAGGGAGTGTAGCAGGCATGTGAGGTAGGACAATTTATGATAAAATCAGTCACATTTTTTAGTTTGTAATTAAGTTCATTGATCACCTTCCCAGGCATTTTCCATATTACACTTGCTCTCCATTTTTAATCCATGAAAAAAAAAAAAATCAATGTTTTACCTTACTTCTTGGATAATAAGATATAAGCAAGAATGATTGGTCATGGTTAAGGGCATTCCAATAATTGAAGCAGACCCATAAGACAGACCAGAAGGCCCCCTACTTTTCTTCAGGAAAAATTAAAAAAATTAATATTTGTGCCACCTTGAGCCCTTTTTCAAGCTATTTACAGTCTGAAACTGACCAAAATTATCTGTATTACTGTATCTTCCATTCTATCAAACAATACCAAAAAACAGCCAATGAAACCATCCTAGAAAACACATCAAAGTTGCTATTTTAAACTAAACCTATCATGCACTGCATGGGGCAGGTTTTTTTTTTGTACTGTGCACACTCACCACAGAGACCCATTCTCTCATGTCTAGGCCAAAATTTACCACTCAGCCTATTTGAAGGAACTTGGCTCAAGACTTATATGTACATGAGCAACACTGGTATCAGTGACATAGATCTATGTGAGACAGTGAATAGGTTAAAGCTATTTGAGAATATAAGAAAGCACTGGTAAACCATAGAATAGAAGAGGGAGAAGGTGGGTGTGGCATTGAGGCATCTATTGAGACAAAGAACTTAAGCCATGGAGGCAAAAAGTGGATACCACCAGAGTACAGTGGTGCTTACACTGTGAAACATGGGTTTTAAACTTTTCGGCATGGAGGTGGTACCAAAAGTACAAGTCAGAGGGCTGAAGAGGGATTGTTGAAGTGGTTTGGGCACAAATGATGGAAAATAGGATGACTAGGAGGATATATAAATCAGGGTGAAGGGAAAGAGGGCAAGGGGTGGGGAAGGGGGGTAAAAGCAACCTTCAGTGCTAAGGGGCTTTATCATCCAATAGGCTTGTGCAAGTGCATTAGATCAGAATGAGTGGAGGCAAGTGGGTTTTTGTGACCCGAATTGTGTTAACATTTATGAAGAGAATCATGGAAACTAGTTAGCTAGATTTAAATCATGGAGGTGGGAAGTACAATGCATGCACTCTAAAGGAGAGGTGAGGATGTTTCAGGTAGGAGAGCCATTGGAACTGTGTTATCAGCACACTTTTGGCAAGACAGCAATTAATAATGAATGACTTTCCTCTTTTGGGGGAATGGCTAATGTATATAAATTAGCATTTTTTATGTATGAAACAGTTTTGTTAACACAATATTTATAGTAATTTCAGTTGTGGACTGTCAAGATATGTTCAGCTTGCATTTTCATGGGATTTGATCCATCTCATGTTAAGAGGTTAGATACCATATAAAAACAATTCACAATAAACATAACAATCATGGTGTTTGTTTTTGTAAATTGTTGTATAAAAATAACATTTTAGTATATAAATACGTAAATAATAAATATCATTAATACAACTTACGAGAAGAAAACCAGAGTAATAATAGATTACGTAGTTTATTTTAACACTAATGCTCTTGTTTTCATAGTGTGTGTGTTTATATTCTCTATGCTTGGCTCTCTCTCTTGCTGGCTTAGGTTGATGTCAGGCCTCCACCACTGCTGCTGTATTATTTTGTTTGTATTAGGGAAACCTAAGGTGTTGACCATATGGCAAAGTGACTATGGGCCTAAGCTGAATTTTGCTAGGATGGTCCAAAGAATTGTGGACTTGCTAGGGTCATCTTGTAGTCTCTTCTGCCATGAGATGTAACATGTGTTTGCCATTTTCATGTGTGTTTATATTGTAAATAATCTTAATATTAAAATATATTTTTCTAAACAGCTATGTTTCTCTGAAACCCGTGTGGTTTGAAAGCACTGTTTTGGCAAGAGATGTGCCATGAATGTTCTTTTATACCCTAGACTAGCAGTAAACTTGTGTATGGTGGTCACAGGATAACTACAGGTACTACTAAATATTTACCTCATGTTTATGAAATAATTATAACCCTAGACAGCACACATCAATGTAAAAAGGCCATTAATGCTTAAATAACGAATCTGAATTCAGAAAGGGGTGGTTACAACCCCTCACATTTAAATAGGTCTGAGAAGTCACTGTGGGCTAAAGGAGATTAACATGAAGACCGTCGAGTCTGTGACCCCTCAAGGAAGGTTCCTTGATGCTGGTGAGGGGCTCGTGATCTAGGAATCTGTGCTCCAGCATCCTGAATTATTATAATCAAAGAAATGCTAAACAGACAAGGGTCATACAGCTCCCTGAATTAAGCCTGAATACCTTCCATTCTTCCCCCCACAGGTGCTGTATAATCCTACGGGTTTAGCGCTTCCCCCTTGATTGTAATAATAATTCGAGTCTGAAAAAGATGCCCAAAGAATGTAAAAGGGGGGTGAAACCTTACCTCAATTGGAAACTGCCAGTACAGTATGTTAAAAGCAGAATAATCATGGAAAAGTGCAAACTTGCAGGGGTCCCACATTGCCTGGGAAATGAAAGGTAATCAGGTTTGATAAGGAAGGAATGGGTATATACCTTTGAAATACCTTTGAAGAGTTTTGAAAGTTTAGCTACTACTCCTTGGATTAAGAGCCTATCAGCACTCGAGGCACCTTTTCCTAAAGGTGGTAGAATGCAGTGGTACCTCTACTTACGAGCAGCTCCCAACTCGAACAATTATGTAAGTGTATTTTTGGGGGTCTGAAATGGATTCATCTAATTTTCATTATTTCTTATGGGAAAAAATTCCTCCGGTATTGGCACTTGAATAGCCGTCTGAAACGAATTTTGCTCGTAAGTAGAGGTACCACTGTATTCAGATTGCCTTAGTCAGCCAGGTGCATGAAAGTTTAATTTCTCATACATTTATCTGAACTCGAGCAGTTTTTTTCTTGTTAGGAAATATCATGGTATTTCTATAAATGGCATTGTAATGAATATGCACGAAGATAAACGTTGCTAAGCTAATGTTCACTCAAAAAGTAATTGCCTGTAACTTATTTAACCAGTACATAATCCGAAAATTAAATACAGTACAGTCTTAGTTATTTTTTTACTTATACTGTACAAAAGTATAACCCTAAATGCATACAAAATACTTTAATCTTCATTCTTCTCAGGTGGTGGTCCACAGGGCTGCACCATTTTTTCCATCATGTTGAAGCGAACACGGGCTTTTGTTTCATTTTCTCCTATTGCAATCATATTCAGCATGTCAAAGTGGCCCATGTACGATGCATATGTGTCACGCTGTTGATTGACACACCATTCAAACTGCGCAGTATCTGCATGACCTGTAAAGTAATGCAGAACAGATAGGATAAACAGCATAATACACATTTAGCTTTAGAGTACGGTAATATAATGTAGTGTACTACACACAAATAAAATAAATGCTACAATTTAAATATTTTTATGTACAATCTACTCTATAATTTATCTTTTTTTTTTCATAAACTCATTTACAAAAACATTAATTGACAAACAGTATTTAAAATTCACTTCATACACCTTACACTGCTTTTCTGTTTTTTTTTTTTTACACTCCTGCTTTCCCATCAATGTCTGCAACTTCTCTTCCAAATATTACTAAAGCACAGTGTCATCAGCAAAGAGGAACTGTGATAACTACCACTTTACATCAGATTCATTATCTTTTAAGCCCAAACTCCTCCCTAACACTAATATTACAATGCATCTATGAATACATTAAATGCCTACATTGATATATATTCCTGTCTAAGACCCATCTTTACCAGAAAATCCTCCTCTGCTATACACCCAAACTCTTGCCTCTTATTAAACTTCTTTACACTTTGTAATAACCTTTCATCGATTCCATACATTTGCAACACATGAAGCATTGCTTTTCTATCCACCTTATCATATGACTTTTTAAAATCCACAAGTATAACAAAAAGTCCCTTACCTGGTTTTTTTTTTTTTTTTTTTTTCAACAAGTCGGCCGTCTCCCACCGAGGCAGGGTGACCCAAAAAGAAAGAAAATCCCCAAAAAGAAAAAACTTTCATCATCATTCAACACTTTCACCACACTCATACATAATCACTGTCTTTGCAGAGGAGCTCAGATACTACAGCTGAGAAAAGTCCCTCCCAGCTGTCACTATCTCAGACCCCTCCTTTAAAGTGCAGGCATTGTACTTCCCATTTCCAGGACTCAAGTCCAACTAAATCAATTAACTGGTTTCCCTGAATCCCTTCACACAATGTTACCCTGCTCACACTCCAACAGATCGTCATGTCCCAAAAACCATTCGTCTCCATTCACTCCTATCTAACACGCTCACACATGCTTGCTGGAAGTCAAAGCCCCTCGCCCACAAAACCTCCTTTACCCCTTCCCTCAACCTTTTCTAGGACCACCCCTACCCCGCTTCCTTCCCCTACAGATTTATACGCTCTCCAAGTCATTCTACTTTGATCCATTCTCTCTAAATGACCAAACCACCTCAACAACCCCTCTTCAGCCCTCTGACAAATACTTTTAGTAACTCCACACCTTCTCCTAATTTCCACATTCCGAATTTTCTGCATAATATTTACACCACACATTGCCCTTAGACAGGACATCTCCACTGCCTCCAGCCTCCTCCTCGCTGCAGCATTTGCAACCCATGCTTCACACCCATATAAGAGTGTTGGTACCACTATACTTTCGTACATTCCCTTCTTTGCCTCCATGGATAACGCCTTACCTGGATACAAAGTATAAAATATCTGGCTAGACAAAAACTCAATGCAACAGACTATGTCCATTGCATCGGACATTTGTCTTGTTAGCAGTGTTTGTCTGGTAGGTTCCCTATTCAACAGACCAAGTATGCTGCATTGGGTTATTTGTTCATTAGCACTAGTGTCTGCTGCATCAGGAATCCGATGAAACAGATTTTTGTTTGAAGACACCCCATCCCTTTCCCTATTAGTGTGTCATAACAAGGTTTCTCTATATTATCAATTATACATTACCTGTGCCAATGTATTTAGACTGCAAGTGCTCTAGTTGGGAGTGAATATTGTAACGATCACCCATTTTCACTTATACAATCTGAAAAACTGAGAATGATACACAATTAGTAATATTATTTTTTTACTTTAAATCATGGTACTATATTCCCATTCTTATGTAACACTATTTTTAGAAGAAATGACGCTCTGGGTGAAGGCATACGAAAGGAATAATTTTCTAGTTACCCCCAGTAATATTATAGTGTACACATTTTCTCTGATGTTGGACTATAAGTCGCCTGGCTACCACATCTCATATTTATGTTAACTTATTCTACTGTGGGGTGTATTTATCATGTTTATATGTTACATAGCATGTTTATTATATATTTTTGAAAAAATATCAGATGGATTAATGGAAATGTCTATAGTATTAATGTAATATACGACATTTAATGCGCCCAAGAGATTACGTA
Source organism: Cherax destructor (assembly GCA_009830355.1). Classification (NCBI taxonomy): domain Eukaryota; kingdom Metazoa; phylum Arthropoda; class Malacostraca; order Decapoda; family Parastacidae; genus Cherax; species Cherax destructor. The sequence continues at coordinate 20,509 of WNWK01000621.1, read as the reverse complement.
TTGTTATTAATATGGCGTCAAGAGTAGAGAGAGACAGTGATTTTAACGTGTACCTGAATGCCAGCACAGTGTGTAAGTATATTTAGGTACAGGTACACACAAGTATAATTATCAGAGTACAGTGGTACCTCGGGTTACCAGCTTAATTCGTTCCAGAAAGCTGTTCGAGTGCTGATACCGAACGAATTTGTTCCCATAATGAATAATGTAAATTGAATTAATCCGTTTCAGACCCCCAAAAATACACTTGCAAAAGCACTTACAAAAATACACTTACATAATTGGTCGTGTTGGGAGCTGCTCGTATGCCAATGTACCACTGTACATATAAAATATGCAATAACTTTAAAACACTTGAAATTTTGGAAAGTTTCCAGACATAATAGAGAGATGTGCTCACGAAGAATGTAAAACCGTGTGGGGTGCGCCATATTAGAAAGACTGGGAGCCGTATAGCAAGTTTTGGTCATAATTTGAAATTGCCGTATTAGTGGAACACAGTGAAGCAGGGCCCTACTGTATAAATAAGTTTATTCAGTATACACAAATACGTACAGTTACATAGATTATCATATACATATAGCAGCATAGCACCGTGGCCTGGTGGCAAAAGCTCTTGCTTCACACGGCGAGGGCCTGGGTTCGATTCCCGGCGAAGAGGTGGAAACATCAGACGTGTTTCCTTACATCGGTTGTCTATGTTCACCCATCAGTAAAATGGGTACCTGGGTATTAGTCGACTGGTGTGGGTCGTATTCTGGGACAAAACTGACCTAATTTGCCCAAAATGCTCTGCATAACAAGCGGCTTTCTATATACGTACTAGTAATGTCATTGATGTCAGCTAGGCCTGTATACCTTGTACATGTACTTGTAGTAAATAAAGATATTATTATTATTATTATTATTATAACCCAAAAAAGTGACTTATTTCCACTGGGATCCTTTTAATACCTTATAATTATACTATAAAGGAGATATACTAGGAATAAGGTAAAAAGAGTTATTTATATTTACATGTACTCACCTAATTGTACTCACCTAATTGTGGTTGCAGGGGTCGAGACTCAGCTCCTGGCCCCGCCTCTTCGCTGTCCGCTACTGGGTCTCTGCTCTCCCTGCTCTATGAGCTTTATCATACCTCGTCTTAAAACTGCGTATGGTTCCTGCCTCCACTATATCTTTCTCAAGACTATTCCACTTCCTGACTACTCTATGGCTGAAGAAATGCTTCCTAACATCCCTTTGACTCATCTGAGTCTTCAGCTTCCAGTTGTGTCCCCTTGTTTCTGTGTTCCCTCTCTGGAACATCCTGTCACTGTCTACCTTGTCGATTCCCCGCAGTATTTTGCATGTCGTTATCATGTCTCCTCTGACCCTTCTTTCCTCCAGTGTTGTTAGTCCTATTTCCCTCAACCTTTCTTCATAGGACAGACCCCTGAGTTGTGGAACTAACCTAGTCACAAACCTTTGCACTTTCTCTAGTTTCTTTACGTGCTTGACCAGGTGTGGGTTCCAGACTGGTGCTGCATATTCTAGTATGGGCCTGACGTACATGGTGTACAGTGTCTTGAACGACTCCTTGTTAAGGTAACGGAACGCTAATCTTAGGTTTGCCAGTCGCCCATATGCTGCCGCAGTTATCTGGTTGATGTGTACCTCCGGAGACATGCTTGGCATTATACTCACCCCACGGTCTTTCTCCTTTGCCGAGGTTTGTAGCCTTTGTCCGCCTAGCCTGTACTCTGTCAGCGGTCTTCTTTGCCCTTCTCCGATCTTCATGACTTTGCATTTGGTGGGATTGAATTCGAGAAGCCAGTTGCTAGACCAGATGTCAAGCTTGTCCAGGTCTGTTTGAAGTCCTGCTTGGTCCTCTTCCGATGTGATTCTCATTAATTTCACATCATCTGCGAACAGAGAGACTTCTGAGTCTATCCCGTCTGTCATGTCATTTACATATACCAAGAATAACACTGGTCCTAGGACTGACCCCTGCGGTACGCCGCTCGTCACAGGCGCCCACTGTGATACCTCATCACGCACCATTCTCCTCCCTTTCTGTCACTACATTCATTAATCAACTTTTGGCTCTCTTTTTGAACTAGTTCATGCTATGACTGGCTTTGACATGTGCAGGCAGTCTGTTCCATTCCTTTATTGCTGTACAATAAAAGGTGTTTGCAGGAATAATTACAAATGTGCTGCTGTCTTTAAGAACTCTGCTACTATCGACACTAATTTGCTGCTATTGAGACCAATTTTCTTTCACATTACAAAAATAATCACAATGGAACTAAAATAATCATAATCTGTTAGCTACATAATAATTTGCTAAGGAAAAAATACGCTCAGGAATGGAAATAAATGGTATAAAATACAGACAAAGGAAAAATAAACACATAAGCAGTATAATGTGATCCTTTATTGACAACGTTTCACCCACACAGTGGGCTTTATCGAGTCACAAACAGATCTACCTGGATAAAAGATACACAAGTATTTATAGGATTTAGTCAGGTGGAGAATGCTGGGTCAGGTGGAGAATGCTGCATGTGACAATCTTTAAAGTAGGGTGAGTCTAAAACCTTGGGTAGCTTTAAAAAGAGATTTAATAAGTATATGGGTAGACCTTCTGCAGTGTTCCATTCTTAAGTTCTTATGTGGGATAGCGATGAAGAAGTTTCTTGGCAATAGGTTCAGCTATGTTGTAGAAGCCTTTGTTCTGGTTGAAGTTGTTGGATATGCAGATAAGTGATGATTCCAGGATTTTTCGGTATCGAGTGTTGTCTTCTCTGCCGATGAGTCTTGCGTTTCTGTAGTTGATTAAATGGTTGTGTGAATTTCGGTGTTGAACACAAGCATTCCTTGGGTCGTCAGATCTGCCTGTGTACTGGTGTTCTGAAATACGTTTTTTCCAATACTTCATTCCAAGTACAGTGGACCCCCGAGTAACGAAAAAACTTCATCCCAGAAGCCTGCTCAAGTGCCATTACCGAACTAATTTACTCCCTTAAGGAATAATGTCACGTAGGTTAGTCTATTTCAGACCCCCCAAAAATACACTTCCACAAGCACTTACAATATTATACTTACATAATTGTACGATTTCCGGGGTGTTTGTTACTCGGGGGACCACTGTATCTACCTCCACATCCCCACCATCAAGGACATTACCAGTAACAGACAGGACAAGCTTCAATCCACTGCAGGGGTATACACAATCCCTTGTAATGACTGCAGCAAATTATATGTCGGCGAAACATCCAGAGACCTTCAACATGTATTTCAGAACACCAGTAAGCAGGCAGATCTGACGACACAAGGAATGCCTGTGTTCAACACCGAAATTCACACAACCATTTAATCAACTACAGAAATGCAAGACTCATCGCCAGAGAAGACAACACTCAATAACGAAGAATCCTGGAATCATCACTTATCTGCATATCCAACAACTTCAACCAGAACAACAGCTTCTACAACATAGCTGAACCTATTGCCAAGAAATTTCATCGCTATTCCACATAAGAACTTAAGAATGGAACACTGCAGAAGGTCTACTCATACTCATCCAATCTCTTTTTAAAGCTACCCAAGGTTTTAGACTCTCACCCTACATTAAAGATTGTCACATGCAGCATTCTCCACCTGACTAAATCCTATAAATACTCATGTATCTTTTATCCAGGTACATCTGTTTGTGACTCGATAAAGCCCACTGCGTGGGCGAAAAGTTATCAATAAAGGATCACATTATACTGTTTATGTATTTATTTTTCCACGCTCAGGAATGCTGGATCAATGGCAATATTCATTTCCCCCCTACTTGACCAGCTTGTGCTACTAGGTCAGATGCCGTGGTCCTTAAGTGAATGTAACCTGACCTGGCTGGGTCGGGGCATTGGCTTAAGCCGGTGGGAGACTTGGACCTGCCTCGCATGGGCCAGGTCTGCTGCAGTGTTCCTTCTTTCTTATGTTAAGTCCCCTACCTCACTCCCTAGTGTATTTCTCTTCAACCCCCATTTAGATGTAGCACTTGTAAATACCTGCATAATAATTTGCTTACATGAAGACGCATAAACGTTGCAATATAGTTGTTATTGTTGCTAAGGGTAATTACAGCTTCTGCCGTATCAAACCCCGCCTGATTTCAAGAGGAAACACTTCTCACATCTGAAGGGTAATAGTACAAGAACATTTATTATTAAAATAAGAATTCACAAATTGAAAATGTGGACTTCACAACAAAAAAAATCTACCAGAGGTATACACATATTACAAATATGTGTAATGGAAATAAGTCACTATGACTTTTTTGGGTTATCCTAGGTTTTCTACACATGTGCTGCTATGTATGATAATCTATGTAACTGTATTTGTGTATACCTGAATAAACTTACTGGGAATCTTCATTGATCTACGCAAAGCTTTTGATACAGTTGACCACGATTTACTGCTCACAAAATAGGACACTATGTCATACCTTAGTAACAGAAGCCAATACGTGTGCACAAATGGAGCGAACTCTTCCACACAACAAATTACAGTCGGAGTCCCTCAAGGAAGTGTCCTGGGGCCACTCCTATTCCTCATTTACATAAATGACCTACCGAATGCATCACAACTACTCAAACCCATATTATTTCCAGTCATACTGGCTTACTCTCAATACTGACAAGACCTACTTCATACAGTTTGGAAACAAAGCCTCAAATGTTCCACTTAACATAACGCTCAATGGTTCACCCATCACAAGACTCACAGAGGAAAAATTCCAAGGAATCCAGCTCGACAGTAGCCTTAAATTCCAAACACACGTACAACAAATTTCCAAGAAAATCTCAAAGACAGTAGGCATATTATCAAAGATACGCTACTATGTGCCTCAATCAGCTCTCCTTCCACTATATCACTCACTCATCTACTCTTATCTCACCTATGGAATCTGTGCATGGGGATCAACAACATTAAATCACCTTAGGCCACTCATAACCCAGCAAAAGGCTGCAGTCAGAATGATAATAAATTCCCACTCTAAACAAACAAACAAATTTTATTTCATTGCAGATTACATGGGTATCGGAAGTTACAATGTAAATTGAGTGCAAGGAGAGCCACTGACATGCCATGGCATTAAGGGCAGCTTATTCTAGTCCTTAAAAACTATGTACTTAATATTAGAGAAATTTATTGAGTTTATTTTAGTTAAAAATTATTTTCAAAATTACAATATGATGAAATTTTACTGTTTAAATTATTATATAATGATATTAGATATTAGATTGTTACATGTGTTAAGATTCTTGAATGATAATATGGAATTGAGATTATCTTAAGGAAAATAACATTGAGCATTTTTGACATTAACTTATAATATGAGTAGGGGGTAACATAATAGTAACATATTATTAAAAATTGAGATTATCGTATAGGAAAGTAACAATGAGCATTTTTCAAAGTAGTTTATACTATGATCATTTAGTTTTGGGTGAGTAGGTGGTTTTTGAGTTGAGTCTTAAATTGATTTTCAGACAAGATTATCTTAATATTTACTGGTAATGAATTCCAGATTCTGGGGCCCTTTATGTGCATAGAATTTTTACATAGGTTGATATGAACACGGGTATATCAAAAAGTGATCTGTGTCTTGTGTTGTGGTCATGGGTCCTATTAAAGTTGGTGAGGAGAGTTTTGAGCAGAGGGTTTATATTAGAGTGTAAAGTTTTATATATGTAGTAGGCACAAGAGTAAGTATGAATGTTCTTTACGGTGAGTTGTTTGAGACTTTTGAATATTGGTGGAGTATGCTGTCTAGAGTGGGAATTTGTTATCATTCTGACTGCGGCCTTTTGTTGTGTTATGAGTGGTCTAAGGTGATTTAACGTTGTTGATCCCCATGCACAGATTCCATAGGTGAGATACGGGTAGATAAGTGAATGATATAGTGCAAGGAGAGCTGATTGAGGTACATAATAGCGTATCTTTGATAATATGCCTACTGTCTTCGAGATTTTCTTGGAAATTTGTTGTATATGTGTTTGGAATTTAAGGCTACTGTCAAGGTGGATTCCTAGGAATTTTCCCTCTGTGAGTCTTGTGATGGGTGTACCATTGAGTGTTATGTTAAGTGGAACATTTGTGGCTTTGCTTCCAAACTGTATGAAGTAGGTCTAGACAGCATACTCCACCAATATTCAAAAGCCTAAAACTACTCACCATAAAGAACATTCACACCTATTCTTGTGCCTACTACATATATAGAACTCTACACTAATATGCTTCTATTTGATTATAATAATAATAATACACTAATATAAACCCTCCGCTCAAAATTCTCCTCACCAACTTTAATAGGACCCATGACCACAACACAAGGCACAGATCACTTTTTGATATACCCAGTGTCCATATCAACCTATGTAAAAATTCTATGCACATAAAGGGCCCCAGAATCTGGAATTCATTACCAGTAAATACTAAAATAACCTTGTCTGAAAATCATTTTAAGACTTCTCAAAAACCGCCTACTCACCCTTAACTAAATACTCATACTCAAAATACTCACTGTTATTTTCCTATAATTTCCATTTTTACTATTATGTTTATTATATTACTTTCAAAAATGCTCAGTGTTATTTTCCTATAAGATCATTTTAATTTTTACTATTAACAACCATCCTACTAAACACGTGTTACAATGTAGTAGCACCATATTGTAATTTGCCCAATGTAATATCATCAGTCACGGTATTGTGCTTTTTTTTGTTATTTAATATCATCATATTGTAATCTGAACAATATTTAAACAAGTCAAACTCAATCAATTTCTCCAATATTATGTATATAGCCTATAAGCCATTAGATTAAGCTGCCCTTAATGCCATGGCATGTCAGTGGCTCTTCTTGCACTTCTATGTAAAATTGCGAATAAAATATTTGTAGTATTTGTATACCTTACCTGAGTTAGTGACCGGCTCCTTGTTAAGCCGTGCAAATATCCGTACCGGGATGAAGAGGAATTTATTTGACAGCTTTATATAAATATATGTCACCGGTTAAGTGTAATGAAGATCTACGTGCTAAGTAGAAAATTGAGCCACTTTACTACCATTGCTGAAGGCAGAACAAGAGTGAAACGTCTACGCAGCACCACGGCAGGAATCGAATTAATTAGTTGCATTTAGGTTGACACTACGGTTCCTTCTTCAATTCTAAAATAAATTATTTAGCATTTTAATAATAAAAATTATAAAAGAAAAAGTTACATGTTCCATTTTTACTAAAACAAGTAAAAATAAATTATAGTATAAGTTATAAGAAGGAACCATGCAGCATCACTGGGAGGGAGGCCCTGGCTCAGCTGAGAAAGGAGAGAGACTGTACACTACAGCAACTATGGCCACTATTATTGCTCGCTCCCTTCACCACACTGCTCGCCGGGGTGTCCAGCTCACCTCCGTCAGGTTCGCCAAGAGTAAGTGTCACAGATGTAACTGGCAGCTGCATGGTGGATAGTAAGGTGCTACAGACCCGGTGTCAGGAATGGATTTGCACCTGAACTTAGCCGGGTTTATCTGCGTACAAGTGTTATTTTTAATCAAGGCTATTTCACTACATGGGCTTAGGATTCCTTAAGTTATGGATGAAATTAAACAATTGGGTGTGGTCCATTATGATGCTAGCGAAAGAATGATGAAATTGGAAGAACTGCAGTCTGCCTACTGGCCTTTGCTCGATTTTATTCGGATTAACCCAGAGCGCTAGTAATCCAGGATAACCCAAGAAAAGCCCCCTGTGTCTAGCTTATTTACATAGTCTTTTTAGTTATCTTCCCCAGGATGCAATCTACATCACTTATGTAACAACGTCATTCCACTTATGTACACTTTACCATCAAAGGCATATCAACCTACATATCTGACTGCTTGGCTGTTCTCACACATTCCTATATTTGTTTATGTAACATTTTTAGAACTGAGGACTAGAAGTATCAAATTACATATCAAAGGGATAATGAGATGTCTGCCCATAATGCCATGGCATGATAGTGGCTCTCTGCACTTCAGTTCATGATTGTAATTACAAAATCTCGATGTAAACTTGCAATGAAATAAAAATATTATTATTATTATTATTATTATTATTATAGTAGCTTAAAGCTAATCTCACCCTCCTGGGAACAGTTGAAGTCCCTTGACCTGTACTCCTTGGAATGCAGGCGAGAAAGATGCATCATAATATATACTTTGAAAATCCTAGAGTGACTACGCCCAAATCTGCACACGGAAATCACTCCTTGTGAAAGCAAAGGACTTGGCAGTTACATCATCCCCCCCAATGAAAAGCAGGGGTGCCATGAGTATGTCAAGAGACTATGCAATAAGTGTCAGGGGACTAAGACTGTTGAACTTCCTCCCAGTATACATAAGGGGGATTAGCAATAGACCCCTATCTTCAAGAAGGCACTGGAGAGGCAGCTAAAGTCAGAGCCTGATCAGCCAGGCTGTGGCTTATACATAAGCTTACTTGTGGCCAGCAGTAACAGCCTGGTTGATCAGGCCCTGATCCACGGCCAGGCCTGGTCATTATAATACCCCTCCGGGTATTATAATGTTTGCACATTAATTTTAAATAGTCATTATTATGTATTCTACAGGGTTGTAATGGCTAGCCATTTCAGTCCTCGAGAATTTTGATATTTATTTATTTCTACAGGTACATAATACGTACAACTATTACAGACCTAACTGACATCCTTGGCACTCTATATAGACAGCCCCTTGTTATGCAGAGCATTTTGAGCAATTTAGGTTAATCTTGTCCCCCAGGATGCAACTCACAAGTCATAAGAACATAAGAAAAGAAGGAACACTGCAGCAGGCCTACTGGCCCATGCGAGGCAGGTCCAATTCTCCCACCGGCTTAAGCCAATGCCCCGACCCAGCCAGGTCAGGTTACATTCACTTAAGGAAGGAGCACGGCATCTGACCTAGTAGCACAAACTAGTCAGGTACAACTCACACCCACCCGCACCCACTCATATATTTATCTAGCCTATTTTTAAAACTACACAACGTTTTAGCCTCTATAACTGTACTCTGGAGTTTGTTCCACTCATCGACAACTCTATTACCAAACCAATGCTTTCCTATATCCCTTCTGAATCTGAATTTATCCAACTTAAAGCCATTGCTTCGAGTCCTGTCAATACAAGATATTTTTAGCACGCTATTTACATCCCCTTTATTTATTCCTGTTTTCCATTTATATACCTCAATCATATCCCCCCTAATTCTACGCCTTTCTAGAGAGTGCAGATTCAGGGCCCTCAGTCTATCCTCATAGGGAAGATTTCTGATACATGGAATCAACTTAGTCATCCTTCTTTGTACATTTTCCAGTGCATTTATATCCATTCTGTAATACGGAGACCAAAACTGTGCAGCATAATCTAGATGAGGCCTAACCAAGGATATATAGAGTTGAAGAACAACCTGAGGACTCCTATTATTTATGCTTCTTGATATGAAGCCAAGGATTCTGTTTGCTTTATTGCGAACACTTATGCACTGCTGTCTTGGTTTTAGATTACTGCTAACCAGAACTCCTAAATCCTTTTCGCAATCAGTAGTATTAAGATCTACATTATTTAGTTTATATGTGGCATGGTTATTGTTCTGTCCAATATTTAGAACTTTGCATTTATCTATATTAAACTGCATCTGCCACTTCTCCGACCACTGCATCAGTCTATTCAAATCGTCCTGGAGTGCTCTAATGTCCTCATTTGAATGAATTGGACGGCCTATTTTGGTGTCATCGGCAAACTTGCTTATGTCGCTATTTATTCCCTCATCTATGTCGTTTATGTAGATTGTGAACAAGGGGCCCAATACTGACCCCTGTGGAACACCACTTGTGACGCTTCCCCACTCTGATTTCTCCCCATTTATGCAAACTCTCTGCTGCCTATTTGTCAACCATGCCTCTATCCAGGAAAAAATTTCTCCTATTCCGTGTGCCTTAATTTTCCTCAATAGTCTCTGATGTGGGACTCTATCAAAAGCCTTACTGAAGTCCATATACACAATATCATATTCATTACCATGATCTACCTCCTCAAATACCTTAGTGAAAAAAGTTATTAAATTTGTAAGGCAGGAACGCCCTTTTGTAAAACCGTGCTGAGATTCGTTGATTAATTTATGCTTTTCAAGATGGCTGCGAATTGTCTTGGCAATTATTGATTCCATAAATTTTCCCACTATGGAGGTTAGGCTTATTGGTCTATAGTTCGAAGCTAAGGACCTGTCTCCTGCTTTGAAAATAGGTATTACATTTGCAATTTTCCACTTATCTGGCACCATGCCAGTTTGCAGTGATATGTTGAAAAGATTAGCCATAGGTTTGCTAAGCTCCTCCTTACACTCCCCCAGAACCCTTGCATACAGTTCATCAGGGCCTGGGGATTTGTTAGGTTTTAATTTATCTATTTGTCTAAGGACCATGTCACTTGTGACCCTGATCGTGCATAGTTTACTATCGTCCTGGTCTACATAATTTATTATTTCTGGAATATCGCTAGTATCTTCCTGTGTAAAAACTGAGAGGAAGTAAGTGTTAAAAATTCTACACATTTCCTTATCACTGACGGTGAGCTGACCTGAGTAACTTTTGAGTGGGCCTATCTTGTCCCTAATCTTACTTCTGTATACCTGAAAAAATCCTTTTGGGTTAGTTTTCGATTCTCTTGCAACTTTAACCTCATAGTCTCTTTTTGCTTTTCTTATTCCCTTTTTATTTCTCTCTTTAACTGAATATATTGATTACTTAATTGCCCCTCTCCTCTTTTGATTCGCCTATATATGCCTCTCTTTTGACCAATGAGATGTTTTAATCTATTGTTCATCCATTTAGGATCATTTTTGTTTGATCTGTTTTCCCCTATTAGGAACATAAGTTGTCTGAGCAGCTAGAACTATTCTCTGGAAAACGTCATATTGGCAATCACCACCTACCTGACCCACTGTCAGATCATTCCAGTTCAGCCCACCCAGGTAATTTTTCAGTCCTATGAAATCAGCCAGGCGGAAGTCAGGGACAGAGACTTGATTGTCATTATTAGGGTAATTCCATGATATATTAAAACTGAGTGATTTGTGATCACTTTCCCCAAGCTCATCATTAACCTCAAGATTATTAATTAGCGATTCCCTGCTGGCAAGAACCAAGTCTAGCAGGTTATTTCCTCTAGTTGGTTCTGTCACCAACTGTTTCAAAAAACAATCCTGAATCGTATCAAGAAAGTCACTTGACTCTAAATTTCCTGTCAAATTGCTCCAGTCAATTTGTCTAAAGTTGAAATCTCCCATTAGCACAACATTTTCATATGCAGATGCCTTACGAATTTCATCCCATAGAAGTTTACTGCACTCCCTATCAAGATTTGGGGCCTGTAAATCACACCCAAAATAAGTTTTACACGGCCTTCAAGAAGCTGTAACCAAACAGATTCAGTGGCTGACGCTTCTAATTTTATATCTTGTCTAACACAACAGTTTAAATTGTCTCTGACATACATCGCTACTCCACCACCCTTCCTGTCGACCCTATCAGTGTGGAATAATTTATAGCCTTGTATGTGACATTCAGAAGGCAACTCTCTATCTTTCAGATTGAGCCAGGTCTCTGTTATAGCAATAATATCTATGTTTCCTGCACTTGCAATTAATCTTAACTCATCTATCTTATTTCTTACACTCCTGCTATTAGTATAGTAAACCTTAAGGGAGCTAGTCTCTTGTTTCCCTCTACTGTCTCCCTTTGTTTGCTGACTTGATCCATTGTCTTTATTTGTAAATTTATGATGAATTTCTTTTATAAATTTACTGTTTTCAGCCCTAGTGTTGCAAACTGACTGTTTCCCACATACACCCATACCTCTATCCTCTATCAGTTTAAAATCCTAGGCATGTCAGCAATGGCCCTCTCAATCGAGTTTGACATATGGACATGCAGAGTTGTTTAATTAGAACAAACTTCCAAGTAAGAACATTAAAGCAAGTACTTTAAGCAGCATTAAATGTGAAATGGGGAGGTGCTGTACATTAGTGGAAATGGTTGAGTAAGAGTTGAACCTGCCTGGCATAGTCTAGTTAGTTTGTTGCTCCTATTGTGTGTTTTTACCTGTTTTTAGGAGAGCATTGGTTTGGTAGTAAATTTGTAGATGAGTAAAAAACAAATGATTGTTGGATAAGCAGGGCCTACTCCTCAATTCCTATATTATTATTATTATAATCAAAAGAAGCACTAAACCACAAGGGTTATACAGCAATTCCTATATTAATGTTTATATGTATGAATGAATAAAAAGGACTGGCTTGGAAGTAGCATTAATTATAGATGAGTAGAACCTGCCTAGCATGGCCAACAGAAATACCATGGTGTTGCTGTTATGTTCTTTGGTATAGGGATTACCGCTTAAAGATTTCAGTCCAGGAAAAATATTACCCATAAATAAGTTTACCCTCCACCCCCTCTTTTACTTTGTCAAAAAATAGCATAAAACCTTTACTTATACTTGAGTACAATGTAAGCAAATTCCTGTATGTGACTGCTGTCAGTCATGCTGGAAACATACTATCTCCTTTGAAGGATTTTTTTTTTTTTTATTCTCTGGTGGCAGGTGCCTGTACTAATAAGCTATAGTTCTAAATGTAAAAAATGCTATTCTACAGTAGTATGACTCACGAAATCGTAATGACACGATTGCAAACAAACCATACCACGGGTGGGGTTCGAACCCGCGGTCAGAGAGTCTCAAAACTCTAGACCGTCGCGTAAGCCACTAGGCCAGCTAGCTTCAATAAGATTGCATTTGTGGACACAGTGGTGCCTATGCTAACCTTCCTATGGTGTAGAAATATACCTAGTTGGATGAATCTTATTGAAGCTAGCTGGCCTAGTGGCTTACGCGACGGTCCAGAGTTTCGAGACTCTCTGACCGCGGGTTCGAACCCCACCCGTGGTATGGTTTACAGTAGTATAAAGTATCAAACATCTTAATCAAATACTATATACAATACAGTATTTTTTTATGGTTGAATTTAATAGAAATATCAATTTCTTCAGCTTGTGTATTGATTTTGAAGTCTGGATAAATGAGGAAAAAACTGAAATTTAACAAGTACAGTGGACCCCCGGCTAACGAAAAAAATTCATTCCAGAAGCCTGCTCAAGTGTCATTACCGAACGAATTTACTTCCTTAAGAAATAATGTCACGTAGGTTAGTCTATTTCCGACCCCCAAAAATACACTTCCACAAGCACTTACAATATTATACTTACATAATTGTACGATTTCCGGGGTGTTCGTTAGCCGGGGGTCCACTGTATTTCAATGGCTTGCCATTCCTAATGTGCTTTCTCCTGTTTGTAACAATTGTGCCTTGTCATTTTGACATGAGTAGTTTCTGTGGAATGTTGGTTAAGTGTTTATGGTATTAACATTGGCTGTGATTTATTGTAAAGGTAATTCAACAAATTTTCTCTCAGTGATGGCTGACCCACTGGAACATGCCACTGGATTGGAGAAACAGGAGCTTCTAGCTAAGGCTGCAGGCAATGAGGTAAGAACATTTTAGTACTCTGTACATTATCGTGTTGCATATAATGTTAGTATATATAGATTCATACACATGATAGGTGTGGTGTCCTTATTTGTAATATCAAGTTTTCTTTATATTGTTATTGAAAATTGGTTGACCTGACTTGAGCTCTGAAGGTGGGGAAGTATAATGCCTGCATTCTTAGGGGTGGTTGGGAATGTTACAGTATCAAGAGGTCATTTGACTTGTGATGTCTGCATACCTCTGGCAAGAAAGCTATTGAATGAGAGAGAGAGGATGTTTTCTTTGTGCTGTGACCCCCTTACAGGTTTAGCTCTTCCCTGTGAATAAAAAATAATCATCCTGCTTTGGTAGCTTGCAGATGTTAAAAAATGGAATGGTGACATCCATGTATTTTTAGAAAGTCAGAAAAAGTGATGTTTTTCTTTGGGTTATTTGTCATGATGGTAAATGGCTGCTGTTACAAACTGTACAAATGGAAAGTTTTGGATTTAAAGAAAGTCCAATGGAAATCTTAATACCAATCAATGGGTTTTGCAAACTTAGTGCAGTTTAATGTGTAGGATTTTCAGTTTACTGGAACAGGGTATTAAATTTGGCAAATTTACCCAAGTTACAAACATTACAATAATGCACTTAATGATTGATAGAGACTTGCACAAGCACTTCTTACTGGCCATCTCCCACTGAGATGAGGGTATTTACCATCATTCACTCAATTTTTGTCTTGCCAAGTGTGCTGACATAACAGTTCAGATGACCTTCTGTACTGCAACCCTGATGGGTGTTCAAGCCCCTAACACTCAAAACCACTTTTACCTCCCTCCAACCCTTCCTGGGATGACCCTCTAACTCCTCCCTTCCACTCCATATTTATACACCATCCTAACCCCTGTGGTTTAGCGCTTCTTTTGATTATTATAATAATAATATACACCATCCTATTCTGTGCCATTCTTTCTAAATGCCAAAACTACCTCAGCCCTCTGAATTATACTTTCAGTAACCCACTTCATCTAATCTTTTTGCTCGTATCACTTTTAATTATGACGTGTTCATATGTAGCCTCCTTGCTGCAATGTTTTGAAGCCCATGCTTCACACTCGTATAACAGTTCCTCCATGTATAAAGTCTCTGGTTTATTCTGTGGTTCATCTAGTCTTTCATAGAACCATCTGGCAACAAATTCACTCCAAAATATATGAATACATACATTTACTTTCTCCATACTCCTTCGCTCTAAGCTGATATCCAATTACTGTGCTATTAAATTATTTAACTTTTGCTGCATTTTCAGAATCCCTTTGACATGAGAGTGTACAAGCGTGTAAGTGGTGATTCGAGTAACCCAACAGTTGTTCCATCATTTTATGAAAAGAGGCTAGTTGGGTGCATCTGCGAGGAAGACGCTACTTGCATCAACTGGATGTGGCTAGAAAAGGGTGAAAAGAAACGATGCGAGTGTGGTTATTGGTTCCAACTTATTGATGCTAAGCCCATGGTTTAAAATTTTTAATACATGTAATTACTGCAAGATGTTCTCAGTCTGTATAATGTGTGTGTGGAATACTGTATCTCATAATTAAAATTATTAATTTATGATGGAGTAAAATACCATTCCCATCCCCCGGAAACTTCTCTTGTACATAAATGAACTATTCTGGCAATTCCCAGTAAGAACAATTACTAATTTGGCAATTTTCTGCTTAATCCAAAAGATAAGTCCTTTGGGAATATTGTATTTATATACATGTAGAAAAATAAATCTATCTAATTAGTGATACTTTTACTTTCCTGTTAATTGTTGTATTTTTGAGGGGAAATATAGTAATAATTTAATAATTACTACAGTTTACCTTGAATCCTAGTTATTGTTGCTTGTTGATATGGCCTTACTGTGCTGAGGAGGATGGCTCTGTGGATGCAGAGCTATCAGTAGTTATTATCAAAAAGAAGTGTTAAACCTACAAGGGTATCAGTAATTAATGGTTGGAGTGCTTATGTATTCTGTAATGCATGTTGTTTAACCCTGCCATACTTGAAGGTAATGTTAAGGCATATTACATTGTAACACGTACAAACCATACCACGGGAGGGTTCGAACCTGCAGTCACAGTCTCAAAACTCCAGACCGTCGCGTAAGCCACTGGTGTGGTTTGTTTGCAATCGTGTCATTACGATTTCGTGAGTCATGTTGACGGCTTTGAGGGGGACTTGAGCTAGAGTTCGTCACGGCCATGCTAGCGGGAGATTCGTCTGTAAAAACTTGCATTTGTGGACACAGTGGTGCCTATGCTAACCTTCCTATGGTGTAGAAATATACCTAGTTGGATGAATCTTGTTGAAGCCAGCTGGCCCAGTGGCTTATGCGACGGTCTGGAGTTTTGAGACTGACCGCGGGTTCGAACCCCACCCGTGGTATGGTTTGTTTGCAATCGTGTCATTACGATTTCGTGAGTAACATGTACAAACTTTGATGACATGATCCTTCAAGAGGGGTGTCTTCATATTGCTGTATTTGGAGTTAGCATTAAGGCATCTTCGGTTGCTCAAGTCCCTGCTTCAGAACTAAGCTTCCAGATGCATCAGGGTCCTTTCACTGAAAAGTTTATTTTACATGGATTTGCTCGTGTAACTCCTCTTCAAGGGGGGCTCCTTGCTGTGGTGAAGACGCTCTTGGTCTGAGGAATTGGACCTTTTGGTCTTCTTCCTCAGACCGAACCTAATTACCCCCCCAATCCCCCCTCCCTTTTCCCATTTTCCCCATCCTCCCTTTTTCCCTTTCCTCCTCATCCCTCCCTTATTTCCTTCCCATTTTTAACCTGGGAGCTTCCCTCCACAGGCATTCTAGTTCCTAGGTAGGGGGAAGGGTATTGTGGTCCATCCCATTCCGTTGAGGTCCTTGGTTATGGTGTAGTTTGCCGTGGAATCTGGATCGCCTGGGGATGTTCCATTCCCTCTCCGGTTTCCCGGGAGTGGCCTTGGGTATCTTTCGGGCGACGGGTGTATCTCTGGAGGCCACCTTTCGGATTCCGGGGGTGGTGGCCGAAGGCGGTATGCTTTGTGGCGGATATCCGGCCGCCCTCTCTTTTGTCCGCCGAGGTGGCTCGGTGGATGTGAGGTTGCTATCCCGGATTGCTGGTTTACTGGCATGAAGGGTAGGGTATGGCACGGGTTCCATGCAGCATCTGCACTACTTGCGATGTTAAGGTCCTCTTGGGCGCGGAGGGGGATTTATGCCCCTTCCATTCCTCCTAGGAGCTATTCCTCCACGTTCCCCCCTTTTTTTATTCTTTATATATTTTTTTTTTTTTTCTTAAAAATAAAAAGAAAGAAGTAACCTAACCATGGCTGACCCAATCCATGAACCCAATACCCCCGGGCCCCTTCTTGATACCGCACCTAGTTCTGACCTTACCTCACCTGTGGTTTAGCGCTTCTATTTGATTATAATAATAATAATGACCTTACCTCATTACCGGACAACTCTAATACCCCTGTACCTCTTGCTGGTGCCGGCTCGTCACCTGCTTCAGGTACCGGGGTTCCAACCGGCCCTTTTGACATATCTGACCTTGATTCCGGCTTCTCCCTCGACGGTGCGGCAATTTTCGAATCGCTCGCCCGTCTCCCATCGGACCACCCCCGGTCCCACACCCAAACGACCACGACCCTTACATGACAATTCGACTCTTCCTTCTCGTTCATCTCAGAAACGCCTAGCACATCGCGCACTCCCCTTAGATACTTTGTTTCACACTCCTCAATGGACAAAGTTTTTTACTCTCAGACCGACTACTCCAACTACCTATCTTTCCGATCATAGTACAGTGGACCCCCAAGTTTCGTAAAAACTTCACTCCTGAAGTCTGCTCAAGTGCCATTACCGAAGGAATTTACTCCCTTAAGGAAAAATTTCACGTAGGTTAGTCTATTTCAGACCCCCAAAAATACACTTCCACAAGAACTTACAAAATTATACTTACATAATTGCACGATTTCCGGGGTATTCGTTAACCGAGGGTCCACTGTATTGGTAAAGCTCTCCTACGCCATGTAGGCAAAGATATCTCTTCATGCTCTCAAGAGCGGCACTCGCATCATCACGGTCCAGAATGCTGGCCAAGCTCGCGATCTCTCCCTTCTTACGACCATAGATACTATTCCTATCACTATTGACAAGCATCATTCTCTTAATTCTTGTAGTGGTACTGTCATTTTACCCCACACCATTGTCCAATGGAATTTCCAGACATGTGGTGAAGACATTTTAGAGCAACTTGAACTCCAAGAACTCCCTATCCTTAAGGTTGACACTTTTACCCTCCCTGCCAATAAGCGAAGACGTTTTCCATGCAATATAGCTCGTTTAACGTTTGACTGCCGTGAACTCCCACCTTAGGTCTACATTGCAGGTCAACGTTTACAAGTTCGAAAGGTGACTCCTACACCACAGCAGTGTAGAAACTGCTGGCGTTTTGTTCATCCAGCGAAATATTGCGGGTCTATGGCCGAATGCCCAGTCTGTGGTGCCGACGACCATGCCAGTCCTTCTTGTACTTTACCTCCCTCTTGCCTTAAATGTCATGAGGCACATCCATCATATTCTCGCCGTTGTCAGGTTTACCTGAATGAGCGGGAAATCCGTTGCCTCAAAGAGGCGGAAGGCTTCTCATATGCTATGGCCATCTCATCTACGCCTTCAAGGGAGACTTCCTCGTATTTCCTATTCTCGCATTGCTAAATGTCGCCCCGCTTCTGGGGTCCCAACTTCCATGGCTTCCTCTGTGGTCGCCTCATCCTCAGTCACCCCTGTCTCGAATCCTTTTGATGTTCTTGGCTCCGAGGTCCCTACCTCGGCATCCCATACTATCCACACTCCTTCCTCTACTCACTCGCACAGTTCTGAGTCTACACGTCCTCGTCATTCACCTAAACCTCAGCGCCCCCATTCTTCTCATAAGCCTGGCAAAAAATCCCTACTGCCAGGTTCTTCGCCTCCGTCTAGTTCTGTAACGTGTGTGGAAGTTCATCCTCCTCCTCATACACTACCTTCATCCCCTGTCCCCTCCCAAGCCCCTTCGACAGTTTCCTCTTCTCTCCTCGCCCTCTACTTTAGTACAGTCTATAGACTCCCCGATCGTTGCTCACTCTTCTTCCATTTCTAATGTAGTCCCACATTCTGCATCTTTGACTTCCGAAACACTGGAAGCTATTGCAGATTATTATTATAATCAAATAGAAGCACTAAACCACAGGGGTTATACAGCGCTGCAGGTTATTGTAGGATGCAGGGAGAGTGGGTTGTAAGAGGGAGATGGAAGATTAGTAGGGTATGGAGTGCAAGATGACGGTGGATAGTGCAGGGGAGGAGGGTAGCAAGAGATCGAGGTAGAAGGGACTGAGGGAGGTGCTAGAGGTATAATCTTCAGAGTTTGTGTAGTAAGTCAGTTTCTGTCAAAAAGTCAATGAGAGAGTCAGGATTAAAGGAGGGGCCATCTGCAAGAAGGGAAGGTAAAGAAAGGGCCGCAGAGCGAAGACGTCGTTGGAGGTAAATTCTGCGTGCTCGTTGATAGAGTGGGCAGTCCAACAGGATATGTCGAACAGACACTGGAACCTGACAATGCTCACAGAGAGGGGCAGGGAGCCTCTCCATGAGATACCCGTGAGTAAGACGAGTGTGGCCGATGCGAAGACGGGAGAGTGTAGTCTCCCAACCTCGACATTGGTGACAAGAAGAAGGCCAGAAACCTATAACCGGTTTAATAGAATGAAGTTTGTTATTCAGCAGGTCAGACCAGCGTTGTTGCCAACGGGTGCGAAGGTGGGTAGCAATGACCGCAAAATAGTCCGTGAAAGGAACACCTCTATATGAAACTGGAAGGTCATGTACTGCTGACCGCGCAGCAGTGTCTGCCTGTTCATTGCCCTGTACGTCAACATGACCAGGGACCCAACAAAAGACAATATCTTTATGCTTGCTAAAGATACGGCGTAACCAAAGGTGGATACGAAGAACTAGGGGTGAGGTGTATCAATTTTACGGATAGCCTGTAAAGCACTAAAGGAGTCTGAAACGACCACAAATGGTGATACAGGCATAGATGCAATACGGATAAGTGCCACAAGAATGGCATACAATTCAGCCGTAAATATGCTAGCCGAGGGTAACAGGTGCCCTCGTACGACGCTGTCCGGAAACACTGCTGCGAATCCGACGCCGTCAGATGACTTTGAACCATCGGTGTATACTGCGATGGCATGGGAATGAGAACGGAAATGGTCTAGAAAGAAAGAGCGAGAAGCCGCCGTAGGCAGTTGGGCTTTCGCGCAAGGTAGAGGAATAGAACAGACACGGACAGCAGGAACTTCCCAAGGGGGTAGAGGAAAGGGTGAAGCCACATGAACATATAAAGGCGGAAGCTGAAGGAAGACAAGAGTGAATGCAGACGAAGAGAAAGGGACGAAGTAAACAGGGGCGACGAACAAATAACGAGCTCTACTAACATCTGTGACAATCCTATACATGGAAGGATTGCGGAGGTCATGAGAGCGAACATAATAGCGAATGCAATGTGCATCACGACGATCGGACAAGGATGGAATGTTCGCTTCTACATAGAGGCTCTCAACCGGGAAGAACGAAAGCACCAAGGCATAGCGTAATCCCTGGTGATGGATGGGATTAAGGCTGGAAAGAGTGGCAGGAGAGGCTGCCGAATATATCTGGTCACCATAATCGAGTTTCGATAGAATTAGGGCTGAATGTGGCGAAGGAGAGTTCTACGATCAGCCCCCATGAAAGATGTGCGAGGTTTTAAGGAGGTTCAGCCGGCTATGACAAGTCGCCTTCAGAGAGGTAATGAGGTTTCCAGGACAAT
>WNWK01000620.1:262500-420000 GCA_009830355.1 Cherax destructor | reverse complement strand
AGAAATTATTTACAAAAATCATCGACTACTTTAATCCCCAAAAATAGAGAATAAATTCAACATTCAGTGTATGATATATATATATATATATATATATATATATATATATATATATATCGAGAGATATAAGCACACACACCTCTCGGCGTATTTATCCCGTATATTCAAACACAACTTACAATCATATGACTTCTGGGTGATTTCAATGGTCAACATTCCTCCTGTCTCTTGCTTCCCATCCCTCCCTCCATCCTTCCAAACCAGGGTAATATATTGATAAGAGATTACCCACAGTATGTAAACAAAGTACAATGCGGGTTATGGCATTTCATTTGGTAAAGTCCGTGGTGGGCTAAACGTCTTCACAATAAAATGTCATAACCCGCATTGCGTGTCTTATTTACACATTTCGAGGCACGGTGACAGGCCATGTTCAATGAGAATGCGCTTCATAGTCTCTGGCTTTGGCTTGGCTCTGCACCGACAATGTTAGCTGTTGTTTTTGTATGTAGTTGTGACGGTCGGGGGGTGTCTGGTCTTTATTTTCATTGTTGTTTTCGTTGCAGATGTTGCCCATGCCCGACGCTGATGCTAGTACTGCTGCTGCTGCTGCTGCAGCCGTGCACTCTCATATTGCTTCTTTTGCTGCTACCGATGCTACAGTTCTTGTTGATAATGTGCTGAGATAATTGCTTTTGCTTCTGCTGTTGCTGCAGTTATTTAACTGTTGATTTTAATCTGCTACTGACAGTGTTTTTGTCCTTAATAACTCTGAACTCTCACATCTTAGCACATCACATCTCACATCGTAGAATTAATAATGCCGATTCCCAGTTCTTTCCCCTTACGGTCTTCTCTACTGCTTATCACACACACTCATAAAAGAATATGTTGATGGTACGAGGATTTTCTCGTACCATCAACAGGGATAACAAGAAGCCAAAGTACTAAATTGAGAAATGAAAGGTGGAGTTTAGAGATACTAGGAAATGTTTGTTTACAAACAGAATGGTAGATCAAAGTAATTATTTAAACGAGGATATAGTAAGAGCTTCTCACCCACAGGATATTAAAAAATACACCAGCACAGGTCAGCTTCTGTAGTTATAAATAGGTCCACAAATAGCCAGAAAATAGGAGAGAGAAACTTATGACAACGGTTCGGTCCGACATGAACCATTTACAAGGCCCTGTGTGATATGTAAATGATCCAAGTCGTCATGAGCTCCTCTCTATGTGCGGGTTATTTGTTTACTGTTCCAGTCACGGTATACCAGGAGTATACCTGGAGAGGATTTCGGGGGTCAATGTTTCCGCGGCCCAGTCTGTGACCAGGCCTCATGATGGATCAGGGCTTGATCAACCAGGCTGTTGGCCGCACAATTGTGCCTTATTTTTCTTCATAAATAGGTGATTGCAAATAGGTAATCTCTCTCTCTGTCTCTGTCTCTCTCTGTCTCTCTCTCTCTCTCTCTCTCTCTCTCTCTCTCTCTCTCTCTCTCTCCCCACACATCTTATATACGCACGCTTTGATGCATCCTACAATTGGCTTTAATATTTGTAAACAAATAGATAAAGGCGAAGCACCTCCCCCGGGTGCGCTGTTGAGCAGCAGACACAAAGGAGCCGCACCTGTGAAAATCGCGATTATTGCCGCCGAAACAACGCTAACAATGCAACGGCGCGATACACCAACAACAAGACCAAAACACACGTACAAAAAAATGTTTTAATATAACGAAATAGACAAAGGGGGGGGGGAAACATAACACAAAACAGCGATAACAACATATGTCAACACGACTGACCTGATTCACCTGATGATGTTTCAACCTGATTCACCGGATGATGCTTAGACCTGATTCACCTGACGATGCTTAAACCTGATTCACCTGACGATGCTTAAACCTGATTCACCTGACGATGCTTAAACCTGATTCACCTGACGATGCTTAAACCTGATTCACCTGACGATGCTTAAACCTGATTCACCTGACGATGCTTAAACCTGATTCACCTGACGATGCTTAAACTTGAATTTCTATTGATAAAGCCTCTGGTTGGCGAAACGTCTACAATAAAGATACCTAGATGTTGCACGTGTCTAATTTTCATAATCAATATTATGCAACAAGGAGCAGAAGGTAGACACTGCAGTCACTGGACCTACCTTTAGCCCTCTCCAGTGAGGGTCATCGCCGTCCCCCGGGTCGGTGCCGGACCAGGCACCATCGCCGATGGCCTGGTCAATTAGGCTGAAGGTGCTAGCAGCACGCAATCGAGTGCTAGCACCACAGCCTGGCTCATCAGGCACTGACTAGAGGAGCATGGTAGGTTCCCTCTTGAAAATAGTGGTCTGTTAGTGACTCCCCCATATTTGTAAAGGGTGGGGGTGCTGACATGCTCTGGGCTTTGTGTATTTACTTATCTCTTAGTGCATTTGTTGCACCCTTGCAACAATTACAGACTTAAGAGACTGACCACCTTCTATCGAGGCAGAGGGACTGATTACTTTAAAAATTACCTTTCCAATTTTACTGTTTCCAGTGTCATATTCTCAGGTATTCGACTGAAGAATCCTGTTAAGCAAACGAAACATTTTGGCTTTCAATAAGGGTATCTAAGTGTGATACATACATCTTAGTTATCACCCTTGCTTTTTATTGGAGATATTTTGTAGTGTCTGCTGAGCCTCCCGCTCTCGTGAAGAAATTGAATGTAGAGATGTAGAAACAGTCTTTATATTTTCCGGGTGCAAATTATGATGTGTCTTTCTCTGTAGCACTCCAGGGAGCACACTTGAAGACACTCTAAGCGTTCCCAATAGATGCTTGAATTAAGAGTGAAGTTTCTCTATATATTCACTCGATTGACAACCCCACCTGCCTTAAACAGGACTGTTACAAAGGCAGGTACAAAGGCATCCAAGAGCACCAATAGCTTAGCATCTGTTGTTTATAAGTTTTTTGTTATCAAGATGAAGGCAGAAATTTATGTACTTATTTTGCCAACATGTGAGTTTCCTCACACATACACAACATGCTTTTGAGGGACTTGTGGCCGAGTGGATAAGAGTATCAGTTTGGGAGCCTAGTGGGTTTGGCTCCTGCTGACTGCGATCTTTCTCTGCATGTTATATATATATATATATATATATATATATATATATATATATATATATATATATATATATATATATCATGTGAATTAGACTGCAGTCACTATGGTAACTGGCTTCAATATCTGATAACTGGAAATTCGTCTCTCCATCATTCCTCCCTCTGGAAATAAAGTCACCAATTTAGCAATGAGAGAGGCATGTCCACTGGCAAATAATAAAAAAAGGGGGAGCTAAAATAAACCGACATTGAACTGGGTAATGAGGATTTGATTTAGTGGGGGAATATCCCCCTCCTCCTACTCCTCCTCCCACAGAACCCCCTACCCCCCAATGTTTCTACCTACACTACCCCTGAGCTACGGGGACGCATCTACCACCTCTCCTCCCCCTCTCACTCCCTCTTTTGTTTCCGCCTCCCGAACGTGGCGCCAGAGAGGGAAGGGGGCTGAGGGCATGTTCGGGGGGAGGGGGAGAAAGACCCCCGGCTAGTACCAGAATTAATTGAGATTTTATGAAGAACGTTTTAGAATGTGACATTTTATTTGTGGGATGGGGGATGGCCGGTGAGGGATTTTTATTTTTATATTCGCATATGGGACGTCCCTGGCTGCATGCCTTCCTTGTTTTTTCTGGATATGATATAATTTTTTTCAATGTCTTTTTTTTTTGCATTTACCATATACTATACGAATTCACAAAAGTTAAATATCGAGTTTCTTTTTTAAAAAATTTAAGTTATATTTTGTCGCTGAAGCGACTAATTTACTGTGTACCTCACATCCATCCCGTGGACGGTAGTGGCTAGTTTACTCATCCATCCCGTGGACGGTAGTGGCTAGTTTACTCATGCATCCCGTGGACGGTAGTGGCTAGTTTACTCATATCCATCCCGTGGACGGTTGTAGCTAGTTTACTCTTCATAGCCATCCCGTGGACGGTAGTGGCTAGTTTACTCATCCATCCCGTGGACGGTAGTGGCTAGTTTACTCATCCATCCCGTGGACGGTAGTGGCAAGTTTACTCATCCATCCCGTGGACGGTAGTGGCTAGTTTACTCATATCCATCCCGTGGACGGTTGTGGCTAGTTTACTCATCATAGCCATCCCGTGGACGGTAGTGGCTAGTTTACTCATCCATCCCGTGGACGGTAGTGGCTAGTTTACTCATCCATCCCGTGGACGGTAGTGTCTAGTTTACTCATCATAGCCATCCCGTGGACGGTAGTGGCTAGTTTACTCATCCATCCCGTGGACGGTAGTGGCTAGTTTACTCATCATAGCCATCCCGTGGACGGTAGTGGCTAGTTTACTCATCCATCCCGTGGACAGTTGTGGCTAGTTTACTCATCATAGCCATCCCGTGGACGGTAGTGGCTAGTTTACTCATCCATCCCGTGGACGGTAGTGGCTAGATTACTCATATCCATCCCGTGGACGGTAGTGGCTAGTTTACTCATATCCATCCCGTGGACGGTAGTGGCTAGTTTACTCATCCATCCCGTGGACGGTAGTGGCAAGTTTACTCATCATAGCCATCCCGTGGACGGTAGTGGCAAGTTTACTCATCATATCCATCCCGTGGACGGTAGTTGCTAGTTTACTCATCATATCCATCCCGTGGACGGTAGTGGCTAGTTTACTCATCATAGCCATCCCGTGGACGGTAGTTGCTAGTTTACTCATCATATCCATCCCGTGGACGGTAGTTGCTAGTTTACTCATCATATCCATCCCGTGGACGGTAGTGGCTAGTTTACTCATCATAGCCATCCCGTGGACGGTAGTGGCTAGTTTACTCATCATAGCCATCCCGTGGACTGACGGTAGTTGCTAGTTTACTCATATCCATCCCGTGGACGGTAGTGGCTAGTTTACTCATCATATCCATCCCGTGGACGGTAGTTGCTAGTTTACTCATCATAGCCATCCCGTGGACGGTAGTGGGTAGTTTACTCATCCATCCCGTGGAGGGTAGTTGCTAGTTTACTCATCATAGCCATCCCGTGGACAGTAGTGGCTAGTTTACTCATCATAGCCATCCCGTGGAGGGTAGTTGCTAGTTTACTCATCATAGTCATCCCGTGGACGGTAGTGGCTAGTTTACTCATCCATCCCGTGGACGGTAGTGGCTAGTTTACTCATCATAGCCATCCCGTGGAGGGTAGTTGCTAGTTTACTCATCATAGCCATCCCGTGGACGGTAGTGGCTAGTTTACTCATCCATCCCGTGGACGGTAGTGGCTAGTTTACTCATCATAGCCATTCCGTGGAGGGTAGTTGCTAGTTTACTCATCATAGCCATCCCGTGAACGGTAGTTGCTAGTTTACTCATCATAGCCATCCCGTGGACGGTAGTTGCTAGTTTACTCATCATAGCCATACCGTGGACGGTAGTGGCTAGTTTACTATCATAGCCATCCCGTGGACGGTAGTGGCTAGTTTACTTATCATAGCCATCCCGTGGACGGTAGTAGCTAGTTCATTGTACACACCATGTCCATCCTGTGGATGGTAGTGGGTAGTTTGTTGTGTTTATTATCGGCTGGCTGGCCCACGTATCTACAAGACTCTAGCTGATCTGGCGTGAAACTGCAGTAAGATAGATAGTACGCCAGTTATCACACGCTTTATCTGAGGACCAGTTACTCTCAACTAATAATACTAACAACAACAACAACAACAGCAATAATAATAATAATAATACTTTGAGACTCAACATTTCGTCACTAGCAAAGCAATATCAAATGTCAACGAATTTCTGAAGTGGGTCATTAACACAAAAGGTTGCAGGGGTCGAGTCATAGCTCCTGGCCCCGCCTCTTCACTGATTGCTACTAGGTCCTCTCTCTCCCTGCTCCATGAGCTTTATCAAACCTAGTCTTAAAACTATGTATGGTTCCTGCCTCCACTATGTCGCTTTCTAGGCTATTCCACTTCCTGACAACTCTATGACTGAAGAAATACTTCCTAACATCCCTTTGACTCATAGGAGTCTTCAACTTCCAATTGTGACCCCTTGTTTCTGTGTCCCCTCTCTGGAACATCCTGTCTCTGTCCACCTTATCTATTCCTCGCAGTATTTTATATGTCGTTATCATGTCTCCCCTAACCCTCCTGTCCTCTAGTGTCGTCAGGCCGATTTCCCTTAACCTTTCTTCGTAGGACAATCCCTTAGCTCTGGGACTAGTCTTGTTGCAAACCTTTGCACTTTCTCTAATTTCTTGACGTGCTTGACCAGGTGTGGGTTCCAAACTGGTGCTGCATACTCCAGTATGGGCCTGACGTATATGGTATACAGAGTCTTGAATGATTCCTTAGTGAGGTATTGGAACGCTATTCTTAGGTTTGCCAGCCGCCCGTATGCTGCAGCAGTTATCTGATTGATGTGTGCCTCAGGAGATGTGCTCGGTATTATACTCACCCCAAGATCTTTTTCTTTGAGTGAGGTTTGCAGTCTTTGGCCACCTAGACTATACTCTGTCTGCGGTCTTCTTTGCCCTTCCCCGATCTTCATGACTTTACATTTGGCAGGGTTAAATTCAAGGAGCCACTTACTGGACCAGGCGTGTAGCCTGTCCAGGTCTCTTTGTAGTCCTGCCTGATCCTCGACTGATTTGATTCTTCTCATTAACTTCACATCATCTGCAAACAGGGACACTTCTGAGTCTATCCCTTCCGTTATGTCATTCACATATACCAAAAACAGTACAGGTCCTAGGACTGACCCTTGTGTGTGTGTGTGTGTGTGTGTGTGTGTGTGTGTGTGTGTGTGTGTGTGTTGTCATGCCGAATAGGTAAAAACTTACGATTTTGGCTTAAATAGAAACTCTCTTCTTGCCGAATAAGGCAAGCGAAATTTTGTGTAAGTAATAATTTCGCAAAAAATCATTCTGAACCTAACGAAAAAAATATATTTCACTGTGTTTATTATTAAATTATTGTAAACTTATCTAAAATATATTTAGTTGGGTTAGGCTAAATTAAATTGCGCTTGTTATAATAACGTTAGGTAAGTTTTCTAAGGTTCTTTTGGTTCAAAATTATTAATTTTTATATTAATATAAATGAAAAAATATATCTTTAAACGTATAAGAGAAATTTTTAAAAAAGACTTAATTTTAAATGAATTCTTGCTAATTGACCAGTTTTATCTATTCGGCACCACACACACACACACACACACACACAAACACACACAAACACACAAACACACACACACACACACACACACACAAACACACACACACACACACAAACACTCGGGGCCAGGAGCTGAGTCTCGACCCCTGCAACCACAATTAGGTGAGTACACACACACACAAACACACACACAAACACAAACACACACACACGGTGAAAGAAGGAAACAAAACGGAAGGAGGGAAGGAAGAAATTAAGTAAGTAAGCAAGCAAGGAATATACCTTTGATATACCTGTAATGAGTTGTGAGAGTCTTACTACTGGCGGAGCCCAGCCCGGGGCCAGGTAAGGAAGCACGCAACGGAAGAAAAGAACGAAAACAAGCAAGGCATAGAAGGAAGAAGGAAGGAAGGAATCATGGAAAAATCTGTACAGAGAAGGGGGTAGAGAGCCCAGGTGCATGAGAGGAGAAAAAGAACACGAAGGAATAATGGGGGAAGTGAAGTAAGAAGAATAAACGATTAAAAAAAGCAAAGGGAAGAAAAAATGACAAAAGTATATTTTAAAAAAAATATAACAAAATATTAGAATTGCAAAGACGAGGAAACGAAAAAAAAAAACAGAAATGAAAAAAATGGAAGAGAAACAGAAAAGAAGAAATAGAACCGAAACGGAAAAGAAAGAAACGGAAAAGAAAGAAACGGAAAAGAAAGAAACGGAAAAGAAAGAAGTATCAGAGAAACGGATAAAGACAGAAAAGAAACATTAAAGAACCCTGAAAAAAAAGGGAACAGAAAAGAAGCAGAAGAAATAAAAAGAAGACAGTAGTTGGAGAGGAATAACTGAGGGAGCAAGGGAAAAAAAAAGAGAGACAATGAAGAAAGGAAAGAAAAGTGATACAATGAAGGAAAATGAATGAAAGGGGTAAAAGCCGGAGAGGAAGGCACGGATATGCGTCAGAGGGCTCTTGATCCAAGAAACTGGAGCTATCCTCCCTCACCTTGGACCAAATCTACGTGAATGTAATAATAATAAAAATAATAACAATGATAATAATAATAATAATAATAATAGCCCACGTGGATACAGATTCTCAGAAGATTAATTGATGTCTGTATATTTCGATCCTCTTCTGAGATCCTCTTCAGCAGATTCATAAGTGAACATGTACGAGTAGGCTGGCCAGGACAGGTCCTGGCCAGGCAGTGAACGGAGAACGCTCAAACAGTGAGTAGTAGATAGAGACACAACCTGTAGTGAAGTTAAAAAAATGGGTATTAAGTTGGTGTGTGTTATGTGACCCCTGGTCTTGTGTTGGCGTTCTGTATTACACTGGACGCTGGTATGTACTTCCTGAAGAGGGTCCCAGAAGGGCATCGAAATACACAGTTCAATTTATCTGCTGAGTTTGTTTCCACGTGAGTTATTACTGAACACTGACTTTACTTCATTACACTTTACTTATTAATAATAATATTAAGTTATATAATTAAGTTATATTTTCTCGTGTAGGCGAGTGAATCCTGAGAGAGAGAGAGAGAGAGAGAGAGAGAGAGAGAAGACAGAGAGAGAGAGAGAGAGAGAGAGAGAGAGAGTACCACGAGATTGCAACAATGTCTCCTGCAAGTGTGCAGTGGAACACGATACTGCATCATTATTATTATTATTATTATATGTAGCTGTAAACCCGTGCTGGTCATTCAGTGTAAGAGCTGATGTAGGCTCGATCCTCCGTTTCTCCACGTTTCGCTCAAGAAACCTTCATCCAAACAAAACCAAAATAATTCATCTTTAATTACCTACATTCAATAAAAACAACTCACTAAGCAGGAAAATAAGACAAAACATTTTATTTAATACACCTGTGTGTCAGCCTGAGCGAATGACGTCACAACGCAGTCACCACTGATGACGTCACAGCGTCCCCCCCCGACACATCCTTCGCTGCTTTCTTCAAGAAATGACTCTTGGTGTACTCGAACCCAAATTAACCGTGTCAGGAGCTGCAGTTCAACCCCCTTCCCCTCGCTGGGTCAACTAGGCGAGTACATGACAGGTGTTCTCAAGAACATCAACTTTTAGCATATGACTGAAGATGTGCAATACACCTGTCTTCTAATGGACACAGATGTGCGTAGCTCTACCTGGAGTGTGTTCCGGGGGTCAACGCCCCCGGGCATAGATCTATGACTAGGCTTCCCGGTGGATCAAGGCCCGATCAACCTCGCTGTTACTGCTGCCGCAGGCAGTCCAACGTACTAACCACAGCCCGGCTGGACAAGAGCTATCCAGTTCCCTAGTGAAGACAGCGAAGGGTCTATTGGCAATCCTCCTAATGTATGATGGGAGGCTGCTGAATAGTCTTGGGCCCCTTACACTTGCTGTTTCTCAGTGTATTCATGGAACCCCTACTTTTCATTGGGATTATACTGCATCGTTTGCGAGCGTTTGCTTTCATATGGAGTGACTGCTGTGTTAAGAATTGGGACCAGTCCTGGGATTTTCCAGGTGTAAATTATAATGTATCTTTATCGCCTGCGTTCCAAGGACTACAGGTCAAGGAACTTCAAACGTACCCAGTAATTAAGGTGCTTGACATAAGTTATACGCTCACTGAAAGTTTTCTGTACATTCTCTAGATCCGCAATTTCGCCTGCTTTAAAAGGGCCTAGAGAGAAGTGACTTAAATAGGATCATCAACAGCTTTGTAGGTTCTCATTATCCATCCTGTCATCTTCCATGAGGTTATGAAATCACTCTTGCCATCCCTGAAGGTGAGATCCTCTGACATTTTTACTCCTAAGTCCTTCACATTAGTTTTTCGCTCAACTGCGAGGTTAGAATATTTTATAATTCGTTCTAGTTTTTATTTCCTCAAGTTTTCCATAACGGAGTAACTAAATTTGTCCTCATTGAACATCATATTGTTTTCTGCGACCCACAGGAACACTTGATTTATATCCGCTTGAAGATTTACTGTGTCCTCCGTGGATGACACTCATGCAAATTCTAGTGTCGACTGCAAATGTTGATACGGCGTTATGATGTACGTCTCTATGTCAGACATGAGGATGTGGAAAAGAATGGGAACGAGTACTGTTCCTTGGGGAACAGAGCTTTTCACTGTGGCAGCCTCTGACCTAACTGTGTAGTAATAGACACAGGTGTGAAGGTGTGCACTTACACGAAGGTATTTGAGGTAACAACATTAGCTGTTGTGAGCGTGGCTGGGGCTTACGTCTATGTGTCTCGTCAAGCCAATAATAAGAGTGGAAATGAGAGAGTGTTTGCGAGTCTCTACCAGCGACCCACGCAGAAAACACGAATTAACAACTCTACGAGAAAACGGAAAACACAGATTAAGACGCTGATGAAAAATCCGGCATCTTAGGGTGAGGAAGACAGGAAGGGAGGCAGGGAGGGTCTAGGAATTATGGGGAGGGAGGAAGGGAGGAAGGGAGAGTGAGAGGAGGAGGAAAAAGAGAGCAAGGGAGGGAGGGAGAGAGAAAGGGTAGGGCAGGTGATATGCATACCTGTGTGATATTTCAATGGTTCTACCCTCACAGCCTGGCTTCAGGCTCGGTTTCCTTGTTGAAGGCCTGATCAACCAGGCTGCTTGTGCTAACGACTCGCAGCCCACATAGCCATCACAACCCGACAAATCAGAAAATTGTAGGGGGAGGCAGTGTCCCAGTTTCCTCACGAAAACCTGAATTTTCGTTCCGGCAATATTTCAGACATCTGCTGGTAAAACATTGAAGGGTCTCCAACCAGAGGTGTATACACTTTGTTCTCTAATTATACCAATTGCAGCCTTACTTTCAAATGTGTTTATTTTGCACTTGCTCACTTAGCCTTCGCTCCAGTAAGGTGTCATGACAGTGCAGGTTAAAGGTACGACCCTCAGATATCTTCCTTGTATATATCATCAGAGAGAACAATCCAAGTGGTATGAGGTGTTTCCAATAACTCAGATATTTTACTGAATCTTTTGTGAGGCGTCCGTCGAGGGGAGGGTCACATACCAGGGAATCTGGTATTACAAGCTAGATAGGACTGGGCTTTCAAGTGAGTTGATGTTTTATAACAGCTCTTAGAATGTAAATTCGAAGGTGTAAACAAATCTCTCAATCTGTATTTCTTAGAGTTCAGACGATAAATATATTTACACCAGAATGATGCTGGAGGAACCGGTTCTGAATCACTTCCCAGAAATTTCTTCCTACAAGGTACCACATCTTTTTATAAGATATCCTCGTGGAGAAAGTACGGAAGTAATAAGTACAGTAAGAGATAAGTGTAATCAAACGTATGAGATTTTCTATCGCCTCCCTTCAAACATACTGAAAATTATCAATGGACCCCAAACTGCTGTCACCGGATACTTGAAACATTCCTGCACAAAATTAGTGATCAGTCGGAATGTGGTGCCAACTTTGGTCCGCGTGTAGCCAGCACCAACAGCCTGCCTGATCGAGTCGTCAACAGGGAGGCTTGGTCTGAGACCAGGCAGCAGGCACGATGATGCCCTAGAATTATCACCATCACTAAATACTGCCAATGAGGTTGGTTGATTACTTCGACTAATGAAAGGGAATATGACTTGAAAGATCAATATGACTGTTGAAAGAGCAATATGACTGTTGCAAGAGCAATATAACTGTTGAAAGATCAATATGACTGTTGCAAGAGCAATATGACTGTTGCAAGAGCAATATGACTGTTGAAAGAGCAATATGACTGTTGCAAGAGCAATATGACTGTTGAAAGAGCAATATGACTGTTGCAAGAGCAATATGACTGTTGAAAGAGCAATATGACTGTTGAAAGAGCAATATGACTGTTGGAAGAGCAATATGACTGTTGAAAGAGCAATATGACTGTTGAAAGAGCAATATGACTGTTGAAAGAGCAATATGACTGTTGAAAGAGCAATATGACTGTTGAAAGAGCAATATGACTGTCGAAAGAGCAATATGACTGTTGAAAGAGCAATATGACTGTTGAAAGAGCAATATGACTGTTGAAAGAGCAATATGACTGTCGAAAGAGCAATATGACTGTTGAAAGAGCAATATGACTGTTGAAAGAGCAATATGACTGTTGGAAGATCAATATGACTGTTGAAAGAGCAATATGACTGTACGTCACCTACTCAAACACTAGCCAAGAATATTTTAATACCTAAAATAAGTATTAGACCCTCAACACACACACTAAGAGAAACACACCTCGCGGGGTATATTTTCTGCCACTGAGGTTAAAACAAGGTAAACATATATACTTTATACTACATGACTCTCCACCAACGACATCCTAAATCTAAAATTATTGTGTTTAATCATTCTTAAGATATCATTAAGCAGTATCGAGGAACATAAAATCTCAGAAAATTGCCTATCGCAATAAACTTTATAAGGCCTGAAATTTGAGATAAGAACATCCACCATTCCACCTATTCGTGCCAATCACCTATTTATATTATCGCCTATTTCCACCGTCACCCATTTACATTATCAACTAGTTATTCCACCGCATATTTACATCACTACCTATTTATATAATATATTTATCTTTTCACCTATTCAAAACATTATTATCAGAAATTGTGCGTCACAGGTTTGTCGTAGTTGCAAATACGTCACCACTGCAATAAACATCACTGCAATAAACATCATCACTGCAACATATATAGAGAGATATTTAAGTACCGGGTCACTGCGGACCTACACTGCTCGCCTTAAAAATAAGTTCATATATAAAGGCAACGAGAATAAGTATCTTCAAGATATGGTCCAGAAACAAAATGAAAAAAAATAACAAAACTGCAAAATATCCTTCTAAGGGATTAATAATAAAATAATAATAATAATAATAATAATAATAATAATAATAATAATAATAATAATATATTATTATTATTATTATTATTATTATTATTATACAGCAATAATAATAATAACCATAATAATAATAGGTGAACCACTTCCAGACTTCAAGACACGACTGACAAACCTGGCCTGAGGAGAGATAGCGACTCCACAGTTCGACCAGGTTGTTCCTGCCAGCGACCCGTAGATTGAACACCCTCTACTGACTACTGGATGACAGTTCGTCAGGGGATGAAGTACGGGCCAAAAGATTTGCACATCACCAGACTCCAGCAAACAGAAAGAGTCGAAAAAAAATTTCTCTTATAAATGACTGGGTGTTTCCCACCAAGGTATGGGGGAGTCGAAGACGGCAAACTCGTTCGTTATCGTTCACTCAAGTGGGCGAGATATGTTCTTCAAGTGACTCTTCAAAGTGCTGACTCTACTTTAAACCTCTTGATGTTAATTATCACCAGCATCAAGGCCCATCACCAGCATCAAGGCCTCTCACCAGCATCAAGGCCCATCACCAGCATCAAGGCCCATCACCAGCATCAAGGCCCATCACCAGCATCAAGAAACCTTCTTTAAGGAGGTCAATACATCCACACTAGTTAAAACTTGGTTAAAACAGTAATACTCGACAATAAACAGTAATACTCGACAATAAACAGTAATACTCGACAATAAACAGTAATACTCGACAATAAACAGTAATACTCGACAATAAACAGTAATACTCGACAATAAACAGTAATACTCGACAAGAAACAGTAATACTCGACAAAAACAGTAATACTCGACAATAAACAGTAATACTCCAAAAAGTACACTGAAGTGAAAAAGTGCATCTCGACTAATGATATGTCACTGACTCACGCCTCCTGAGTGGTGCCTCACTGACTCACCTCCTGGTGGTGCCTCACTGACTCACCTCCTGGTGGTGCCTCACTGACTCACCTCCTGGTGGTGCCTCACTGACTCACCTCCTGGTGGTGCCTCACTGACTCACCTCCTGGTGGTGCCTCACTGACTCACCTCCTGGTGGTGCCTCACTGACTACCTGGTGGTCTCACTCACCTCCTGGTGGTGCCTCACTGACTCACCTCCTGGTGGTGCCTCACTGACTCACCTCCTGGTGGTGCCTCACTGACTCACCTCCTGGTGGTGCCTCACTGACTCACCTCCTGGTGGTGCCTCACTGACTCACCTCCTGGTGGTGCCTCACTGACTCACCTCCTGGTGGTGCCTCACTGACTCACCTCCTGGTGGCGCATCAATGACTCACCTCCTGGTGGCGCATCAATGACTCACCTCCTGGTGGCGCATCAATGACTCACCTCCTGGTGGTGCCTCACTGACTCACCTCCTGGTGGCGCATCAATGACTCACCTGCTGGTGGTGCTTCAATGACTCACCTGTTGGTGCAGCATCAATGACTCACCTGCTGGTGGCGCATCAATGACTCACCTGTTGGTGCAGCATCAATGACTCACCTGCTGGTGGTGCATCAATGACTCACCTGCTGGTGGTGTATCAACGACTCACCTGCTGGTGCAGCATCAATGACTCACCTGCTGGTGGTGCATCAATGACTCACCTGCTGGTGGTGCATCAATGACTCACCTGCTGGTGCAGCATCAATGACTCACCTGCTGGTGGTGCATCAATGACTCACCTGCTGGTGGTGCATCAATTGCTCACCTGCTGGTGGTGTATCAACGACTCACCTGCTGGTGGAGCCCCCGAGGCATCACGACTCACCTGCTGGTGGTGCACAACTCTGGTGTGATCTGTCACCTGCTGGTGGTGCATCAATTACTCACCTGCTGGTGGTGCATCAATGATTCACCTGCTGGTGGAGCACCACACTGGTGGTGCATCAATGACTCACCTGCTAGTGGAGCACCACACTGGTGGTGTATCAATGACTCACCTGCTGGTGGAGCACCACACTGGTGGTGTATCAATGACTCACCTGCTGGTGGAGCACCACACTCTGGTGGTGCATCAATGACTCACCTGCTGGTGGAGCACCACACTCTGGTGGTGCATCAACGACTCACCTGCCGGTGGAGCATCACACTCTGGTGGTGCATCAACGACTCACCTGCTGGTGGAGCATCACACTCTGGTGGTGCATCAATGACTGGATCTGAGCGGGATTGATGAGCTGCTGGTGTAGCAGGTGAGACATCTGCTGCAACGCGGGGGCCATGATGAGGTTGTGCAGCCCCTGGGCGGGCGCGGGCGGTCCGATGGGCGTGGTGGGGGCGTGAAGGTGCGGGGAGAGGCGGGCGGCGGGGGTGTCACGCCCCTCCAAGACCCTGGCCGCCCCTAGATCAGGACTGGCGCCGCCCTCGCTAACCTTCCTGGTGGGTCCCTGCAAGTAAAGGAAAATGCTACGTTACTGACTGGAGGAAGACATGGAGGGCTTGGAGGAAGACATGGAGGGCTTGGAGGAAGACATGGAGGGCTTGGAGGAAGACATGGAGGGCTTGGAGGAAGACATGGAGGGCTTGGAGGACGACATGGAGGGCTTGGAGGAAGACATGGAGGGCTTGGAGGAAGACATGGAGGGCTTGGAGAAGACATGGAGGACTTGGAGGAAGACATGGAGGACTTGGAGGAAAATATGGAGGGCTTGGAGGACGACATGGAGGGCTTGGAGGAAGACATGGAGGGCTTGGAGGAAGACATGGAGAGCTTGAAGGAAGACATGGAGAGCTTGGAGAAAGACACGGAGGGCTTGGAGGAAGACACGGAGGGCTTGGAGGAAGACATGGAGGGCTTGGAGGAAGACATGGAGAGCTTGAAGGAAGACATGGAGAGCTTGGAGAAAGACACGGAGGGCTTGGAGGAAGACACGGAGGGCTTGGTGAAGAACATGTATTAACATCATTAGACACAATGCATTTGTAAGGAATTTTACCTGAACTAAGGCAGTCATGGAGAGTCTTCAGACGGAAAGTGTCTACACAAGACTGGAAAGTTGTCTTACACAAGACTGGAAGTGAAAGACTGGAAGTTGTCTTACACAAGACTGGAAAGTTGTCTTACACAAGACTGGAAAGTTGTCTTACACAAGACTGGAAGTGTCTTACAAGACGGAGTTGCTTCAGCTGGAAAGTTGTCTTACATAAGACAAAGTTGTTAAAGGAAAGTTGTCTTACACAAGACTGGAAAGTTGTCTTACACAAGACCGGGTTGAAAGACAAGTTGTCTTACACAAGACTGGAAAGTTGTCTTACATAAGACTGGAAAGTTGTCTTACACAAGACTGGAAAGTTGTCTTACACAAGACTGGAAAGTTGTCTTACACAAGACTGGAAAGTTGTCTTACACAAGACTGGAAAGTTGTCTTACACAAGACTGGAAAGTTGTCTTACACAAGACCGGAAAGTTGTCTTACAAAGACGGAAAGTTGTCTTACACAAGACGGAAAGTTGTCTTACACAAGACTGGAAAGTTGTCTTACACAAGACTGGAAAGTTGTCTTACACAAGACTGGAAAGTTGTCTTACACAAGACTGGAAAGTTGTCTTACACAAGACTGGAAAGTTGTCTTACACAAGACTGGAAAGTTGTCTTACACAAGACCGGAAAGTTGTCTTACACAAGACCGGAAAGTTGTCTTACACAAGACTGGAAAGTTGTCTTACATAAAACTATAGTTTTCTTACACAGAACAAGAGTTTTCTTAAACGCTAAACCCGTCCGGGTGAGTCAACCCAAGAACTGGTGGAGGCTCGATCCTTCGTCTGCTAAGTGCTACTGGTCCTCGCAAGGTAAGAGCTTCACCTGCAACGTTTGTGAATACTTCGAGCGATCAAAGTACATCATAGGCCAGCCTTCACACTGTCTGAGTTACTGCTATGTTTACCTCCTTCACCTGACACGCCTGTCACCTACCCCGACACTCACTGGTGATGCTGGTGGGTGGTGCATGTTGTGGTGGTGATGCTGGTGGGTGGTGCATGTTGTGGTGGTGGTAGTGGTGCTGCTGGTGAGTGGTGTAGGTGGTAACGGTACAGGTGGATTTCCAGATGGTGGTATACGTATGAGTTGATGTGTGAGGGTAGTGGGGCAAGTTGTGGTGGGGCAGTGCTTGTTCAAGCAAGCTGCTGCTGCTACTGCTGCTGGTAGCAGCCCGCTGGCCCATATATTCTTCACAAGCTGAGTGTTCTCTGATATCTGATATCTGCTGGTAGCAGCAGGTTAAATAGTCTTGGACTATGAATGTTGATACAGTGTTCACTGTCTCTGTGTACATGACTTCTTTGCTTTTCACTTGATTTATTTTACAATTCCTCCACATCTCTCGCTATAGTAAGTTTGCGTTGTAGTCTGTGGATTTGCGACCACTTCCTCAAGTATCTTCCATGTATATATTGTCAGGTATCTCTTTTTTTGCTCAAGAGTGTACACACCAAATGCCTTGAGGCGTTCTTAGCAGTTTGAATGTTTTTTCTCTCTCTATGCAGGCAGTAAACAATCTCTACATTTTTCCATCTGTTATATCTCTCCTGTCTTCAAATGAACTGTGAGCACAGAACAATATTTCGAACGTGACAGCACAAGAAATTCGAACAGCACAATTATTGATGTTATTTATCTTGCTTCGGAAATTCTTATTATGGACCCCTGTCATTTGTCTGGCATAATTATTTCGAAATCTTTTTAAATGTTTTTTACGTTCTATGCAATGATTTGCCTGGCTTCTATATTCT
Organism: Cherax destructor; assembly: GCA_009830355.1. Lineage (NCBI taxonomy): Eukaryota > Metazoa > Arthropoda > Malacostraca > Decapoda > Parastacidae > Cherax > Cherax destructor. The sequence goes on along the minus strand of WNWK01000620.1, from coordinate 402,136 downwards.
GTGTTTTTTGTGAGTTCTTCATTCTTCCCATATTTAAGCAACTGAAATATGTCTCCACCGAAATCCATGTTATTTTCATGTGACTAGCGGAAGACTCTGTTGCTATCTGATTGTAACTTTTTTGTATCTTCTACTAAGGCGGCTTTCACACTTTATTTGGTATCGTCCGCAGTGTACACAACGAAATTGTACCTAGTGTTTGCACTGTGCTATGAAAATGAGAAACAAAAAAGGTGCTAGAACCGAACCTTGGCGTAGGGAACCGTTTACTTCGCCGAGACTGAACCTTGCTTTGTTTACTTCCACTCTTTGTGATGTGTTTACAAGAAATTTGAATATTCATTTCCCTACTCTTTCTGCTATCCCTAGAAACCTTATCTTATGAGCTGTTACTCCATAGTCACATAAGTCAAATGCCTTTCCAAAATCCGTATAGATCATTCTGCTATTTGTTTTTCCCAATGCTCAGTTCCATCATCCGTCTCTAATAACTTAAAACATAACGCATGAGGTCACCAATATCCAACATCCAGGAAACGTATTGTATTCTAACATTTAAGGACAATATAGTCAAGGATCTTTGAAGCATTTGTTAAGCTGTATTACATTTTGAAGGTCTTGAAGTGTAAACAGAGCACAACCACACCTGGCAAGCCAGAGATCAGCAACACCAGCCGAGTTATGATGGCTATGTGGACCAGGAGGCCGCTAACACTGACACCCTAGTTGAACAAGCAATCGACAAGGAAGCCTGGTTTCAGGCCGGGCTGTCACGGTAAAATAACCCACGAAACAGGTCACAGGTATGAGAACACCCGGGGATGATTCCCACAGGAAAGTGTACTGATCATTTGGGATAAGTTTCTCTTATCTCTGGTCGCGTCTCCCCAGCCAGAAGTCTTTGGGTAACTACTGTAGATGTCAGTTCATTTACTTACAATAATGTTACTTTACTGTACGTCTCCGTTATAAGAGTAAGATCACCCCAATCCTGCAATCATACAAAAATAAAAATTTGTCTGGTGATTAGCGGAAGGAGGATTGACCCTCCACTAGTGCATTCACTCAGTGACTCATACTGAGTGTGTGTGTACTCACCTAGTTGTGGTTGCAGGGGTCGAGACATAGCTCCTGGCCCCGTGTGTGTGTGTGTGTGTGTGTGTGTGTGTGTGTGTGTGTGTGTGTGTGTGTGTGTGTGTACACTGAGACTTTTAATTATATATGGCTAGTATAAATTTTCGGTCATTATTACAGGGGTTATACACACTACACAAGATCATACACTGTTAACAGTCTTATCTTTCAACACACATAATTCTACAATTCCTGCACTCAGTAGTTTTTTTTATATATTGGAATGAAACAATTTCCTCGCCACCGAATGATTCAGAGTACAATTGTGAAGTTCTTTTTCGAATTCCATCAAAGAATTTAGATCAGATTGTGTCAAATTGCCTGGTCAGGTCGACAAGGGAAGTCCAGTGTTGAACTTTGTACTCAAGACGGCTGGTGTTGCCACCCTGGCCTCTCCTCTTTATCTTTCCATATTGGTGCTACATACTAGGTTTTTTGTGCTGATGACGAGTACTTGAGTCCATAGAGAGCTGAGAGTACCTGTCAACTTTCTTACTCCCTTTCTAGGGCAACTTTTTAAATAGTTGTGCCACTAGATGGCAACAAATGGTTTGGTCAGCGATTGGTTAGGGACCATTAGTGGCCCTTGTCAAGACCACGCCAAGTGGTCAATTACGGCGCGCCAGGTGCCAGCCAATAACGAGCTTCGTTGCATTTAAGGAGGGGTTCCAAGCTGGTTCTGTTATGTACGCTGACTGGCTGACACCCTCACGTCGGTGCCAGGTGAAAGCCAATAACGAGACACGTTGCATTCTCTTGTGCAGCAGGATACCTCCTCGGAGCGTTGATTGGCTGCGTCAGCGTCTTCTTCAGTGACTTCGCCAATAAACGAGTGAATGATCCCAGATCAAGTGCCTTGGATGTCGGATCTCCACATCACTTGAAGCCGCTGTTGTTTGCACTCACCACGCACTCACACTGTACACTTCAAACCGCTGTTGTTTGCACTCACCACGCACTCACACTGTACACTTCAAACCGCTGTTGTTTGCACTCACCACGCACTCACACTGTACACTTCAAGCTTTTTGTTTCACTGACCGTAATAGTATGTTCGATACGAGAGTGTTAAACCCGTACGAATCATACAACCCCTGAGAAAGTGAAGGCAATTTGAATCGAGGAATAAGATAAGGTAGCTCAATTTCCTCTGATCAAGCGCCCTTTACCAGCACAAGGTAGCCCTCTTGAATGGCTCATCGTCCAAACGATGAACATCAATTATATTTCCAATGGCCTCCAACAATGTAAATACAAACAGCTTTTACTGACGTTCTTATTGGTGAGGAAATTATCTGCACTCACTAAAAGGATGTTCAGGTGTGGAGTGCGCTCAGGTGTGGAGTGCGCTCACGTGTGGAGTGCGCTCACGTGTGGAGTGCGCTCACGTGTGGAGTGCGCTCACGTGTGGAGTGCGCTCACGTGTGGAGTGCGCTCAGGAGACTCAGGTGGATGCAGGTCCCGTGATCATCACTTCTACAGCCAATTAAGGAATCTTTACGGCAACAGGACATCCACCACTAACTCTGCCCCAGTAGGGGGTCACCTAATGCAGTTGCAGATAAATGCCGGTCATATCTAACCAATGATCGCACATACTCTTCAGTAGCTACCAGGAGTCTCTGGATACAGGAAACTAGTAAGAAAAGTTCATGTAAATGCGTGTAATGTAGAATAAAATTGATTTATCACATGACTTTATATATACACTAAGTATGAAGAGTGGAGTGACATAGTGACGGATCACATACATACATACATAACACACACAATACCACAATACCTCTATATTTTCCATAGAGCAGAAGATTAATGTGAGGGACTTAGAAGTGAAAATGTCAGTTCTTACATACAAAGACCACAAAAGTATTATTATCACAATCATAATAAATATGAAAAGCTGGATACGAAGAACATTCAAAACAAGAGATGTCAAGTCAATGATGATACTATTTAAACTCACTTGTCTTCTCTTATTGCTATACAGCCCTTTTAAGGCAGGAGAAATTGCAGAGCTGAAGAATATTTTAAGTCTTTCGACTTATAATTCTTGGAAATGCAGATGAGAACATTTGCATCATACTTTAAAAGTGGAAGATTCAGGGTGAATTGGTCCCAAATCTGCACACCGAAATCTCTTCCAACGAAAACCAGAGGCCGGGCAGACAGTGCAAAATATCTCTAATGAAAAGGAGGGGTGCAATGAGCACATTAAAAGTGTGTACGGGACTAAGACTTTTGAACACCCTCCCTCCATCCCTCCTCACAGCCGCCTTCACTAGATAATCTGGTAAGATCATTTAGTTCCTGATCAGCCGGGCTGTGGTGTATACTGCGTGTGGTTGTTACCAACAGCCTGTTTGACCGGGTCATCAACCGGGAGGTCAGGTCTGACACCAGGCCTCCTGCCTTCTTCACTCTTAGAACCTCATCTCTTACTGTTGTTATTATTCTGATATGACTGAAGCATTTTCGCTTCCGGCTTTATTTTTGCTGGCATGTCACTCTGAAACAGTCGTTCCTCTTCTCTTCTCACTCCAGCATATTTATTTCTGGTTCTTATGATCACTTCTCGGTTGTCTTCCGTCCCTCGCTTTCGGTAATTTTCCCATGCTCTTGCGCTTTTGTTGCTCCTTCCTCTTTTCATTTTTTGGCTGAATCACGAACTCTATCTGTTCTTACCGTTCCTTCTTCTGTTGCTGGATGTTAAGTTATCCTCTTCCTCCAGACACTTTTCAGCTAGTTATTTGACTCATTTGATCCATCTCATCTCTTCAAAACTCCACTGATTTCTAATTTACACTGCAATTCCTAGCAATCCTCTATTTCCTCACTCTTTCCGCATTACTTTATATCTTTCCGGGAGAGATACCTGAAGGAAACAATGGCATCTGTTACCGTTTCAGTCAGCTCTTTTTTTTCTCTGTGATACCTATGATGTCCGGGGATTGCCTCTGTTCTCCTTTCAAGTCACCATCCTTATTTGATAATCCATTCTGCATTTGTGTGTGTGTGTGTGTGTGTGTGTGTGTGTGTGTGTGTGTGTGTGTGTGTTTTATGCAACTCGTGATGGAGTCACAGTGTCCCATGTATACATCATCCCCGGTGTAAACAGTGCCTCGGGAATTTACAATGGAGCAATTTTGCCATTGTTTTGGCGTTGATCCAGGGCGGGAGGAGTTAGCATTTTGTCACCCACTCCTTAAAGATGCAACCCTGCGGCTCCAGTCTGCCCTCGGGAATGGCTCGGGAATGATGCTGGAATGGGAATGGTCTTATAGTAGGCGAGATGCCATGACATCCTGGAGGAGTTGTACCGGGACCGTGTTAATGGTTCACAGGCAGTGCAAAAGTGCTACTAGGTAGGTCCCCCTTCCTAGAGGTCCTGCTTGAGAGATTTCCCTTACTAGAAGTTCTCCCTGAGAGGTCCCATTTATTAGAAGTCCTATATACTAGAGGTCCTACTTGAGAGGCTGCTCGTGAGACTGGTATCAAATGGGAGGAGAATGACATTAGTCTCAGAGCTTACCACTCCACGAATATACCCAATGTTGGGTCTAGTGTTCTCACTGGATAACTAACACCTTGTGGCATGGTGACGTAGTGGTCTAAGACGTCGAGAGGTTAGCTAGCTTCCCTGGAGGCTGCCTAGGCAAACTCCGGTTCAAATCCCGGTCGACGTTTCGACGAATCCTTGACCATTATCAACTCCCGACCGTTTCAGAACGAGCCGAAACATCGTCTAAGAATTTACATCCATTATGCGAGTTAGTTGACCATTCTTACATAAATGATACAGAATATCATTATGATATATCATAATGGAATGAAGAAGCCACTGGTTGGTGATCATCTAATGGGTAAGTGTGTGATCAACGGGACTGTGAGTGTTAGTGTTTACTCAGAGGCTGCAGCAGTGAGTTGCCTGGTCATCCAGGTACAGCGTCACCACACATTACACCTCTAATGATGCTGACAATTATCTTCAAGACTAAACCTCACAATACCGTGGCTGGAACATATCACAACCAACCCACATTACCTACTTGATAATGGTCTGGAGACGACACGAAATCTCGCTCACCTTTCGTTTCCAAATTGTGAGTTACTTGTGGATAGAATTATTAGCAATGAAAGAAAATATGCAAGGATTAAGGTCGTCCATTAACCTTAGCCTGGGTCAACAACCAGTAATGACACGTTGATATAATATTAACCCTGAAAGTGTTGACCTCACTGCTGGGAAGGTAACAACCTCATGCTCTAAAAAATAAAAAGGTAACAATTAACGATAACTAAGACCAAATAAGCCACTCTGGCAAGGCTGGAGTTTTCTCAGAAAAATTATACCCTGACTGCCAACCACCGCACGAGCTGAGTGAAAGATTTTTGCTTTGGGGCCAAAATAATGAAATAGATATCGAAAACAAGTGGGAGGTTGGCGGTGGAAAGACTGTCTTTGGGTGAGAATATCACAGGTGGCCTCACCCACCCCTAATTACTCTCTGAATATTGGACAAGCTGTGGTGACTACCTGAGAGCAGGTGATCTATACTCGGAGGAACACAGGTATATACACCCAGAAGTGTTTTCACACTTGCATAAACACCGAGAGGTATGTATCACTCAGGGTATATACGCCCGAGAGGTATCAGTGAATATACACCAAGAAGTGTGTCATCTCTCAGTGTATATACTGTACACTAAGAGTTTACTTTCACCTCTATCTTGAAAATTAAATTATTCTTTACATGAAGACAGGTTATATACAACCTCAAGTGTCATTCCTTAAACCAACCAACCAACAAGCCGACAGCGAATCAGTTATTCATAAAACAAGGAAATAATGCTGAAAGTGGCATGTTACAGTCGCAGGGAGCTGTTGACTGTCTCACAGAAGGCCCAACAAGGCCGATATTCCCACGTCTCAGTGAAAATCAACTCGGCGACTACACGTCAACTTGCCCCCTCTCTCTTCTCTCTTCTCTCTCTCTCTCTCAAATGTCAATGAGGTTGTTAATATTTCTGCTAGTAGTTTACCAGCCATTAGCCCTGTCGAAGGCTACGGTCGCTTCACATGTCCACAAATTACATTTCAGTCTCATCTACGTAATGTTAAATTTACGGGCTTGCCACTAAAGAGAGAGAGAGAGAGAGAGAGAGAGAGAGAGAGAGAGAGAGAGAGAGAGAGAGAGAGAAAGAGAGAGAGAGAGAGAGAGGAGGGATGTGGGTGGGCTTACTGGTAGATACAAGGCCAATATTGTCAAAGTACCACACTTGTCTCCACTCCGCGGACGACAGCGAGAAGTGAGCTTTTACACAACAAGACGGGCAACAAGCAGCAACTGCACGCTGACTGTACCTTTCTCCAGAACATCGCTTCGTCTGAGATAGTTTATTCCTAGGATGACTTGAGTCTGGAACATGTTCATATAGCATAATAACATCAACGAAATGAAGTCAGTATGTCTCATAACAATAAAAAGGCTTTAAAATAAGCTGATGTAGGTAACAACTATTAGCTTGTAAATAAAGTTAAGAACCGTTAACCAAACCTTGTAAAATCTGTGATAAAAAAAAGAAAATAATGATTTAGGCGAAAAAAGGAGTAGATTAGGTTTTGATTCTTGGGTCGCGTTACACAATAGGGGGTAGATGGTTGCGTCTTCCTGTACGGTATAATACTACTAGCACTGGTACTCAGTGTGTCACTAGTATTGATACCCCGTGTACTATGGAACACCACTAACGCTATTACCCAGTGTACTATGAAAACCTAGATTCAGATGAGAGTCACAAGGCCTTAAAAACTGCCGACCGAGACAGCAGAACGATGACAAAACTAACCAGAGAGATCACACTAACATCACACGTCATAAAAGTCCCTGAGAGGGTGCTGAGAAGACATCTTACCAGTTTTATGGAAAGCAACGAGCTCCACAGCTCTAGCCAACTTGGCTTTACATCAGAAAGACTTCGCCTCTGACAGCTTCTCAATCACTATGGAGGAAAACCAAAACGCGTTACGATATATATATATATGGATTTTTCAAAAGTATTTGGTGAAATAAACATAATAGGGAGATGCATATGTAAATTTCTATTAGACGAATTCCAAAACATATATGTAAATCAAATTAAATGGTTTCTGAGTATAAACAAACCATGGTAAGGGTGGGGATTGAACTCGCGGCAAGTAGTGAGGCGTTCAATGGATGTTTTGTGTTTTTCACACAATCTGTGTAAACTCTTGAGACGGATTGTGTGTGAAAAATCCCAGAAGATCAGCAATCTAGCACCAACAGTCATTCCATGGTCTGTTTGGTCTGAACAACAAAGTCTTGAACATGTCTGCAAGCTTTTAAGCATTGAGGTGCTGTCATGTGATTGGCTAATTAGATATTTGCATTGACGAGCAGGTGTACAGGTGTACTTTATAAAGTGGCCACTGAGTGTACATGAGCACGTGTGTAGATGCATGGATATTTGCTTGTATACATGTGTGTCCGGGAAGGAGAGTAGTAAGTAGTAGTTTCGAGAGAAGCAAGACTCTCGAAACTCATCAAAGGTAAGGTAAGGTAAAGGTATCAGCACTGTGCTGCTACTCTATTATGACAGGAATATGTGATCGTAAAAATCTAGGGACATCCGGCGCTTCATTTCATTTATATGGCGTCGCTGTTGCATAAGACGCAGCTGCAACACTTCTGCAGCTTGATGCCGAAACATTCCTGCAATGAGTATACCCAACTGCTGTGCATGTGTCTTATTAAACTGTATGTATTTTATACCATCAACAGTAAGATATATCGGACTCAAAGCCGACCTCGTGACCGAGGTAACAGGTGGTCCGAGGTCGTACTCTTGGCTGTATTATCAGAAAACTCGAGGTCGTACTCTTGGCTGTGTTATCAGCCAGCCCGAGGTTGGACTCTTTCTGTGTTATCAAACAGCCCGAGGTCGTACTCTTGGCTGTGTTATCAGACAGTCCGACTCCGTACTCTTGGCTGTGTTATCATACAACCCGAGGTAGTACTCACATTTACCTTCAGACACCAGAAGCCTCTAAGGATGGAAACAATTTCCAGAGGCAAGTCAGCCTACCAATTGTCTTCAACTAATTGAATGGTAATGTGGAGGTAAAAATGCAATTTACTGAAAGATAAGAACAGTCATGTAGTGTTAGGAAGGTACACTCTGGCGAGGAAGACTATCTTAGTCCAGGGATAGAAAAAGGAAGAAGAGGAGTAGTGATGTTTAGAGGAGTTGGAGGGTGAGAAAGAGAAAGGGAAGAGTTGACGAAGGAATTCTGACGAGACTGAAAAGGTAAGCGAGATAAGACTAAGGAGAAGTATGAATGTGAGGAGGAGGAAGAGAATCGATGATTAGTTTATGAAGAGGGAATAGAGGGGAGGGAAAATTAAGAATTATTTAAAGGAAAAGAAAGACTGGGAGTTAGCTTGAAGAAGAAGAGGAGAAAGAGGGGAAGGAGGAGGAGGAGGAGGAGGAAAAAGAAGAAAAAGGAGAAAGACTAGGAGAAGAAAGGCGAAGAGGAAAAAGAGGAGAAAGAAACAGATGAAACTGTCAGACCAATAAACCTGTCAAACGAAGATTTTTGGATTTTAACGTAATGTTGAATACTGCAAATCTGTGGAAGAACAAGCAGCATGCTTTTAACCAGTGAGCAGCAGGATAATACTTTTAACCATGCTGGAGCAGGATAATACTTTTAACCATGCTGGAGCAGGATAATACTTTTAACCATGCTGGAGCAGGATAATACTTTTAACCATACTGGAGCAGGATAATACTTTTAACCATGCTGGAGCAGGATAATACTTTTAGCCATGTTGGAGCAGGATAATACTTTTAGCCATGTTGGAGCAGGATAATACTTTTAGCCATGTTGGAGCAGGATAATACTTTTAGCCATGTTGGAGCAGGATAATACTTTTAACCATGCTGGAGCAGGATAATACTTTTAACCACGCTGGAGCAGGATAATACTTTTAGCCATGTTGGAGCAGGATAATACTTTTAGCCATGTTGGAGCAGGATAATACTTTTAGCCATGTTGGAGCAGGATAATACTTTTAGCCATGTTGGAGCAGGATAATACTTTTAGCCATGTTGGAGCAGGATAATACTTTTAGCCATGTTGGAGCAGGATAATGCTTTTAACGATGCTAGAGCAAAATAATACTGAAGGAGCAGGATACGATAAACGATGGAGATACTTTTAACTCACTAATCATATATCTGACATAATCACGAATCCTTCTAAAAAAAATATATGCAGCAACCAGGGCCTGATTTATATAAGTGTTTATTTATAAAACTATACAAAATACTACTAGAACGAGCACTCAATATTCTCTGGAGGAAGAGCTTAACCCGAGGTGAAATCCCAGGAAAGAGGCAGTAGAGCTCTAGCAAAAAAATACAAACCCGTTACATTAAGATCACACATGATAAAAGTATTGCAAACAGGGCGAGATGCCAAATTAATACTTTATGAAAATAAAAACATTACACAACCCAGGTCAACATGGATTTAGAGCAGGAAGATCATGCTTGTCACAACTAAAAGGCCAGTATGACAAAATTACGGAGGCATTGGTAGAAAACCAAAGGGCAGATGTGGTCTACAAGAACTTCGTTAAGGCGTTTGACATGTGCGATCGTAAGTGATAGCCCATAAAATAAGGTCAGTGGGCATAACGGGAAAAGTAGGAAAATGCATAATAATTTTTTTAACAAATAGAAAACAAAGAATGGCATTAGACTAAGCAAAGTCTAGTAAAGTAAAAAGTTTAGTACCACAAGGTACAGTCCAGAAGCCCTCGCTGTTTCTCAGCTTCACAACACAGATAATAACAACACCCACAGCTTCGTGTCGTCTCTCTCGGATGATACCAAAAAAAGCATGAAAGTTTCCTCAGTAGAAAACAAGGAAAACATATGTAAGAAGATATCACTAGTTTTACAATGGGTATCAGAAAATTCCATGATGCTCAATGGTAACTAATTCCAACTCCTTAGATATGGAAAAAAGTTAATATCACAGAAGAAGCTGTGAAAGTTAGAGTATCATTTCACAGAACGAAAGGAACATGTTAAAGACATGTGTATAATAATGTATGATGACTTTCATTTGGAAAACATAATAAGGTAACTATCGCGAAGGTCATGAAAAATAACAGGGTGGAAATTGAGAATTTTCAAAACAAGAGAAATAATGTCAATAATGACACTATTCCAATTACTTGTGATCTCTGGGTTAAAATATTGTTTATTTATACTGAAGGTTCCGTTGAAGACAGGAGACATAAGAGCTGGAAGGTGCAGAGGTAGTTTACTGCCTATATGGAGCCAATAAAGCATTTAGTATACTGGAAACGCCTCAAAGTACTTGAAAAGTACGCTCTGGAGCGAAAAGATATACACCTTATAATAAATATTTAGAAGATATTTGAGGATCTAACACAAAATCTGCACACTGCCATAACAACGTGATGGAGTGAGAATTGTAGGAGGAAGGGTAAACTGGACCTTGGGAAAAGCAAGAGCCAGAGGCACTGTGGAGGAGACTGTGTCAACATACGAGGTTCAAGACTATTCAACCTTTTAGCAGCATACATGACAAATATTACCGGAACAAGTTTTTAAGAGGAGACTAGATCACTACATACACCAAGTGCCAGATCAACCAGATTGTGATGGCTATGTGGGCCCTGGGTTGTGTAGGTCATGATTTTTCGACTCGCCACTTTTTCAAAGACTCTCATGTGTGATGTTAGTGCTACTTGCATCTTTTGCCTGACTCTACTGCCTCCACTGTGCAGAGGAAGTATGTCTGTACTTTTAGGGCTTCTGGAATTGCACCTGGTTCTAAGATCTTCCTCAGAAAGATACTAACTTCTCGTGCTAGTGGTAGTTAAAGCTTCTTTATTCATGAATCAAGTCCTGTTGCTGCACCTGTGGCTATGTTTTCTATTTAATTTTCAATTTCTGGAGGGTTTGTGCTTATGTCATATGATTTTTAAGGTACAATGAAGTACAAACAAATAAACTGAATCCTTAACTCTTGTAATTTAGTGGGTTCCTGAACATACATTCATATGGATGTTTCAAAATTTCGTTAATTATATTTTTATCCTCGTCGGTGTATGACCCTCCTTATTAGTTGAGAGCCAAGACACGAGTTGGAATTTTACTTTCATTCTGCATTTATGTGGAAATATTTAGGATTTATTGCAGTTTTCAGAATGACTCTTCCTTCTGGCATGAATGTCGTAGTTTCTGCTTTATATTGATAATATTTTGCTGTAGAGAGATACATACATTCATTTGTAAGTAATTCTAAATGTTAATAAACGAGTCAAAACAAGGCTGTGGGAGCGAGTTCAGACATAAAATATAAGGCGGTGGCAGTCTTCACAGGCTCCTCTGTCACCGGCATCAACCATGGCAGTGATCGTGATTACAATTTAGGGGTGAGAGAGAGAGAGAGTCGACTGTCAATACATTGTGCAAGCTTCATCAATACTAATGTTGTGAGACATTTTATCCTGGCAGATGGGTGTGGATTGTTGTTAATGCCTTCTGCGAGGGAAGGATACCACAAGGTGGCGCTGGAGAGGAGGGAGCCTGCTACATAAGTACATGATGCCACATATACCTACGTGAGCGCACGCACACACATACACACACACACACACAAACAAACAGAAAAAGCAAAACAAATAAATATCCGCATACGCAGATCCGCCTACAGTATAGTTTGATCAATCAGCGTAGAATTTTGATTATCAATGATTTAATTTTGATTAGTACGATTTTTTTAGATCAATAATCATTTAATTTCGCTCAGTAAATATTTATTTTTGTTTACTGATTATTACTGATCAATAATCATTTAAAAGCGATTAAGAAGCATTCAACTTCACAAGGTCAGTTAGAGATATTTAAGGAGAGGGTTGTCAGGAACCCTTTGTGATGGGTGAGTCTAGGAATATACCTGTGTCCTTACTAACCTACGTACCTACCTAATTTTCCTATGAATTTATCTATCTAAACAACTACATACGTGCATATCTGCCTATCGACCTACGAAGATACCTACGTACGTAGGTACCTATCTACCTGCATATGTACATACCTATCAAACTCGCTACCTACCTATCTGTTTGCTAAAAAAAAACAGCAAAATACGCATATAGGACATGTGGGTTAGCAAACCACTAATAGCAACAGTCTGGTTCATCAACAAGCAAAAAACCCAGCCTTGCTGGGCTGTGTGGGCTGAACTCTCGTGACGAGGGACAGGTAGAGAGAGAGAGAGAGCGGGGAGGGGGAGGGGGAGGGGAGGGGAGGTTTGAAGAAGAGGCGTCAGGAAGACAATCTTATGAATGAACGGTCAAGCTTCACGCTACTCCCTAACTCTGTTGACTCTTCACGCGCGCACTCGCGACTTCGCGGACGCAAACGTTGGCCCACTGAGTGCCACTCCTCCCTGGCACTGAGAGCCTTTCCTGCTACGGGTGCCTCGATACTTCCCACCTCACTTGGCACCGCCATTCTCTCCTCCCACAAGCGCCATCACGCTGCAGCTAAAGGGAGGCGAAATTCGCGGCCAACGCGAAATTTTGCACGAGTGGAGGGACAGGTCGTTTTGTCGCGGGGGTCAATCAGGGAGGGCAGGTGAGGCGAGCACCTCCAGTGAACCGTGTGCACAAGAACTTATTGTGCTTTTTGAGCTGTGTACAGTGTCCGAAATGTCTCTCTTATTTTTCTAATGTTTGTCGCTCGCCTCTCCTGGGCGGTGATGGTGTGTGTGTGTGTACTCACCTAGTTGTGGTTGCAGGGGTCGAGACATAGCTCCTGGCCCCGCCTCTTCACTGGCCGCTACTGGGTCACTGTGTGTGTGTGTGTGTGTGTGTATGTGTGTGCTGTGTGTGTGTGTGTGTGTGTGTGTGTGTAACGAAACACTTCGAAATGTTTCGGCCCCGCCGGTAATTGAACCCGGGCCCTCCGTGCGTGAAGCAAGAGCGCTAGCCACCATGCCATCGGGGCGTGTGTGTGTGTGTGTATGTGTGTGTGTGTATGTGTGTGTGTGTATGTGTGTGTGTGTGTGTGTGTGTGTGTGTGTGTGTGTGAGTGTGTGTTCACCTAGGTGTACCCAACGTGCTTCACGAGGTGATGACACCACGCCTGTGTTGCACACTCCTTGATTAATCTGATAGAAATAGTATATATAGACCTAAATAATTTTTTGTTAAGGTTCCCGAAGGCTGTTCTGAATCTGCCAGGCTCACAAGCGCTGCTAAATTATTGTTGTTATTATTATTATACAGGGAAAAGCGATAAACAAGGGTCCTCTCTGTGTCTTCATTGAGTCTCTTCCCCTCAGTACAAACAGACGGAGGATAAAGCCTCCATCATTCTTTGCGCTGAATGATCCACACGGGTTTAGCTTCATAAATATAAGACTGATGTTTTCTCTTGTACTCTCTGACACGTTCTGCCTGGCCTCTGAGAATTTTCCCTCCTACTTGTTGTCTTGCAACATTGCATAGCTCCTGACGACGCATGAGATTGTGAAAGATCTTGAACTGAATATTTCCAGCCCCATGTGGCTTGTTCTGCATTGTTAAGATTGCCTGTCTGCGACTGTTTTGTCGATTAGGTAAAATTGATAAATTAGCAAGAACTCATTTAAAATTAAAGTCCTTCCTATAATTTTCTCTTATACGTTAAATTTTTAATTTCATTTACGTTAATGTAAAATTTAATAATTTTGTACCAAAAGAACTTTAGAAAACTTAAATAACCTTATTATAACAATAATTTTTTAATAAACAAACACAATAAAATATATTTTTTTCGTTAGGTTCAGAATGATTTTTGCGAAATTATTCCCTTTCCTTATTCGGGAAGAAGAGCGTTGCTATTTAAGCCAAAATCGCAAATTTTACCTATTCGGCACATTATATATATATATATATATATATATATATATATATATATATATATATATATATATATATATATATATATATATAGATATTGATGTGTCCGCAGGGTGATTCATCATAAGTTTAGAGGAGCTACAGGTCACAAATAGCCAGGGTGGAGAAGAAGGGTTGGTCGAGGCGAGGCTTCACTCGCTGCCCCTGAAGTCTTTTGATAACCGGAGGATTCTCGACAATACGAGGGTAAACAACCATTCTTTCCCAGGCACGTAGGGATAGTCAATTATATCTGCGGCCGGGGCAGGAGCGTGCCCTGCTGGAGGAGGACGTAAGGTCGGTTTTCCTAGCGGTGGGGAGTGCTGCTTTGGGTCTTGTTGGATGGGTGGGTGTTGGAGCCTTGCTTGGTACTGCCTTCTTCGCCTGGTAACACAACAAGAAAATACTAGTGAACTCTGTGTGTATGTGTGTGTTTGTGTGTGTGTTTGTGTGTGTGTGTGTTTGTGTGTGTGTGTGTGTGTGTGTGTGTGTGTGTGTTTTGTGTGTGTGTGTGTGTGTGTTTGTGTGTTTGTGTGTGTGTGTGTGTGTGTGTGTGTGTGTCTGTGTGTGTGTGTCTGTGAGTGTGTGTGCTTGTGTGTGTTTGACTGTGTTTCGCCTCAACAATTCTCTGGTGTCCCAGTAACTGGGGATCGTACTGGTAGCGGGATGTACTTTTTTTTTATCGGGGAAGAGCGGGGGGATTCATACCGGGGGGTCACTCATCCCCACATCACTCCAACAACTACCCCATCACTCCACCACTACCACCATCACTCCACTACCGCCTTCAACTCCACTCTCCACCAACCATCTTGACCCCCCTCCCCCCAACCCCAACACACATTCCCGATCTCCTCCAAAAATTCATCAACTCCTCCTTACACAAGTTTCTTATTTACTTAACAGCTGATCTATTGCACGCATTTTCTCCCTCCAAACTTTCCGAACACTTGCCTCCCCTCCCTTCCTCCCTCTCCCTGCCTCCCTTCCTCTCCCTGCCCCTTCTTGCTTCCTCATTAACTCTCACATCAAAGAAAGCAGTGAAGAAAGTTCAAACACTCAGACAAACACTCGCCACACAAAACACGGAATCATTAGCTATATTTTTAGGAGGCGAGAAATCGGCGTTCTTGAGGCGAGAGGTGACGGGAGGAGGAGGAGTTACCATAGCGACAGATGGAATGTCTGATGCTGCTGCTGTTGCTGCTGTGCTGCTGCTGCTGCTGCTACTACTACAACTACTACTACTGTTGTTGCTGCAACTGCTACTGCGACTGCTGCTGTTATTACTACTACTGCTGCTGCTACTACTACGACTACTACTTCTGCTGCTGCTGCTGCTGCAACTGCTGCTGTTGCGACTGCTTCTGTTATTACTGCTACTGCTACTACTACTACTATTACTGCTGCGACTGCTACTGTTGCTGCTGCGACTGCTACTGCTGCTTTTGTTATTGATACTGTTACTGCTGATACCGCTACTACTCTGTTACTGCTACTGCTACTACTGCTGCTGCTGCTGCTACTGCTGCTTTTGTTATTGATACTGTTACTGCTGATACCGCTACTACTCTGTTACTGCTACTGCTACTACTGCTGCTGCTGCTACTACTGTTGTTGTTGTTGCTACCTACATTACTACTACATTACTACTACTACTACTACTACTACTGCTACTACTACTACTCTACTATGTTGTGTGCTACCATACTACTAACTACTACTACTGCTACTACTACTACTACTACTACTACTGTTGTTGTTGTTGCTACCACTACTACTACTACTACACTACCTACTACTCACTACTACCTACTACTACTACTACTACTACTACTGTTGTTGTTGTTGCTACCACTACTACTACTACTACTACTACTGTTATGTTGCTACTACTACTACTACTACTACTACTACTACTACTACTACGTGTTGTCTACACTACTACTACTACTACTGTTGTTGTTGTTGCTACCACTACTACTACTACTTTCTACTACTACTACTGCTACTACTACTACTACTGTTGTGTGTGCTACCACTACTACTACTACTACTACCTACTACTACTCTACTACCTACTACTACTACTACTACTACTTACTACTACTACTCTACTACTACTACTACTACTACTACTACTACTACTACTGACTACTGTCTACTACTACTACTACTACTACACTTTGTTGTTGTTGCTACCACTACTACTACTACTGCTCTACTACTACTACTACTACTACTACTACTACTACTACTACTGCTACTACTACTACTACTACTACTGTTGTTGTTGTTGCTACCACTACTACTACTACTACTACTACTACTACTACTACTACTACTACTACTACTACTACTACTACTTACTACTACTACTACTACTACACTCCTTTTTGTTGTTGCCACTCTACTACTACTACTCACTATATACTACCTACTGCTACTACATATACTACTAGACCACTAGTGACTACACAGCCTTTTGGCGCTTCAGCGTGACCTCCAACACCTCTGCTACTCGAACCACTGAGAGAGCGCAGTGTGTGTGAGCGCAGTGTGTGTGAGCGCAGTGTGTGTGAGCGCAGTGTGTGTGAGCGCAGTGTGTGTGAGCGCAGTGTGTGTGAGCGCAGTGTGTGTGAGCGCAGTGTGTGTGAGCGCAGTGTGTGTGAGCGCAGTGTGTGTGGAGCGCAGTTGTGTGAGCGCAGTGTGTGTGAGCGCAGTGTGTGTGTGAGCGCAGTGTGTGTGAGCGCAGTGTGTGTGAGCGCAGTGTGTGTGTGAGCGCAGTGTGTGTGAGCGCAGTGTGTGAGCGCAGTGTGTGTGAGCGCAGTGTGTGTGTGAGCGCAGTGTGTGTGAGCGCAGTGTGTGTGAGCGCAGTGTGTGTGTGAGCGCAGTGTGTGTGAGCGCAGTGTGTGAGCGCAGTGTGTGAGCGCAGTGTGTGTGAGCGCAGTGTGTGTGAGCGCAGTGTGTGTGAGCGCAGTGTGTGAGCGCAGTGTGTGAGCGCAGTGTGGAGCGCAGTGTGTGTGTGAGCGCAGTGTGTGTGAGCGCAGTGTGTGGTGTGGAGCGCAGTGTGTGTGAGCGCAGGTGTGTGTGGTGAGCGCAGTGTGTGTGAGCGCAGTGTGTGTGAGCGCAGTGTGTGTGTGGAGGCGCAGTGTGTGTGTGAGCGCAGTGTGTGTGAGCGCAGTGTGTGTGGAGCGCAGTGTGTGTGTGAGCGCAGTGTGTGTGTGTGTGAGCGCAGTGTGTGTGTGTGAGCGCAGTGTGTGTGAGCGCAGTGTGTGTGTGTGAGCGCAGTGTGTGTGTGTGAGCGCAGTGTGTGTGTGTGAGCGCAGTGTGTGTGTGTGAGCGCAGTGTGTGTGTGTGAGCGCAGTGTGTGTGAGCGCAGTGTGTGTGTGTGAGCGCAGTGTGTGTGTGAGCGCAGTGTGTGTGTGTGAGCGCAGTGTGTGTGAGCGCAGTGTGTGTGTGTGAGAGCGCAGTGTGTGTGTGTGAGCGCAGTGTGTGTGTGTGAGCGCAGTGTGTGTGAGCGCAGTGTGTGTGTGTGAGCGCAGTGTGTGTGTGTGAGCGCAGAAATCGCAGTGTGCGAACTCTCACACACGTCCCTGACACACTGAAGTCGTCTGGTGGCGGACATGCGCGACGACCCTCTCTTACCACACCTACCTCAGCTCCTGATCAACCACACTGTTAGTGTACACGGAACACACACGGAGAGGGAGTCAAGCTCTTTTGATAACATCTCCCTCAAGGAGTGACTTCGTCAGGTACACAGCCACTACGGGCGAAACGTTATCACTCTCTCTCTCTCTCTCTCTCTCTCTCTCTCTCTCTCTCTCTCTCTCTCTCTCTCTCTCTCGCTCACCAGACTGAATGACCTGTTGAACAGCAGAGGTGTCCACGATTTTGGTCAAGGTGGGGGAGGGAGAGGGGGGATTTCAGGTGGGGATGTGAGAAAAAGGAGAGAATTTGCGAATTGCGTGGTATAACCCCTCCCTACCCCCCTTTCCCTCTCCCCCCACTTCCTACCCTCATTTCCCTCTCCCCCCACTCCCTACCCCCGCTGTGGGTTAGATAATGAGAGGGCTAGTACGCGCTCCTAGCTAATTTGTACCGAGGGTAAAAGCAGAACGCAGTGGCGCAGTTTTGTGCACACACACACACTCACACACACTCACACCATAATAAACACTCGCATATATTATAAAGCTGTGGAAGACAACTTTTGTAAGTATACCCATGCTCTCTATTGTGGGTATACAAATGCTCTTTATTATGGGTATACAAATGCTCTTTATTGTGGGTATACAAATGCTCTTTATTGTGGGTATACAAATGTTCTTTATTGTGGGTATACCCATGCTCTATAATGTTGTGGGTATGCTTACCATCTCTAATGATAATGCCAAAAGATCTCACGTTCAAGGAGCACAACAATATTATTATCTCAACTGTAAGGAAACTGATTTCTTAGATAACTATAACCTTGAAAAACAGAGACGCCAGGTCATTGATGATAATCTTCCGGTGACTCGTTCTCTCTAGGCTGGAATATTTCTTTACACTAACGACTCCCTTTGAGGAGGTAGAACTTGCAGTACTGGAAAATGTACAGAGAACCTTTACAGCTCCTGCAAAATCAGTCAAGTATTTAAATTACTGGGAGAGCTTGCAGTCCCTCGAACTGTACCTTTTATATACTTTTGATGAGTTCCAAGAGTTTTTCCAACTCTCAAGAGCCCGGCCTTGGGCCAGGCTCTGGGAGTAGGTGATTGTTTGGTCAACCATGCGAGAAAGATAAATCATAATCTGCACCTAGAAGATACTGGAGGGATTGGTACCAAACCTGTACACCGAAATCGCTGCGCAGCAACACAGGCAGCTTGGCACACGGTGCCAGTTATCACCGGTGGAAAGGAGATGAACGATGAGTACTCTGAGAGAGACCCATCTTTTCATGCATAAGAGGGATTATCAACAGATGCCTAGTTAAGTAAAAGGACACAAATGCAACTAGTGTGACATTTTATTGTGGTAAAGTTTCGGCTTGACAAAGCTCCTGGAGAGCGAAACGTTGCCACAATAAAATGTCACATTAGTTGCATGTGTCCTTTTACTTAACATATTCTCGGTAATTCTACTAATATTAATACAGATGCCTAGTTGTCTGGTCTGGGACCAGGCTGCAGAGACGGTGACCTCTGGAAACTACTCCAGGTAACCTACAGGTAACCCCTCACTATTCGTGTCCCCTCTCCCTCTTACTTGTCAACCCATCCCCTCCTCCTTGACACCTCCTTTACACTTATATCGGCGTCTTGACCTTCCTTCCTTCTCCCCTCCCTTCACCTCTTCTCTCGGGCGTCCTTTCCCCTCCCTTTCATCCTACCTTTCCCCTTCTTCCTCGTTCCCCTTGTTCTCCCCTCAGCCAACTGGTCATTCGTCACAGTGGCTGACTGGGAGTAGTTTGCCAACATCTTGATGTGTCCTTATGGGGCAGTGAGGAGGGGGTGTCTGGGGTGGTGAGGACGGGGTTTCTGGGGTGGTGAGGAGGGGGTTTCTGGGGTGGTGACGGGGATGTCTGGGGTGGTGAGGAGGGGGTGTCTGGGGTGGCAACAGAGGTTTATTGGTGGGGGTTTCTGGGGTAGTGAAGGGGCATCTGGGGTGCTAAAGGGGGTATTTGGAATGGTAATAGGAAGTGTCTGGGGTGGTGAAGGAGAAAATCTAGGGTAGTAATGGGGATTTAGGGAGGTTGGAGGTTAGGGGGGTCAGTCACGCTTGGGTAAGAAGCGTGAAAACTGTCGCAGGGAAGAAGAGGTTTTTTTCCAGCCTTGAAATTGAAAGACTTAGAAGTTTTGTGTGTGTGTGTGTGTGTGTGTGTGTGTGTGTGTGTGTGTGTGTGTGTGTGATCTCTGTTTTGAACAAGTGAAGGGAAGCTGTGTAAAAAACACTGAGAGCAGAGAGTGTCCCCGCAGGTGGTTCAGGCAATATGACTATTAACACACTGCCCACTTCGCCTTAATCCAGCAAAACGTGAAATCGCCCAGACTGCAAAGTACACTTACCTTTGATGAGTTTCGAGTCTTTCTATCCCCGGAGCCCAGCCATGAGCCAGGCTTGTCTGTTGCTAGCCTAGTCAATAGTCAACCAGGCTGTTGCTGCTGGTAGCCCGCTGCCCCACATATCCATCAGAGCCAATAGTCTGTACAGAGCATAAGTGTCGGATGCATCAAAGTCGGGTCATGATCTAAATGCAGTTCAGACCAGCATGAAAATCACATCTGGATAGCCCAACAATATTCGTCGCCAGGGAGGTGCTCATTAATCAGTCTTCAACGATAAGCATCTTAACTAAGAAGAAATAAATTATGACCTTGCTGGATAAAACTGAGAGGATATTATGAGTGACATAAACCAACCAGTGTCACGAGAGGTACCTTTGATATACCTTTGATATAGCAGACGAGCCTGGCCTTGGGCCAGACTCGTCCGGTGCTTACCTGCTCAGGCTAGTGGTAGTAAAACGCTCACAACAACTATCATAATATCTAGATTTCTAAACGCATGAAATCACGGCAATATATTACACAAGTGGGAAATCTGGAGCCCAGGTCTCCAATTCCCAGTTTGTGAGAAATGGGAAAGGAGTTAGGTTAGGTAAGATTTGTTGGGAAACAGGACAAGTGTTTCCTGACGCGGGTCTTAGTAATATGACCCGTCACTGGAGCTTTTGGTCATATGACCGAGGCCTTTCGCTGGCTTCTCCGTCCACCCCTTTAATAAATTATCATCGTGCTAATTCTTGTCTACCTTTGTATGGAGGGAAGACCCTCTCATTCTTATAACACCATGTGGTTAGTTTTCCCAGGAGAAACCCCGAACTCTGCTTTCTCACAACATAAACAATAGTGAATCCAAAGTCCATACATCACAACCCAGGGTAACCTTGGTGTCCAGCAGGTCGCTCCTGACTGCTACACCATCACATGGTCTTGCATGCACTGGAAGACAAGCAAGACATAGGTCTTGCATGCACTGGAAGACAAGCAAGACATAGGTCTTGCATGCACTGGAAGACAAGCAAGACATAGGTCTTGCATGCACTGAAGACAAGCAAGACATGGTCTTGCATGCATGGAAGACAAGCAAGACATAGGTCTTGCATGCACTGGAAGACAAGCAAGACATAGGTCTTGCATGCACTGGAAGACAAGCAAGACATAGGTCTTGCATGCACTGGAAGACAAGCAAGACATAGGTCTTGCATGCACTGGAAGACAAGCAAGACATAGGTCTTGCATGCACTGGAAGACAAGCAAGACATAGGTCTTGCATGCACTGGAAGACAAGCAAGACATACGCAAACGTTGCAGAAGCTTACGAGAAGTGAGATCGTGGTGTCACGTTTTTTTTAATCAGTTGTCTAAGCATTAATCCCACGTGGGTCACTCACTGCAAGAATGGTAATGGCTCGATATTCCGTCCTCTAATCGCATGAGAAACTTCCTGCGTAAGTGTACCTTTGATGAGTTTCGAGAGTTTCGCACAAAATGCGTGCAATGAATTACTGGAAAATTTGGCAGAGTCATTTTCAACGTTCAAACAAATCGTACTTAAAAGACTAATAATCGACAAAGAAAAATCAGTGAAAGTGAAATCTCAGTTTCTCGAGTCACTGTATTATTCGATTCAATCCCGTGTTTATGACAGCAGTGCGTCATTAGTCACTTGCAACATTAAAAAATGTGTGAGTGGCAGCCATCGATGACACAACAAACCTCCAAGCTGATGTAAACAAGGTCTTATGGAGGAATGAATTATATTCAACAGGGACAGACTTGAGCTACTCTGCTATACAAAAACTCACAAGATACATACAATAACGAGGAAAAACGCAATCAAACCATTCCGAGAGAATGACAGAGGAATACCAGGAACCTGGAGGTAAACACGTCGGAAGATAACAGAGTCAAGGAGATCAACAATGTTATTATCAAAACTGCAAGCGAAGTGAAAGTCTGGGATAACAGCTTTTAAAGGTAGACAAATTCATCACAAGGAATCACCACAATCTTGTCATGACTCCATAAAACACCGCCACACAATAGATAAGGGGAGGTCATAACTTCCCTGATTCATTTTAACAAGAGCCTACAAGAGTCGCCAAAACAATGACGATACTCCGAAAGGCTCTAGAATGGAATTTGTCTTCACACTAACAACTCAATAGACAAGTGAAGTGACAAGTTTTGTAGATCTAGGAGACAAGGAGGTGGTGTAGGTGGTGTAGATGGTGTAGGTGTAGATGGGGTAGGTGGTGTAGGGAGAGTTAAAGTCATGCAGGTAGAGGAAGAGTTAAGATCATGCAGACAGAGGAAGAGTTAAGATCATGCAGACAGAGGAAGAGTTAAGATCATGCAGGTAGAGGAAGAGTTAAGATCATGCAGATAGAGGAAGAGTTAAGATCATGCAGACAGAGGGAGAGTTAAGATCATGCAGGTAGAGGGAGAGTTAAGGTCGTATAAGTAGGAGTGTTAAGGTCGTATAAGTAGGAGGGTTAAGGTCGTAAAGGTACAAAGGTGTAAATACGTGTAGACGAGTGTGCATAATGGTGGGAGGGGGGACTGGCGGAGGGAGAGGGTAAGGGGTGAGGGCTATGCGAGAGAGAGGGGAAGGAGGGGAAGCGTGCACAAGAGAAGTGCATGCACATGTGAGAATTGCAAGAGAAGGGGAAGGGAGACGGATAGATAAGAGGGAAGGGGGATAAGAGGAGAGGGAGGGGGATAGGAGAAGAGGGAGGGAGATAGGAGGAGAGGGAGGGGGAGAGATAGGAGGAGAGGGGAGGAGATCATAACAATCACTGGTCACTATACCATTACACATTTGATGTAACTGCAGCACAAAACGCACAACAAAAGCCACGTCAAACTAACGCAATACATGGTCATTATAACTCAAAATATAGCCACCCCTCAAAAAAAATGTAGCCCCTTTACCCCCTTCTATGGAGGGAGAGGGGGTTATGATTACTGCGGAGATACGAACAAGAGGGACATATCTAATGGTCATGGGAGAGGGGGCAAGGAGCAGACGGTCCTTCCACCGTCACGCAACAAGGGTCACTTTCTCTTGGCTCATGGGTAAGGGTGAAAGGGGGGGGGGGGAGAAAGGGGGTGATCCGCCCATTTCCTTCTTCGCTAAGCGGTTTTTATTCGCTATTTTCACGGCTTTATTAAGTCACGGGCGACTAATTTGTGACAGACATGTGGTCAGTCATGTTGAAAAATGGTATAAATCACTGACAAGTTAATGATTAAGACACAACAAATGCAACAGCTGGGTGTCTTTATTGTCGAAACGTCTCGCTTACACTGTAGGCGAAACGTGTCAACAATGAGGATGTTGCACACGTGTCTTAATCTTCAACATGTGGCTACTTGCTCTCCGAGTTCCATCACCTCAAACACGGGATTACAAGAAGGCATTCACACGGGAGGGGACGGGAGGGCCTAATACGGGGGATTAATACGGAAATTTCACAGGGAAATTTGAAAACGGAAACTTCATTCTGGGATTAACACGGGAATTTCACACGGCAGTTTTCCATGGGGACTTCATGCGGGTGGTTAATAC
Organism: Cherax destructor; assembly: GCA_009830355.1. Classification (NCBI taxonomy): domain Eukaryota; kingdom Metazoa; phylum Arthropoda; class Malacostraca; order Decapoda; family Parastacidae; genus Cherax; species Cherax destructor. The sequence continues at coordinate 378,368 of WNWK01000620.1, read as the reverse complement.
GGGACCTTAATACGGAGATTATACGGGAGCTAACAAGGGGACGTAATACGGAGGATGAATACAAGATAATGAGACGGGGCTCAGGACGAGAGACCTCTCACACGGGGGACCTCACACTGGGGACTTCACACTTGGGACTTCACACTTGGGACTTCACACTGGTGACCTCACATGGGGACCTCACACTGGGGACCTCACATGGGGACCTCACACGGGGGACCTCACACGGGGGACCTCACATGAGTTAGGATAAAAGGGAGGGAATCAGCCGAGGACAAAGGTGTGGACTGGGGTGCAAGACAGGGGTGTGGACTGGGGTGCAAGACAGGGGTGTGGACTGGGGTGAAAGACAGGGGTGTGGACTGGGGTGCAAGACAGGGGTGTGGACTGGGGGAGCAAGACAGGGGTGTGGACTGGGGGAGCAGAACAGGGGTGTGGACTGGGGGAGCAAGACAGGGGTGTGGACTGGGGAGCAAGACAGGGGTGTGGACTGGGGTGCAAGACAAGGGTGTGGACTGGGGTGTGGACTGGGGGAGCAAGACAGGGGTGTGGACTGGGGGAGCAAGACAGGGGTGTGGATTGGGGGAGCGAGACAGGGGTGTGGACTGGGGGAGCAAGACAGGGGTGTGGACTGGGGGAGCAACAATCACTTATACAGAGATAAGTGGAACCTTTAGGAAAATCAATCTCTCTAAGAATAGCAAGAAACACCCCATCCCTGGCACAGGGATGCAAGGGCAGGGCAGCAGGGGTGAGGCAGGGCAGCAGGGGCAAGGGAGCGCCCCAATTACTTTCAGAATTAATACTAGCATAGAATTCCAACAAGGCGATGAATAAGACACATGAGCAACACCTATGTATCATCAGTAAAGATGCCTAGGTGTTGCACATGTGTCTTATTCATCACCAGGAGAAGTGATGATACCAGATGAGGAACATATTCGGTTAATTGCAGTTAGTGGTTCATTGGTGGACACAAACATATGACAGATGTTGGTAAATAAAAAAAAACGTTAACATTATCAATCATGTTAACGACGTTATATTTACTAATATTTTTTTTTTAACGCAGCGGTCATCTCTCACCAAGGTAAGGCGACCCGACAAGGAAGAAAACACTTTCACTGTCATTCATTCAACCACTCTCTTGCCAGAATCTCGCTGACATCATAGTTCGGATGACCCTCCAAATCGCAACATTCCCCCCACCCCACCTTCAGAGTGCAGCCACTGTACTTCCCACCTCCAGGACTCAAGTCCGGCTAACCGGTTTCCCTTAATCCCTTCATAAATGTTACTTATCTCACACTCAAACAGCACGTCAAGTCATAAAAAATGCTTGCCTCCACTCACTCATATATATTATTATCAGGAAGGAATTTGTGCGATTCCTAAAGAACTTTCAAAATATTTTCACATTACAGGAATAAATCCCAGTACAATCAAGGCAAATCTAAATTCATTAGCTGCTTTTCAACTAATTCGTTTAAAGACACAGACAACAAATCTTCGAAAATTTTCAAGAGATAATTTCCCAACTATTTAGTCCAAAAAAAAAAAAAAGTTGTCTGTGATTTCAGTGAAGCACTCAGGCACACTAAGAGAAAACACTAAATGTCCGGGGCCCAAGACTGTTCAACAGCCCCCTCCCACCAGCCATGAGGGGAATTACCAATAGACCCCTGGTTGTCTTCAAGAGGGAGCTGGACAGATACCTAAAGTCAGTACCGGATCAGCCGGCATACCCTCCAGGTAGACTCCAGGTAGGCTGCTGAAGCCTTGCCACCACCTGAAGTTTACCATAAGAAGGCTTCGGGATCAAGGCCTCCGCGCCCAGTCATAGACCAAGCCTCCTTACCACGCTAAGTGATCCAACGCCGTTCGGCTACTATTAATAAAAGTAGTACTAATGATTGTCATAGTTGTAGTCATCGTAGCAACAGCAACATTAACATTAGTAGCTCAAATATTTTTTACCTATTCCTATTTGCCGTCTTATCCAAATCTCTCTTCTCCAGCATCCTCCCCGATTCTCTTCGTCTTCTCCTTCCCTTCCCTTCCACCTTCTCCTCGTTATCCCCTCCTTTCTTCATTCGGTTGTTGATGTTATTACTGTTGTTGATGATGTTCCTCTTATTATTATTATATTAAAATACAAGCGTTAAACCGGTATGGGTCATACAGGAGAGACTGTACAACACAGAGACACGACTTGGCCAGGTCTCAGCTGCGTCGACCTTAGACTCGTAAGTCTCCCTACAAACCTTCTTTTTATTGACCACTAAAATCATGAGATGAAATTAAGAATTGTTGGCATTTTGGTTATATATATATATATATATATATATATATATATATATATATATATATATATATATATATATATATATAGTATATATATACATATATACATTATTTATATATACTGTATATATATATATAATGTATATGTATATATATATATATATATATATATATATATATATATATAATTAGGGATGTGCCAAAGTATCGGTATCGGTTATTTTTACAGTACCGGTGAAAAACGGCCGATACTTTTACGAAAATATTAATATTATATGTGTGTTATAAAATATCAACACACACTACCTCACGATTGTGAGTTACTCATACACACACACACACACTATCGACAAGTGCCTTTGACGAGTAACTAAACAAGAGGCCAAGCAATGAGTAACAGACATTATCATCTCAGAGAAATTAAGTTATTTAATATTTAACCAGATCATCACCAAGAACAACAACAACAATAGCAACAAGATATAGCTATAAGGCCACAATATACAGAAGAAGCTTTCACTGAGGCGATGTTTCGCGCAAGTCACAGTCTTATCAAGTCTTGAAAAAAGCTCATCCCTGAGCGAAACGTAATTCAAATAAAAATCTTGTTCAACCTGGTCTCAGACCAGGCCGCGGGGGCGTTGACCCCCGAAACCCTCTCCAGGTAAACTCCAGGTATTGAGTCCTCACACCTGTCTGTATTTACCAGCCTACATCTAACAACACCATTATCATCTTCAGTTTCTATAAACGAATAGAAATGGCTGTTAGGCCTACAGCCTAATTAATAATAATTCACTGGTCAACAATTTTTTAAAAGTTGTAAGCTTCTTAAATGAGATTAGTTAATTCTCATGTATTTTCATGTCCTGAATCCAAATATCACCTTGAAAAATGCTTATTGGTATAGGTTTAAAGATACGAGACATGTAATATTTGATTATTTTATTATAACGTACAATATGTGTCAGTATGTTTTAAACTCTAATCCGTACCTACTCTCTGCCTTTTTGCTTGACGCTTATAGTGGCCTGAAGAATCATCTCTTGCCAATGTCCAGCAATAGTCTGCAAGCATTCTTGTGCCCCATTTGCCCTGGTACCATTTTTCCATGGTTGAAATATCTTGGTGAAACCTTTCACCATGTTCGTCACTAACTGCTCCACAGTTCGCTGGAAAAAAAAAGTCTAAATGTGAGTCCAAAAAGTGGATTTTTAGTGACATGGTATATTCCATGTTCTTGTAAGCCTTGATGAGGTTTTGAACCAATTCTTCATAGTTGTCTTCCCTTCTGTTTCCGAGAAATCCCTTCGCCACTAACTTGAATGCTTCCCAAACAGCTTTCTCCTTCACATGAAGGTCTGATTCAAAGTCACCATCTTTAAGAAGCTCTCGAATCTGAGGACCATTAAAGACTCCCTCTCTTATCTTAGCGTCGCTCAGTGAGGAAAATTTTGATGTTAAATACTTGAATCCCTGACCGGATTTGTCCATAGTTTTTATAAAGTTTTTCATGAGCTCCAGTCTTATGTGTAGTGGTGGTAGCAAAATTCTGTTTGGTTCAATGAGAGGTGGATGTTGAACATTGTTCATCCCAGACGCCAATGATTGACGAGGTGGCCAGTCTCTCCTGATGTAGTGGGAACCTCTTGCACGGCTGTCCCATTCAAATAGAAAGCAGCAGTACTTGGTGTATCCGCCCTGCAAGCCCATCACAAGAACAACAACCTTTAAGTCACCACAGAGCTGCCATTGATGTTCATCATATTTCATGCATTGCAACATATGCTTTATATTCTCATAAGTTTCTTTCATATGTGGTACATAGCCCACAGGAACTGATGGTTTACTATTGCCGTTATTCAGCAAGACAACTTTCAGACTCGTTTTTTTATAAAACTATGAACAGCCTCCAGTGACTGGGATCGTAGTCGATGCCAAGTGCTTCCATCACACCATTAATATTGTTGCACGCCACTAAATCACCTTCCATTACCAAGAAACACACTGCCACAAGCCTGTTGGAACCTGTTGTGACACGTAGGCGTATATTGAAAAGTAGAGCTAACAAACAATTTTAATCGTGATATTCATTATCAGTGACCTAAAATTTGTTGGAAATTGCTACTCTGGTCTCGAAAGCATTTCGGTTGTTGACCAGTGTAATTTAGAAAAGTCAAATTTTGATTATTTATATGTAGATAAGGAAGCGGTGGAGGAGGAATTTAAGGAGGAAGTAAAGAAGAGTACGATGGAGGAAGAGGACGTAGAGAAGAGTACAATGGAGGAAGAGGAGGAGGACGTAGAGAAGAGTACGATGGAAGAAGAGGAGGAGGACGTAGAGAAGAGTACGATGGAGGAAGAGGAGGTCGTAGAGAAATAGGGAGGAAGGAGGGGAAAGCTGAGGGAAGGAACAGAAGAAGGAAAATAATGTGAGGAAGAGTAGAACGAGGAAGATAAAACAAATGAAGAGAAAGAAGAGGAAAAAGAGAAAAAAAGAGGAAGAGGAGAGGAAGACGAAGACTATGAGGCGGAGGAAGAAGGTTGTAACCTGCGTGAACTTCTTCTGGCGTCTTCGGACACGCTCACCGTTCGAACTTGTTTTTTGGCGTGTTCGGACACGCCCGCCGTCACTTCCGGTAAACAACAACGACTGAAAAATTGGATTCTGGCCAGGACTGCCGCGTCTCCCCACACACCCTAATATTCTCCATTATTTTCTACGGCATAAATTCCAAATGCAGGGAGGAGGGGAGGCGGTAGGGGAGGGTAGGGAAGGGTAGGGGAGGGGGCAAGTCATGAGAGTAGTTCCAGCGTGAATCATAAAGTGGGAGGAGATGGGGAGTAGGGGAAGAGGGGGAGGGGGTCGAATGCTGGTCCATAGGGAGTTCTCCTTTGGTCCATATAGGAGGTGCTCAGGTCATACATTAATGCATGTCTCTTGTAAGTACCACTAAATCACTAGAGTTAACTGCTTGTTCCAAGGTGAGGGATTATTATTTTAATAACATAGATGACCAAGAGGTAAACCCATAAGGGGGTTCACAGCAACCGAGGCATGGGAGGTGAGCAGGTTTGATCCAAGAGGTAAGTAGCTCCAAGTGACTGGAACAGGAGCCCTTCATCAGCACCAAAACATCCCCTTCGAGGGTGACGAGAACCTGAAAGCACTCAAGCAACTTCCATAAAAAAAATCATGTTTCTCCAGTAAACACATTTAAGGAGGACAACAATGTTATTATGGCAGAAAAATGATAGGTTGGATAACTAGAACCTTCAAAACACGAGATGAAGAGTCAATAATGATACTCTTGAGGTGACTAGTTCTCTCCAGGGTGGAGTATTACCGTGTACTAAGAGCCTCCTACAAGGCTGGCGAAATTGCCGAGCTGGAAATGTACAGAGAACTTTCACAGCTCGCGTAAGCTCAAACATCTAAATTACTGGGAGTACATTAAGTCCCTAGATCTGTACTCCTTAGACTATAGGCGAGAAAGATACATCATAAAATACATCTAGAAGATACTAGAGGGAATGGTACCAAACCTGTAGACTGAAATTACTACTTATGAAAACAAGAGGCTTGGCAGACGGTACAGGACACCTCCAATGAAAAACAGGGAAGCGATGAGTACACAGAGAGAACTCAGGAAGTGTTAAGGGACCACGACTCTTCATCACCCTCCCTTCATGCATAAAGGGGATTACCAACAATCCCCTACATGCCTTCAAGAGGCAACTCGACAGATCCCTTCAAACAGTTGATGATCAGTGCCGGGTTGTGGTGCATACGGTGTACTGCGGGCGGCTGGCACTAACAGCTTGATCGACCACGCCAGCAACCAGGAGACCGGTCCGCGGGGAAGATGACCTCCGGAAGCGACTCCAGGTAATTTTCTAACATCCATGTAGATTGTTATGTGATTGTTATGTGATTGTTATGGTAAGAGGCTCAATCTTCCGTCCGCTTATGGAAGAAACGCAAATAATTTATAAATGCTTCTATAAGAGGCATAATACTGTACAACTACGATGCATATATATATATATATATATATATATATATATATATATATATATATATATATATATATATATATATATATATATATATATATGTAATATATATATATATATATATATATATATATATATATATATATATATATATATATATTATATATATGTAATATGTAATATATATATATATATATATATATTAAATATATGTAATATATATAAATATATATATATATATGTATATATATATATATATATATATATATATATATATATATAATATATAATATATATATATATATATATTATATATATATATATATATAAAACATACATTAATAATATATATATATATATATATATATATGTCGTGCCGAATAGGTAAAACTGGTCAATTAGCAAGAACTCATTTAAAATTAAATCCTTTCTAAAATTTTCTCTTATACGTTTAAAGATATATATATTTTTCATTTATGTTAATGTAAAAAATATATCGAAGTTTGGAGGTGCATCTGAACTGTAGTATGAGCGCCTCTGGCAAGACAGTGTTGGAACGAATGATGATGAAAGTCTCTTCTTTTCCTGGTCACCTTGCCTTGGTGGGAGAGGGCCGATGTATTAAAAAAATAATAGTAATAATAATAATAATAATAATAATTTATTAGTTGATATAAGTAACGTGTTTATCCAAGCTGATCAGTAATGATTATTTAAGAGCATAAAAAGTTTCTTGCGTATTTAGACTACACACACACACACACACACACACTTACAATCACACACACTCACAATCACACACACACACAATCACACATTCACAATCACACACACACACACACACACACAATCTCACACACACACACACACTCACAATCACACACACACACACTCATAATCACACACACACACACTCACAATCACACACACACACACACACACACACTCATAATCACACACACTCATAATCACACACACACTCATAATCACACACACACACACACACACACACACACTCACAATCACACACACACACACTCATAATCACACACACACAATCACACACACACACACACACACACACTCACACACACTCATAATCACACACACACTCATAATCACACACACACACCACTGTGGTGTAGCTGAACATTTAACTGAATAACAGAAAAAAGTGTGGAAGATAACATTGATTACTTCTTGTTTACTCCTTCACTCCTCTCTTTCTCCCCTCCCCTCCCCACTCTTCCTCCCTCCCACCCCTAACTCTCTGCCCTCGCTACCCCACCCTCTCCACATCACCCTCTCCTTCCCTCCCTCTTCTGCAATCTCTCTCTCTCTCTCTCCCCCCTCCTTTCCCCTTCATTCTTTCTTGACCCTTCCTTTCTCCCTCCTGCCTCACATCTCTCTCTCTCTCTCTCTCTCTCTCCCTATCCTTTCCTTCCTTTCTATTCCGTTCTTCGTGACGTATTATATATTTTGCATCCACGTTTTCTGTCTTTCACAGCCATTTACCAATTCTTTCTTTTTCTAATATTCTGTAACTCACTCACTCACTCACTCTCCCCCTCATAACAGTGTACCATCACAGTGTACCATCACTGTGTACCATCACAGTGTACCATCACTGTGTACCATCACTGTGTACCATCACTGCGTACCATCACTGTGTACCATCACTGTGTACCATCACTGCGTACCATCACTGTGTACCATCACTGTGTACCATCACTGTGTACCATCACAGTGTACCATCACTGTGTACCATCACTACGTACCATCACTGTGTACCATCACTGCGTACCATCACTGCGTACCATCACTGTATACCATCACTGTGTACCATCACTGTGTACCATCACTGTGAACCATCACTGTGTACCATCACTGTATACCATCACTGTGTACCATCACTGTGTACCATCACTGTGTACCATCACTGTGTACCATCACTGTGTACCATCACTGCGTACCATCACTGTGTACCATCACTGCGTACCATCACTGTGTACCATCACTGTGTACCATCACTGTGTACCATCACTGTGTACCATCACTGCGTACCATCATGGTACCATTGCGTACCATCACTGTGTACCATCACTGCGTACCATCACTGTGTACCATCACTGTGTACCATCACTGTATACCATCACTGTGTACCATCACTGTGAACCATCACTGTGTACCATCACTGTACCATCACTGTGTACCATCACTGTGTACCATCACTGTGAACCATCACTGTGTACCATCACTGTGTACCATCACTGTGTACCATCACTGTGTACCATCACTGCGTACCATCACTGTGTACCATCACTGTGTACCATCACTGCGTACCATCACTGTGTACCATCACTGTGTACCATCACTGTGTACCATCACTGTACCATCACTGCGTACCATCACTGTGTACCATCACTGTGTACCATCACTGTGTACCATCGGGTAGAACACAGTACCTGAGATCACCTCATCACTTAACACACTTAATCACAGCAGCGTCTTCTAAATTCCTAAACTCCTTGAAGTAATCGATGAAGATCGCGGCAATGAATAGAACCTCATCTATCGCGCCCCCTTCTATCGCGACCCCCCCCACCCCACCCTCTATGGCACCCGTTCCTTCACGCGTGTTTTCTATAAATACCTTTGATGAGTTTCCAGAGTCTTTCTACTCTCGGATACAGTGTACAGGAAGTCCTCAACCTCCGAACACATTGGGGACCCCCTGAATTGTGTATAATGTTTATAATACAGGAAGTATTATGAATATTATGAACAATAATGATATTATGCACAATACGAAAGATTCTGAAAGTCGAAGACTTACGGAATACCTGTAGTGGATCCCAAGGGGTCATGGCCCCGGCGACCCTGTCAAAGACCAGGCCTTCTGGTTGACGGTCTGATCAACCAGGCTGTTGTGGTGCTAGCAGCACTCAATCCGTCGTAGGCACCACAGCCCGGCGGGTCAGGAATGGTTGGTTAAGTGGGTTTAAAGACTACTGACTAAACTAGGGTCATTAAGGCTGCATGTAACCTGCTTACCACCAGTCAAGAATACTTGAATTCCTGAACCAGAATTAAGCTCTCATTGTGTATGCACTGAGACATACACCTTTCAGTGTATATATACTGAGAGATACACACCTCTCTGTGTATATACAATGAGAGACATGCATCTCTCTCTCTCCCTGAGAGACATGCACCTCCAGAATTATATGCAATGAGAAACATAAAAGTATGCCTGTACATGCACTGTGAGGCATACACCTCCAGGTGTATGCCTTATTATTTCCCAGCGTAAATAAAGCTTTTTACCGCAAAAAATACGTCATTTCCAAGCGTAATTAAAACTTAGTTACCGCGAAAAATACGTCGCTTATTACCGAGAAAAATACGTCACTTCCGAGCGTAAACAAAGCATTTTTACCGCGAAAAATAGACAAAAAAAAAAAAAAAAAATTTTTTTCGGGGGGATGGGGGAGGTTAGGCATGGGACGACGTGTGACGGCCCGGGGTTGGAACTTCCAACCTTATCACTAATGAAGGAGCCGGTGATCGAATAATTATCTCCTTCCAGCTGAGAACTTTTTAATATCGCTGAAACGAACGTAATACAGGATTAATATTAATTGGAAAACCGTACCAGCCGTAATAAAAAAAATGAATTATGCATCAACTGGAGGGAAATCCCGGAGTCTTTGAGATAGTGGGAAGTGGTAGCCCTCGGGTGACCCCTACCCCCGGGGCCGTGGGAGCAGCTGGGGATACCGGAACGAGGGGATGCCGGGGAGAGAAAATACCGGAGGGAGGGGATACCGGAAGCAGGGGATTCCGGTAGCAGGGGATCCGGGGTGGGGATACCGGGGGAGGGGATACCGGAGGGAGAGAATACCGGAAGCAGGGGATACCAGAGGGAGGGAATACCGGAGGGAGGGGATACCAGAGGGAGGGGATACCAGAGGGAGGGGATACCAGAGGGAGGGGATACCAGGGCATGGCTCTTTAGAACTCTGTTTCACTTTTTTTAAATGCTTTTCCAGCATTTTTTTTACTATGTTCCACTAAAATTGAAATATTTTAATTAAAAAATCTATATTTTGTTAATAAAAGTGCATTATCTTATAGATTTTAAAGTGTCTTTCATATGATTATTTTCAAATAAATAATTGTCACTCACATATACATGGGGCCAGGAGCTGTGACTCGATCCCTGCAACCACAAACAGGTGAGTACACACACACACACACACATACAACAGGCCTAGTGTCTAATCGACATGTGCCTAGGACAAAATGGTAACTAACACACATTGAGAATTGCACCTCATGGAAGGTGCCTTGATGAGGGTATAGGGCTCTTGATCCAAGAAATTAAGAGCTACCCTTCCCTTTCTTTGATCAAGATAAGAGTTTCCCCCATAAAAATAATAATAATAATAATAATAATAATAATGAATAATAACAAGAATATTAAAAATTAATATTACTAATAATAACAATAATAAATAACAATGATAATAATATAAAAAATAATGAATAATAATAATGAATAACAACATATAATAACAACGCAGCAAGGTGCAGACATGCAGTGTATATGGTGTGTTGCCTCACCATCACAACACAACACTCTGACTGGAACAATACACAAATAACCAACACGTGGAACAAAATTTATGGCGACGTTTCGGTTGGACTTGGATCATTAACTAGTGTGACTTAGTTAATGGTCCAAGTCGGACCGAAACGTCGTCACAAGTTTAGCTCACCTGTGTGTGGGTTGTCTTTGGGAACAAATTACCAGCTACTGCCTCCCTCTCATTCCTCCGATTTCCACTCATCGTGTAGTATGTGGAAGGTCGTAGTGTGGAAGGTCGTAGTGTGTGGAAGATCGTAGTGTGTGGAAGGTCGTAGTGTGTGGAAGGTCGTAGTGTGTGGGTGTGTGGGTGTGTGAAAGGTCGTAGTGAGTGGCAGTCGTAGTGTGTGGAAGGTCGTAGTATATGAAAGGTCGTAGTATGTGAAAGGTCGTAGTATGTGAAAGGTAGTAGTATGTGAAAGGTCTTGTATGTGGAAGGTCGTAGTGTGTGTGTGTAAGGTCGTAGTGAGTGGCAGTCGTAGTGTGTGGAAAGTCGTAGTGTATGGAAGGTCGTAGTGAGTGGCAGTCGTAGTGTGTAGAAGGTCGTAGTGTATGGAAGGTCGTAGTGGGTGGTAGTCGTAGTGTTTGGAAGGTCGTAGTATGTAGAAGTCGTAATGAGTGGTAGTCGTAGTTTGAACAATGACTGGCTGTACATTTACTGTCTCTCAAGAAGCTAACTAATCATTATTGATTGGCCAACTTTTTTTTCTCTTCTCTCTCTCTCTCTCTCTCTCTCTCTCTCTCTCTCTCTCTGAGCTAGTTCTGTAAGCAAAAGGTGTAGTTATTTTCCTATTTCACAACATTGAGAGAGAGAGAGAGAGAGAGAGAGAGAGAGAGAGAGAGAGAGAGAGAAGAACAGAGAAAGAGACAGAGAGAGAGGTGGAATACGTATCACTGATCTTCGTAATTTTCACAGTCACAAAGCAAATAACTATCGACAATTAGAGGAAACGTCTTACTGAAGACGTTTCGCTCCTTGGACCTTCATCTCCAATACTCGATCACTTGAAATACTTCGACAAAGGCATCTTAAATCAATGCGTTCGTGTCCACTTCCCTCTTCGTAATGTTTGCACTAGTCACTAAGTTAATACAGTCATTCGTCAGGGGCAAGCAGACCCTCGCTCACTTTCTCCCAACACGAATATTAATTAAGACCCAATTACCATACCTGATAAAACTGCCTCTTAAGGTTGCTTACTTAACGTGCTGACTTTTCTGCCCTCTGAACAGCACCTATCTGCTGCTCGCCGCTGTTTTATGCTGTTAATATCTGCACCAAAACCATCACTACGTGATTTTTTAATTTTATAAATAAAAAAGGAGCGCTATTCGTGTGTGGGGATCATATAATGCAGGTAATAACACAGAGGCTTGCCCTTCAGTCCACTGATCGCCCCCCCTCCACACACACACACACACACACACACACACACACTACCAGTCTCTACACAGGCTTGTACACACGCTACACGTGAAGTGTCGTCATTCTTATAAGATGTATTAGCTGCTGAGGACTGAAGTCATTCAGGGCAGGTATACTGAAGTCATTAAGGGCAGGTATACTGAAGTCATTCAGGGCAGGTATAGTGAAGTAATTTTAGAGAAAAAAATGGCATACACTTTTAGCAATATAAGTGGCAAATTGGCACCCCAATCTTCTCCCATGAAGGATGTACCAGTATTGAAAGTTTTAAGACAATCGCAAGAGGCTTTCTCAAATTATCGCATGGAACGAAACACCGAAATGATCTATGTAAAAGTAACCAGAGCGCAACTGCACATGCCAATAACTTCATGAACTTTTCTCAAGTCACAACACATGGACGAGACGGAAGCAATGGAAGCAAAAGTAATAAAGTCAGGCAATCTAATAACAATGTAGATAAAGTGGGATGACTTGAGAGGTTGTACCTTGGTTCTGTGAGAAGCTGTGTAGTACTGCTGCTCCACTGATCTCTCCCTACATGTACGCTCCTCTCTACATGTACGCTCCTCTCTACATGTACGCTCCTCTCTACTTGTAGACAACTGTAAATAAATAAACAAATATATAATATTTTTTTTAATATGTGCGCGCGAGCGAGTGAACATGTGTGTGTTTAGTTATTACATGGGTAAGCACTAAGCTCGTACGGGTCATACAGCAACAAGGGAATAGAAAGTAATCAGGTTTGATCTGAGGAAAGGGAGGACAGATCCTATCCCTTGCATCAAGACCACGTAACTAGCATCAAGACACTCCGCTCCCCCCATGAAGAGGTGTGTATTAAACGAAAAAAAAAATTATTACTATTTATAATATAATAAATAATATGTTATAAGTTCATAATAATGTAACTAAAACACACACAAACAACACACACAGGAGCTGTGACTCGACCCCTGCAACCACAACTAGATGAGTTCACACACACACAAACACACATAAAACACACACACACACACAAAAACGCACACACACAAACACACACACACACACACACAAAACGCACACACACACAAACACACACACACACAGTCTGGAACCCACACCTGGTCAAGCACGTCAAGAAATTAGAGAAAGTGCAAAGGTTTGCGACAAGGTTAGTTCCACAACTCGGGGGACTGCCCTATGAAGAAAGGTTGAGGGAAATAGGACTAACAACACTGGAGGACAGAAGGGTTAAAGGAGACATGATAACGACATACAAAATACTGCGGGGAATCGACAAGGTAGATAGTGACAGGATGTTCCAGAGAGGAAACACAGAAACAAGGGGACACAACTGGAAGCTGAAGACTCAGATGAGTCAGAGAGATGTTAGGAAGCAATTCTTCAGCCATAGAGTAGTTAGGAAGTGGAATAGTTTATCGAACGATATAGTGGAGGCGGGAACCATACATAGTTTTAAGACAAGGTATGATAAAGCTCATGGAGCAGGGAGAGCAGAGACCCAGTAGCGGACAGTGCAGAGGCGGGGCCAGGAGCTGAGTCTCGACCCCTGCAACCACAATTAGGTGAGTAAACACACAAACACAAACACACACACACACACACACACACACACACACACAACACACACACAAAACGCACACACAGAAGATTCTTTAAACTTCATGTTACTTACCAACTTATGATTTCTGGTTAATCTCCACATAAAATTCTCAACCATTTTGGATATTTGGAAAACTCATAGGGAGAGAAAATCCTGAGTCAAAGTTTGCCTAAAAATGCCAGACCATCATTCTCTTCCTCTTCCAGACTTTTAAACAGAAAATGTTGCAAATTTGAGAAACCTCAATAATTCCTATATTCTCCTGATTTATTATATATATATATATATATATATATATATATATATATATATATATATATATATATATATATATATAATGTGTGTATGTGCGCGAGCAGACAGATAGATAGCCAAGATGAGTCATAAAGGACAGTCAATGAATCAATGAAAAAACTGAACTGGGCGGAGACTGGAACCGTGGTCCGTGCGGGTAGAAGATTCAGTGCTTTATCCATTCAGTCACGAGGGTTTTAAATAGGATGATTTTTCAAGCAGCACTACTGTCTCATCCCCGTCTGTGACACTACTGTCTCATCCCCGTCTGTGACACTACTGTCTCATCCCCGTCAGTGCCACTACTGTCTCATCCCCGTCAGTGACACTATTGTCTCATCCCCGTCTGTGACACTACTGTCTCATCCCCGTCTGTGACACTACTGTCTCATCCTCGTGACACTACTGTCTCATCCCGTCTGTGACACTACTGTCTCATCCCCGTCTGTGACACTACTGTCTCATCCCCGTCTGTGACACTACTGTCTCATCCCCGTCTGTGACACTACTGTCTCATCCCCGTCTGTGACACTACTGTCTTATCCCCGTCTGTGACACTACTGCCTCATCCCCGTCTGTGACACTACTGTCTCATCCCCGTCTGTGACACTACTGTCTCATCCCCGTCTGTGACACTACTGTCTCATCCCCGTCTGTGGCACTACTGACTCATCCTCACACACTCTCATAATAAACAAATCATACAGACAATGAAACTAACACGATGCCCATGTACTCGGCACTGGCGCTCGCTTACTATTATGCTGCATTAATAAAAAATGCAAAATACCACTAGCACGAGCGCTCAGTGTACTTTGGAGAGAGATTTTACGTTCAAGTGGGAGTTTAGAAGTCTTAGAAACTGCAAATATATCCTCACTTCACAAAGGAGGCAGCAAGGTGATCTAAAAAATCCAGACCAGTCTTGGAGTAGGTGTTTGGAAGGCATTTGGAAGGCATTACCTTCATTAACAGGAGCAGCCTCTGTAATGAAGTGATTAGATCACAAGTAGAACATTCGTTTCTTGAAAGAAAATATAAACTTGAATGCACGGATTTTGCGACATTTTTACGAATGTGACAAAGGAGGGATAGTGTATTAAATAAACTGAAAATATAGAACTGTTTAGAATTTTCTCTCCGGGTTCAGAATTGCGACATTTTCAAGTGGAGATGGAGCTGGAAGAAGGTAAGGAGATGCAGCTTCTTAGAGAGAAGATTTATCCCCAGAACAAGGAATGGGATACCAGTGATACTAACTGTAGTGAAATTATATTGATCTGAAGATCTGAAGATTAAGGAAGTTGAGGAAACTGCTGTTGACGAATATGGTTCAACCAAAAAGGACACAACGAATGTCAGTATTGAAGGTAAGAACGTTCCTGTAGTAGACGATTCTCAAATTACATTTATTGACAAGACTTTTTGTAAGAGGGATAGAAAGAGGAGGCAGAGGTATGTTTTTCTTGGGCTGGGAAGGATTAAATAATTATAATTAGCAAATTAGGAAACATGATAACTGGTAATAGGAAAAATCATATATTCTGAATCAGCACTGGGGAAAATGAGGCTGATAATTTGTAGTAGAGAAAACATGATTATCAGATACAGTAAAGCAACCGACATTGTTAGGAGAAAAGAGGGGAATCACTGTCATATGTGGCATTTTGCTGTGCAGGGGTTCTGCCAGTGAATGGTTGTCCGGAGTAAAGGGTTTATCCCTGGCTGGGTAAATACTACAAGGACATTCCAGTACCATTTAATAATAACTGAAACCACCTTTGTGCAGGAGTGACATTTATACCAGGGATGAGGTGCATCTGTCTAAGACAGGGAAAGCTGTGAGGGTTAGTTCGGTAGAGGGAGCTGGTGCTAGTGTGTGTCGGGATTTAGACAGAAAAAAGTTAAAGGTATGGGTATGTGGGAAAAATACAAGGATATCAAGGTAATATCAAGGAAGACAGTAAAAAATAAATTCAGATACATTTGTAATTATAAAATCAACAAAACAATGGAAAAACAAAGATACAGAAGAAAACATCCTCAGCATATAATAATAAGATAAATGAACTAAAGTTAACAGCAAGGAAACGTCGGTGCTGCTACATTACTCTAAACATGGTTTAATTTGAAAGAGCAAGATACTCCTGCCGAATGCCACGTACGAGGATTACATAATTTCACTCTGACAAGCACAACAGAGGAAACCCAAGCCGTGTCATCAAAAATATATCGAACATGAAGATACTGACCCTGAATACGTGTGGCTTCAGTTTTCTGAAGGAAATGAAAAACTAAACTTAGCAAAACTTCTTTGGAACGAAACTGTTTAGGCTTGACGACATGAAAACAGTAATTCTAGATTTTAGTTTTAGCCAAATACATTGGAATTATATTTAACTGGGAATTTAGGGTTCGGTGACTCCATAAGGTAGTCCAGGAGTGCTCTTAGAGCAGCTTGTAACAGAACCAACCAGAGGCAATAACCTGCTTCACCTTGTTTCTGCAAACAAGGAGACCCCTGGTACATAACCTAGAGATCACGGAAGAGTTTGGTACAAGTGATCGCAAATCTTCTACCTATAATATTTACTGAGAATATGATAAAAAGGATAATGCAGTAAAGGTTCCAGATTTTCGTTCTACAGACCACAAGAGACTCAGGGAGCACCTGTCTAGTGAACTCTCTTGAAGAAGATCTTACAAACTGTAACGAGAACTGTCAATGTGACATTTTTCTAATGTGCAAGCTGCCCTAAGAACATTTATTCCTCCCCACAGAGAAATTAAGTAAAACTACTGCAATGAAACACCAGAAGGCTTTCGTGTGTTGGCACACACATCTTCGGAGGAGTTACTCTGCTCCTTGTTGCTCTCTCTCTCTTACTCTACTTGCTACACTACTCCCCGCTAATTTCCCGACTACTCTCCCTGTTACTCATCCGGCTGCTCTACTTCCTACTACTCTAATCCTCTCACCCCTTCAACTAGTACCTCCACAGTACCCCTCCCCTCACTACTACTCCCCCCTCCCACTCTCCCATCCTCTCCTCCCCTCCCTCTCTTCCACCACTCAGCCTCTTAATACATTCCGATGAAAGAAATCCCCTGAAATAAAGGAGATTGCAATAAAAACTGGAGGTGATTTACACATGGTAATGAGAAGTGCTCCTCTCATTGTTAAAACTCTCGCAAATGACCAAAACGTGATAATGAAGAAATTAAGAAGACCACCTTAATCTTTATTGCATTTGCAATCTTCGGGAGCTTCTTATCCCCTTTGTTATTTGTGGGATCGAACCGCCGTCCTCACTCGAAGATCCGGATTAATTACGGACAAATTTCGCCCTAGCGCTGCCTGTGTTTAAGGGCTAAAAAAAATGGGGGGATACTTAGCAACACGCTTCCATTGGGTTAGTCTAAAACACTTCGGGTATTACTTTTTCAATCACTTTTTGCATGCTGATAAGGGATAATTTCTTGGGTAAACCAATAGAAAGATGGCCCTAATGGCGAGCCAGTCTAGCAGCCTAGAATAATGAGAGGGAGATTATGGCTGTTGCCGCCTGTCTGTCTATCTTCCCTTTCTATCTATCTGCCTGTCTATCTGCCTGTATTCTTATCTGTCTCATTTTCTATAAGTCAATTTCTCTTCCTGTCTCCCTATCTTCCTACTTATCTCTCTACCTATCTGTCTGTCTGCCTGCCTGGCCTGCCTGAATACCTGTCTGCCTGTCGGATGCCTTGCCGGATTGCCTGCCTGTCTGCTTGTCTACATGTCTACCTACTTGTCTGCCTGCCTGCTGGGTTGATTGCATGCCTACCTGCCTGCTAGCCAGATTGCTTACCTGCCCGTCTGCCGGCTTGTATACCTGCATGTCTGCCGGCTTGTATACCTGCATGTCTGCCGGCTTCTATACCTGTCTCTGCCGGCTTCCATACCTGCTCTCTGCCGGCTTGTATACGTGCCTGTCTGCCGGCTTGTATACCTGCCCGTCTGCCGGCTTGTATACCTGCCTGTCTGCCGGCTTGTATACCTGTCTGTCTGCCGTCTTGTATACCTGCCTGTCTACCGGCTTGTATACCTGCCTCTCTGCCGGTTTGTATACCTGCCTCTCTGCCGGCTTGTATACCTGCCTGTCTGCCGGCTTGTATACTTGCCTGTCTGCCGGCTTATATACCTGCTGACATTAGTACAAATCCCATAGATTTCGAAAAAGAAATGGACAACATGCCCACTCACTCAGCACCTGGACCAGATTCATGGAATGCTTTATTTATAAAGCAGTGCAAAGTACCATTAGCAAGAGCCCTTAGTATTCTTTGGAGAAAGAGCTTAGATCTAGGTGAAATACCGGAGGCCTTAAAGAGTGCAGACATAGCTCCTTTGCATAAGGGAGGTAGTACAGCACTAGCTAAAAATTACAGACCAGTAGCCCTCACTTCTAACATCATAAAAATCTTTGAAAGAGTGATGAGGCGGCAGATTACAAAGTTCATGGACCAGCACAACCAACATAACCCGAACCAGCATGGCTTTAGAGCGGGTCGATCATGCCTGTCACAGCTGCTGAACCATTATGACAGAATTACGGAGGCATTGGAGGACGACCAAAACGCAGATGTGATTTACACAGATTTTGCAAAGGCGTTTGACAAATGCGATCATGGAGTGATAGCGCACAAAATGAGGGCCATAGGCATTACGGGGAAGGTAGGCAGATGGATTTTTGAGTTCCTAACACAAAGAACACAAAAAGTAGTAGTGAACAGGGCAAGATCCAGCATCAGCGAGGTCAAAGCTCAGTGCCCCAAGGCACTGTCCTGGCACCTCTGCTGTTTCTCATCCTCATAGCAGACATAGATAAAAACACCCAGCACATTTTTGTATCATCATTTGCAGATGACACTAAAATAAGCATGAAAGTCACTACGGTAGAGGACACTGAAAAATTACAGGAGGACATAAGCAGGGTCTTCCAGTGGGCAGTGGAGAACAACATGACGTTCAATGGTGATAAGTTTCAGCTGCTTAGGTATGGAAAAATGAAGAACTCAAAAGGAACACTATATACAAAACGCAAGAGGGTCACCCCATAGAACGAAAGGAACACGTAAAGGACTTGGGAATAATTATGTCTGCTGATCTGTCGTTTAAAGACCATAACAAGACAAAGATCACAACAGCCAGGAAGATGACGGGGTGGGTATTGAGAACTTTCAAAACAAGGGAAATAATGCCGATGGTGACACTCTTCAAATCGCTAGTGCTCCCTCACTTAGAATACTGCTCAGTGCTGACGGCCCCGTTCAGGGCAGGAGAAATATCAGAGCTGGAACAAATTCAGAGATCGTTTACGGCTCACATTGAGCCATTGAAACATCTAAATTATTGGGAACGCCTTCAAGTCTTGAACATGTACTCATTGGAGCGGAGGAGAGAGAGATACATGATAATATATACTTGGAAAGTACTTGAGGGCCTGGTCCCAAATCTGCACACTGCCATAACAACATACTGGAGTGAGAGATATGGGAGAAAGTGTAAAATAAACCCAGTGAGGAGCAGGGGTGCGGTGGGGACAATACGGGAGCCCTGTATTAACATCCGGGGTCCCAGACTATTCAACATCTTACCAGAAGATATCCGAAACACGGCTGGAACCAGTGTAGAAGCCTTCAAGAGGAAACTGGACAAGTATCTTCATCGGGTTCCAGATCAACCAGGCTGTGATGGATATGTGAGGCAGCGGGCCTCCGGCAGCAACAGCCTGGTTGACCAGGCAAGCACCAGACGAGCCTGGCCCATGGCCGGGCTCAGAGAGTAGATAAACTCTCGAAACTCTCGAACTCTTCAAAGGTAAAGGTACCTGCCTGTCTGCCGGCTTGTATACCTGCCTGTCTGCCGGCTTGTATACCTGCCTGTCTGCCGGCTTGTATACCTGCCTGTCTGCCGGCTTGTATACCTGCCTGTCTGCCGGCTTGTATACCTGCCTGTCTGCCGGCTTGTATACCTGCCTGTCTGCCGGCTTGTATACCTGCCTGTCTGCCGGCTTGTATACCTGCCTGTCTGCCGGCTTGTATACCTGCCTGTCTGCCGGCTTGTATACCTGCCTGTCTGCCGGCTTGTATACCTGCCTGTCTGCCGGCTTGTATACCTGCCTGTCTGCCGGCTTGTATACCTGCCTGTCTGCCGGCTTGTATACCTGCCTGTCTGCTGGCTTGTATACCTGCCTGTCTGCCGGCTTGTATACCTGCCTGTCTGCTGGCTTGTATACCTGCCTGTCTGCTGGCTTGTATACCTGCCTGTCTGCTGGCTTTTATACCTGCCTGTCTGCCGGCTTGTATACCTGCCTGTCTGCCGGCTTGTATACCTGCCTGTCTGCTGGCTTGTATACCTGCCTGTCTGCCGGCTTGTATACCTGCCTGTCTGCTGGCTTGTATACCTGCCTGTCTGCCGGCTTGTATACCTGCCTGTCTGCTGGCTTGTATACCTGCCTGTCTGCTGGCTTGTATACCTGCCTGTCTGCCGGCTTGTATACCTGCCTGTCTGCTGGCTTGTATACCTGCCTGTCTGCCGGCTTGTATACCTGCCTGTCTGCTGGCTTGTATACCTGCCTGTCTGCCGGCTTGTATACCTGCCTGTCTGCTGGCTTGTATACCTGCCTGTCTGCCGGCTTGTATACCTGCCTGTCTGCCGGCTTGTATACCTGCCTGTCTGCCGGCTTGTATACCTGCCTGTCTGCCGGCTTGTATACCTGCCTGTCTGCTGGCTTGTATACCTGCTCCCTCGACTAAGCCAACACGAGGGGATAAAAACAACTAATTTTTTTTGTATTGAAAAATACATCAGTGATGGAACGAAAGATTCTGAAATTGTTAAAAAGACTTCATTTGTTTTCTTTACTTATCCAGCGACTAGAAATTTTGGAAGCGAAGGGGAAGGTAAGGAAAGAAGGAGATAGTAAGGAAAGGATGAGATAGGGCAAGGGGGAGACAGGGGAAGGGGAAGATGGAAGACGGTGAAGGTAAGGGGGAAAGGAGAGACAAGAAAACGCTACGTAGGGGAGGAGGTTATGTGAACATGTACACATTATGCTAGTTGCATGTCAGTGTACATGTAGAAATATGCACATATAAACATGTGTGTATGTATGGAGTACATGTGATACAGAATGTATATTTTAGGTGTCCACCCCACCCGTAGACTGAGAGGAAGAGGGAAGGGGTACACTTTGGGTGGTGGTGAGAGGAAGAGGGAAGGGGTACACTATCAATATTGGTTTCACAATTCACTAGTGAAGTGAATTAACCTTGGAACGTCAGCTGAGATTATTTGGGTGTGAACAGCGTTTACCGCTGAGGTTGATACCCTCACCGCCCAAAGGTACCCTAAAACGTCGACTTCTGTGTCGACAGTGTAAAATATAACCTAAGGTTCGAAGCTTTCATAGCTCAATCATTAAGGTACGCAGCTTCACGAGTGGGGCGTTGGCTTAATATTTATGAAGGGATTCAGGGAAAGCGGCAGGCCGGACTTGAGTCCTGGAGATGGGATGTACAGTGCCGGCACTCTGAAGGAGGGGGTGTTAATGTTGCAGTTTTATAACTGTAGTGTAAGCACGCCTCTGGAAAGACAGTGATGGAGTGAATGATGGTGAAAGTTTTTCTTTTTCGGGCCACCCTGCCTTGGTGGGAGACGGCCGATGTGTTAATAAAAAAAAGATAATCAAAGAAACTAATAGGGACATAAGGGGGCCACAAATTGTATGTAAAAAAAACGGGAATGAGCCACTGGGATGTTAGGAAGTATTGTTTAATACTAAGATAACTGAAAAGTGGCATGAACTAGATGCGGGATATTGCTCAGTGTCGACGGCCCCGTTCAAAGGACGAGAGACGTCAGAGCTGAAACACATATAGAGCACGTTTACGTCCACATAGAGCCAATAAAGCATTTAAATCACTAGGAACGCTTTATACTTTTAAATATGTAGTCAGTGGAGCAGAGGAAATAGTTATATGATAATATATACCTGGAAAATACTTGAGAGCCTTATAACCAGTCTGCACGCACTGCCATAACAACATACTGGAGTGGAGATATGGAAGGAAATGCAAAATAAACCCAGTGAGAAGCAGGGGCGCCGTGGGCACAATAAGGCCCCAGACTATTCAACATCTTACCACAAGATATTAGAAACACTGCTGGGGACAAGTGTAGAAGTCTTCAAGAGGAAATTGTACAAGTATCTTCACCAGGTGCCAGAACAACCAGGCTGTGATGGATATGCGAGTCAACGGGCCATCAGCAGCACCAACCTGGTTGACCAGGCAAGGTATATCAAAGGGAAAGGTATAGAAGGAGTCTACCTATCTGTAATCTAACTTGAGTGGATACCTGAGCTCATCATTCAAATACTA
This sequence comes from Cherax destructor, assembly GCA_009830355.1. Lineage (NCBI taxonomy): Eukaryota > Metazoa > Arthropoda > Malacostraca > Decapoda > Parastacidae > Cherax > Cherax destructor. Next base: position 355,643 of record WNWK01000620.1, on the reverse strand, counting down.
AACACCTTTTTTTACTAATAGACATAAGAAAGCCTCAATAAGCCAGAAATCAGTAAAGCCAACCAAAGCAGCATAAGAGGGTGAACCAGGAGCCAATACTCGACACCCGCAAACACCGATCGGCGATTACACATTCCAATATATAAAAAAAAAAAAGGTCAACAAATACCAAAGCAAAAACTTCGTTGACATCCTGAAACGAACTTTGACGTCCATTTGTCTAAATTCGTCTCATTACTCTCTCGACTGATTCGAAGACCTCCTCCTCCCCCTCCCACCACCTCTCCCTACCATTCCTTTCTATCTCCAGGGGAAAAAAAATCTCTCTTTCCACCTTCCTCCTGTTATACATTTTACCCCTCGCAGATCTCCCTATTCCACCCACCTATCCTTTAAAAATATATATTCCCAGGAAAAAAAGGGGGAAAGAAAGTTTAGCGTAGGGGAAAGTGGAGGCTTGTGGAAGAATGGTGGGGGAAGGGTGAGTTGGAGGGGGGTTAGGGGAAGGGGAAAGGAGGGGGGGTTACATTAGCGTGGATCTCGGAGGAGGGTAGATTATACAGGGCCAGCCATGAATCTTCCACCCTAATTATTTCTCGCCCAACTTCAATCTGCTCAGCCCCGGCAAAGTATTATCATTCTCGACAGATTGCAAATGGAGAGCTTTTCTGGGACGTAGGTCACACTTGAGGAATGCTGAAGCTAGTTCTCTCTCTCTCTCTCTCTCTCTCTCTCTCTCTCTCTCTCTCTCTCTCTGTAGAAGCTGATTATGTTAGAGGGATTTGGAGAAAAAATGTTAATAAACTGCTGAGCATTTCTCATACATATATGAGAGAGAGAGTGAGAGAAAGACTGTAAAAGGTACAATAAAAAAAGAATCATAAGACTTGTATGTATATTAGCCAATAATGAGACAAAAGATAAGAGATCATCAACAAAGGATAGGAAAAGAGAGAATCAAAAGCAAAAATAACATAAAAATGACAGAACAACCACAAAGAAAACTTGCAAGAGAGTCGACCACCACACAGACCCTCAACAACTCTACGGACGTGTGCAGCCACGTTTCAATACACACCTCGTAATCGACTCCGCGGGGAGGTTATCCTCTCCGACCAGGCCTCCTGGTTGATGGCCTGATCAACCAGGTTATCTGTATTAGCACTGCTCATCACCCTAGTCTCAGCTTCAACACAAATGTTCAGTAAAAGCCCAAGTGGAGACAGAAATACAGATTAATTGATGTAGAACACGGAAGATTAATTGATGGAGAACATAGAAGATTAATTGATGGAACAATTGACTGGAACAATATAACCCGTACATAGGAGAGAGAAGCTTTACGACAACGTTTCGATCCAACTTGGACCATTTACAAAAGTCACACTTTGATCTGTATATTTCGACCCCCTGATGTGATCCTCTTCAGAATTCCTTAAATTTGAGGAGAGTAAAGGCGAACATGACGTTCAGAGTGCAAGCACTAAGCAGGCACCGTATGTGCAGTCATCATGCACAGTAATGCTACTCAGAGTTTGACTGATATGTAAAGTTGCTTCAGGTATCAGGGAATATTGCCTTCAGGTTTCAGGTAGTTTGACCACCAGTAGTCTCTCCTGATCCAGTGAGTGGAGTGAGGAAGAGGTGTAGGTGAGTGAGACATAAGAAGACCGGAAACGGAGTACATATTGAGGAACCAGTAACAGAGCGACGAAAATAATCCTTTGTAATGGGTGAAATACTGCGGATGTGTGGGGAAACTGTGGTAGCGTGGGAAAAGCTGTGGTAGCGTGGGAAAAGTTGTGGTAGCGTGGGAAACGCTGTGATAGCGTGGGAAAAGCTGTGGTAGCGTGGGGGGGAAACAGTGGTAGCAGAGAGAGAAACATTATGGTAGCTTGAGAAATTTATAACGCGAGAAATACTCTGAACGTTTCATCTCCAGGAAGATGCAAAACGTACGTTCCCACCTTCATATGTGACTTTTAATGCAGCAGTCATCATTAAGGAAGTCCACAGGGCCAAAAGATGTTGTTTGAATCAGCAATCATGCAGATTTCTGACACCATTGAGCAGAATCAGGAGGCAACTAAATTAGTAGAGTCATTGTCAAATCTCGCCTTGAGCATTACTCATTGTATGACTGGATGATGCCCACTGTGTAGGCGAAATGTAGTCTAGAATAAAAGTCACCTTCGCAACCCTCTATCATATTTGTTGGCTTTACTTGCCAACTTACTTATCCCCCCCCCACGCACTACTCATGATCATTCCCACACACACGACCTGTGAACATTACTTTCGCCCCTATACACACACATATGACCTGTGATCATTCTACACACACACGACCTGTGATCATTTTAAACAAAGGTGACCTGTAACCATCACTTGACACATACCACCCACACATACACACACGCATATATCTGACCTTCCTTTCCTCCAAAACTACCCTACCCTACGCCAATACTTCCCCCCCCCCAGACACACTTTCAATCATAACTAAATAAACCATACCACGGGTGGGGATTGAACCCGCGGTCGTAAAACTCCAGACCGACGCGTTAGCCACTGGGCCAGCTGGCTACAAGAGTCATCCAACTAGGTATATTTATACACCAATCGTGTTATTACGATTTCGTGAATCATAACTAATTCTTTTGTTTCTTCCGTTTATATATATATATATATATATATATATATATATATATATATATATATATATATATATATATATGCCCGCCATACTTGCTACACCATACCCTCCTTCTACCTGTAACCCCTCACTCCCCCTCCCCTGCCCCTCACAGCTACCGTGTGGAAAAATAATAAAAAGGTTGATAGCGGCGAGTGAGAGCATCGGTAGCGTCAGTGTTATCAAGACAGTGAGAGCGGCTGTCGGACACACTAGCGTAAATAAAAATGAATATCGCCCGTCCTGCCCAGAGTTAGGCGCGTCACCTGATAATGAGAGGGAACGAGCATGGGCAGGGGAGGGCAGGGGAGGGCAGGGGAGGGCAGGGGAGGGCAGGAGATGGCAGGGGGAGGGCAGGGGAGAGCAGGGGAAGGCCAAGAAGGGAGATGGTAGGTAACGGGAGGGGAGAGGGGGGAAGGCAACGGAAGGGAGGGAAAGATAGGATAAGAGAATGGAGGGGTAGAGATGGGAGGGGTACAGTGGGGAGGGGAAGGGAAGGAAAGAGAAGGGAGTAGATGGGAAAAATCAGGAGAGAGGATATGTTAGAAGGATGGGAAGTGAAGCTAAAGGGAGGAAGGGAAGAACGAAAAAAATAGGGGAAAGGGGAAATAAGGTAAGTAGGAAGGAGTACGGAAAGAAGGTAAGGAGGAAGGGAAGACAGGAGGAAGAAAAGAAAGTAGGGAAGCGCGAAAAAAAGGGAAACGTGGAAGAAGAAAGGGAAGGGAAACGAAGGGAAGGGTGAAGGGGTCACTCAAGAATAGAATGTAGAGCGGTCAGGAGATGAGGGTTACTTAATGTAATGTTAGTAAATATGTTAAGGCGCTCGTGTGTGTGTGTGTGTGTGTGTGTCTCGGACGTATACAGGTTATAATGTCATCAATGTTCAACTGGTTATCGTGTATCATGCGTCTGATCATCTTAGTTCCCTGCAGGAGGCGCTGAAGGTGAAAGCACTTTTACATGTTTGCGTCAACCAGAGCAAGAACTAATGGAGGCTCGATCCTCCGTCTACTAACAGCGAAACAGATACAGGTAGATAACAGTACTCGCGTGGTCTCAAGGGCCACACAAGTCTGCAGAACAAGTCTTAACTTAAAACAACGTTTCACTCTAAGTAAACATGTTCTGCCATGCTAATCTGAAGAGTGACGCCTCTTTCCAGACACTTTAGTAAAGATCTCCTTCAAAACTACACTAACCAGCCAATTTACAATATACTACATCCAGCCAATGTAGAACGGTAGAAAATATTGTTGCATGCAACAGGTGAGACAATCGTAGATACAAATCCAGATAAACTTCTGTTAACCATTTTATGGAGGGACTAGTGTCTAGGTTATTTGTGTATCCATATGATCTTGCTTTACCGTCCACAGGATGGATATGGAGTGCACAAGTAGCTGCTTCGGCGGCAAATGTCCAATCATTCTTACACTATCCAATTTACATTTTCCAACGAGCTGCTAAAAGCAACAGCCTTCCTGGAGGGTGTTCCGGGGGTCAACGCCCCCGCGGCCCAGTCCTTGACTAGGCCTCCCGGTGAATCAGGACCTGGTCAACCAGAATGCCGGATTGTGAGAGAAAAACCTCGAATCTAGGTCCTATAAGTTATGAGTCGAGAGTTTTACTACTGAACTAAGGCCACGAAAACAGTGTGTGGATCCGGAACCTGTAGTGGGCATCCGGAACCTGTAGTGGGCATCCGGAACCTGTAGTGGGCATCCGGATGATGTGCTTGTATTGTGTAACAGTAACTATGGCGCCCCTGCTTGTCACCGGGTTAATTATACACTTCCATATCTCTCAGTCCAGTAAGTTGTCATGACAGTGTGCAGATTGGGAACCAGATCCTCCTTAAGCACCTTCCAGATATACATTACCGGGTATATCTTTCTTCTCCGCTCCAGAGAGAACACTAAGTACTCTGAGACGTTCCCAGTAGTTCAGATGTTGTACTGACTTAAGTCAGCTCTAGACCTCTGTACATTGCCTTGAAAGATACTTTGAGCGCAGAATAATATTCCCAAAAGTTTTAGTTAAATAACAATGGCTTTAGTTACTTCTAAAATTAAGTTTGACCGAGGAGAACACGTGCATCAGCACCGAGCTGGTTATATGTCTATACTTAGCAAGACACAGGTTAAGAAATTACAAATGTTAAAGCATAAGCCTATGGCCAACACAGTGCCGAATTGAAGGTCATACCAACTAAATCTGAGGCCCATGCCCAATACAGTTCTGGTGATAAGATAGTGCCCGCTACCCTGGCCTCTCATGCATACACATTACATCCACACACCTAACTCTGCTGAACTGTAAATATCAACCAGAATAATTAATCCCAAGTATATTTCGAAGCCTGTTAATTCATCTTACTGTAAATACCAATTAGAATTTAATTAGCGGGGTAAACTTGATAAGACGGAGGTGGTAAACATTTATTATGCAACTCTCTCTCCCTCTCGCATTACCAACAAAGCCCCATCTCTTGAATCCTAATGACACCGGCCCTGCAATAAATCAAATACTGATTAAACTTGCTAAACTGCGCACACCACCGTCCTACTATCAACTGGAGGCGAGAGCTTGACAGCACGAGGTGGTGGTGGGTGGTGGTGATTGTGGTGGTGGTGGTGCTTTTGATGGTGGGTGGTGGTAGGAACGTAGGAAGGGGCCGTGGTGATTACTGATTTTGTTTTGTTTTTGGTGGTGTTCAAAAAGCAGGGAGAGGTGGTGGTGATAGGGGCGGTGAATGGTGGTGATGGAGGGAGTGAGTCTGGGTGGTAGGAGGAGATGTGAAGTGGGAGGGATGGAGGAGACAAGTACTTTTCAAATCACTTGTGCCCTCTAGACCTGAATATTGTTCTGGGTGCACAGCCCCTTTCAAGACAGGAACGATAGCAGAGCTGGAAAGGTCGTTTACTGCCTAAACAGTATCATTAAAACATCTAAAATATACTTAAGTCCCAGATCCCTACTGTGCACATTGCTATAGCAACTTACTGGAGTAAGAGATATGGGAGAAAGAACAAGGGGCACCATAAGTACGATTAGAGAACACTGTGTCAACATCCTTAGCCCCCAACTCTTCAACATACAGTATTACAGCAGATATCAGAAGTATCGCTGGAAAGAAGATAAGAGCCTTTCAGAAGGAAATTACACCTCTTTGTCCTGCAAATTCCTGATTAGCCGGGTTGTGATGATGTTGATCTGTGAGCCGCTAGCACGAACAACCTGGCTTCATGCAGGGATTCCAGTGTAGAATAATCGAAACTACCTTTACCTTTGACGAGTTCCGAGGGAGAAAAACAGGGATAGAAGGAGGGAGGAAAGCAGTGAAGGAAAGAGGTAGGGAAGCGGGGAGGGAGGGAGGGAGGGAGGGAGGGAGGGAGGGAGGGAGGGATGGAGCTGGTGTTAAGGAAGCCTTGTGTCAGCCTTGTGATGGATCCTGAAGGTGATTTATACATTATCTTCCTCACTGGTGCCGCCTTAATGACCGTCACGCAAGTTGGAGGACAACCCTACCTTGTTGGAGAAATGTTGGGGATCGGTTACTTGTTGGGGATGGGTTATTAAATGAGGGTGGTTGATTTCTTGTTGGGGATGGGCGAGGCTGCTCACTGGGTTACCAAGTATCCCTTAAGTGGCTCAAATAACCAGTTTATGTCCATGAAAAAAAATATATCACATGCCTGTAACTCGAACAATTCTCAAATAACCAACATTTTTTATGTGTGATTTTGTGACTTAATAATGATCCAGGAGGGACCGAAATCCCCTAAAATGGGTTGAGTATGTCCAGTCTTTGTCAAGGACGAGCTGTCGCAGTTTTCTTCTCACTCTAATTACATTTGGCAAAGAAAATTCCGATTAACACTCCCGATCTTACGGCGATTTATCAATTAAACAAAACGTTAAAAAAAAAAGCATAATGAACTACGACATTAACGGCAACTGCCAACTCTGATGTCGATGACGCATAAAAGACAACGTCAGTAACAACCGTCGACCATAAAATCGATGGTGAGTGTAAAACTATATAATAAATTACCGGAATATTTGCTCCTTCCAGTTTAATCGACAGAAATCCCGAAGCTCATGTAGAAGGCCAGGAAAAATGCAAACGTGAATTGGGACCTAGACTCGTTTTGCAGGTCCTCCACCCTGGGGTACCCCCCTGGGGCTCTCAACCCAGGGGCCCTCCACTCTCGGGCACCCCACCCTGCGGTCCTTCACCATAGGGCACTCCACTCTGGGGCATTCCACCCTGGGGCACTCCACCCTGCGGTCCTCCTCCCTGGGGCATTCCACCCAGGGGCACTCCCACCTTGCGGTCCTCCACCCTGGGGCACTCCACTCTGGGTCACTTCACCCTAGGGCACTCCACCCTGGGGCACTCCACCCTGCGGTCCTCCACCCTAGAGCACTCCATCCTGGGGCACTCCATCCTGGGGCACTCCACCTTGGGGCACTTCACCTTGGGACTCTACACTCTGGGGCTGCCTACTCCATAACTGGCTTTACATAAGTCGTGTTTAGTGTTCTAAATTATTCCTTGTTTAAGTTTCTCAGTGCTGTGAGTGTTGCTGAGTGTAGATGAATTTTGTATGGGCGTGGCGTGGGTGTGGTGCTGTGGTTGTGGTGGTCATAGAGTAGGTGGTGTATTGTGTTGTGTTGATGGGTGTGGTGTGGGCGTGGTAGAGGTAAGGATGCAGGAGGCGTCAGGGAGACCCCTGGTGAGGGAGTGATGACCTTGCAGGAGGGAGGGGCCCCTGCTTATCATAACAGCTCTTCCGGGCACACTTTAAGGGATCCCTTCCCCTCCCCCTCACGATGGACTCCCTTCCCCAACACTAACTCCCTCCCCTCCACAGGGGAGACTGACCCACCCATAGAGTGCTACCATAACCTAAGCTCGTTAATACTAGACAAGACATTGATACTAAAGATACTGATACTAGACAAGCCACTTGCGGCCAGCAGTAACAGCCTAGTTGATCAGGCCCTGATCCACTAGGCCTGGTCATGGACCGGGCCGCGGGGGCATTCACCCCTGGAATACCCTCCAGGTAGACAAGACACTGGATGAGCTATGACTGTAGTGATTCTTCAAGACAACCCAACATGCTTACTAAAGCTAATACAAAGTCGTATAACCAAGAGCTACAAGGCACTACAAGCCTATACGTATAAGCCGATACATGTCCGGTTATTCCAGAACCAAACTTAAGAAGGTACACTTGCATGGCAGCAATCCTTAAGTCTCCCTCCACCACTTTTATACAGATTAGACAACTTTATTTATCTCAGAGATTCTGATACGAATCTTTCTTCCAACACGCGACACCACCATCACTTTAAATATCTACTTCACTATTATTACTGCTGCTGCTGCTGCTGCTGCTGCTGCTGCTGCTGCTGCTGCTGCTGCTGCTGCTGCTGCTGTTACTACTACTACTATTACCACTACTACTGCTGCTATTGCTGCTACTACTAACCACTACTACTACTGCTACTCTCCAATATCCATACTGTACACCAGAGGCTTGAGAAAGCCTCTGGTTGGCGAAACGTTGTCTTAATAAATGCCTAATTAAGATGCATTAGTGTCCATTGACAAGGCTGTTGTCAATACTGCTACCTATAATTACACAATTTTTGCCTTCCAACAAAAATTAAAGCTAGTAAAAGAAAGGCAAAATTCAAAGTGAAACGAATTAATGTATAATTTTTTATAGATTCAATCTCACTGTGTCTTGTTCCTATATGAAAAAACTAATAAATTACAAAAAGCACATTGAAGGACCAATATAATATAACTTTTGTCTATGTCAAGCAGCGTACACACACACACACACACACACACACACACACACACACACACACACACACACACACAGGCGAGGTGTCAGAGTGGGCGCCTGTAACGAGCGGGGTTCCACAGGGGTCAGTCCTAGGACCGGTGTTGTTTCTGGTACATGTATCTGTGAACATGACGGAAGGAGTAGACTCCGAAATGTCCCTGTTTGCAGATGTGAAGTTGATGAGAAGAATCCAATCGGACGAGGACCAGACAGAACTACAAAGGGATTTGGACAGGCTGCAGGCCTGGTCCAGCAATTGGCTCTTGGAGTTCAACCTCACCAAGTGCAACGTCATGAACATTGGGGAAGGGCAAAGAAGACCACAGACGGAGTACAGTTTAGGGGGCCAGAGACTACAAACCTCACTCAAGGAAAAGGACCTTGGGGTGAGTATAACACAGGGCACATCTCCTGAGGCGCACATCAACCAAATAACTGCTGCAGCATACGGGCGCATGGCAAACCTAAGAACAGCATTCCGACATCTTAATAAGGAATCGTTCAGGACCCTGTACACTGTGTACGTTAGGCCCATATTGGAATATGTAGTACCAGTTTGGAACCCACACCTAGCCAAGCACGTAAGGAAACTAGATAAAGTGCAAAGGTTTGCAACAAGACTAATCCCGGAGCTAGGTGGTGTGTCCTACGAGGAGAGGTTAAGGAAAATCGACCTGACGACACTGGAAGACAGGAGAGATAGGGGAGATATGATAACGACATATAAAATACTGAGAGGAATCGACAAGGTGGACAGACACAGGATGTTCCAGAGATGTAACACAAAAACAAGGGGTCACAGTTGGAAGTTGAAGACTCAGATGAATCACAGGGATGTTAGGAAGTATTTCTTCAGTCACAGAGTTGTCGGAAAGTGGAATAGTCTGAGAAGTGATGTAGTGGAGGCAGGAGTCATACATAGCTTTAAGAAGAGGTATGATAAAGCTCATGGAGCGGGAAGAGTGACCTAGTAGAGGCCAGCGAAGAGGTGGGGCCAGGAGCTGTGACTCGACCCCTGCAACCAAAACTATATATATATATATATGTGTGTGTGTGTGTGTGTGTGTGTGTGTGTGTTAGTTACCATTTTGTTAGTTACCATTTTGTCCTAGGCACATGTCAATTAGACACTAGGCCTGTTGTATATATGTGTGTGTATGTGTATGTAAGGAAACACTTCGAAATGTTTCTGCGCCACCGGGAATTGAACCCGGCCCCTCCGTGCGTGAAGCAAGAGCTTTACCCACTAGGCCACCGGGGGCGTGTGTGTGTGTGTGTGTGTGTGTGTGTGTGTGTGTGTGTGTGTGTGTGTGTGTGTGTTAGTTACCATTTTGTCCTAGGCACATGTCGATTTGACACTAGGCCTGTTGTATGTATGTGTGTGTGTGTAAGGAAACACTTCGAAATGTTTCCGCCCCGCCGGGAATAGAACCCGGGCCCTCCGTGCGTAAAGCGAGAGCTTTACCACTAGGCCACCGGGGGCTGTGTGTGTGTGTGTGTGTGTGTGTGTGTGTGTGTGTGTAAATAATAACTGCACTGGCCGAGACTCTAACCCTCGAGCTTTAACACGCCACCCTGGTAGCTGTCAAAATTAGAGACGCCCTAATCCAACGAACCATCAATGTCATACAACAGGTGCCCAGTAGCCCTAGACATGTCACTCCTGTTGCGGACACATACTAAGGGCTAATTTCATTCTCCTCTCGTTTGGAATACCAGTTACACAAGCAGTTTACATATCAGTGCATCCACGAACAAGTGGTTTTAAGCAAATAACAACTGCACTGGCCGACTCATTATACAATTACATTATACAATGAATGACTTTAGTAAATGAACCTGTTTATTGAAGGGGAAACTCAAAAAAAGTAGCAGCATAGGCCTATACTGAGCCGTTTTGAGTTCATCACTGCAACAGACAAGACGAATAACTAACCTCTCAGGAGACGCCCAGTAGCATCAGATGAAACGAATAACTAACCTCAGACGAGACGAATAACTAACCTCAGACGAGACGAATAACTAACCTCAGACGAGACTAATAACTAACCTCAGACGAGACGAATAACTAACCTCAAACGAGACGAATAACTAACCTCAGACGAGATGAATAACCTCAGACGAGACTAATAACTAACCTCAGACGAGACGAATAACTAACCTCAGACGAGACGAATAACTAACCTCACACGAGATGAATAACTAACCTCAAACGAGATGAATAACTAACCTCAGACGAGATGAATAACTTATCTCAGACGAGACGAATAACTAACCTCAGACGAGACGAATAACTAACCTTAAACGAGACGAATAACTAACCTCAGACGAGATGAATAACTAACCTCAGACGAGACTAATAACTAACCTCAGACGAGACGAATAACTAACCTCAGACGAGATGAATAACTAACCTCAGACGCGATGAATAACTAACCACATACGAGATGAATAACTAACCTCAGACGAGATGAATAACTAACCTCAGACGAGATGAATAACTTACCTCAGACGAGACGAATAACTAACCTCAAATGAGACAAATAACTAACCTCAGACGAAACGAATAACTAACCTCTGCTTCAGCGTCATTATTCGTGAAGCAACACAAGAGTTACGGACTCAGACGTAAAGGAGAGAAACAGAGGAAATTCTCAAGTGTTGCTAAAAGCCAGGTTGAAGAGGGTGAACTATGGTATTAGTTGGTGGGAAATATGAAGGCCCTTAGGGCTTATGGAGGGTAGTTAGGGGGGTTTAAACTACATGCAAGTGAGAATAACTTGTACCCAGGCTGGGCTGCCAGGGGTACAATCCCTCGGAACTGGTTGCAGCCAAGTCACGGGTAAACAGACTTATTATAGGAGTGTGTTAAGGTGACCGGAGGGGTAGGAGGCACGGCAGGAGGGGCAGGAGGCGCGGCATTAGAGACAAGAGGCACGGCAGTAGGGGCAGGAGGCATGGCAGGAGGGTCAGGAGGCATGGCAGAAGGGACAGGAGGCATGGCAGGAGGGACAGGAATGACTGCAGGAGAAACAGGGGGTATGGCAGGAAAGACAGGAGGCGTGGCAGGAAGGGCTGGAGGCACGGCAGGAAGGACTGGAAACACGACAGGAGGGGTAGGAGGCACGGAATGAAGGACTGAAAGCACGACAAGAGGGGTAGGAGGCACGGAAGGAGGGATAGGAGGCATGGCAGGAGGGACAGGAGGCACGGCAGGAGGGGCTAGGAGGCACGGCAGGAGGGACAGGAGGCACGGCAGAGGGGCTAGGAGGCACGGCAGGGGGGCTAGGAGGCACGGCAGTAGAGGTAGGAGGCGAGGCAGGAGGGCTAGGAGGCGGCACAGATCTTGATAAATCCCACATTGTCGCCTAATCAACACAACACATTCTGCTGAGTCCCACTCTTGAGAGATGCAGGCTTCCAGCCCACTCAACCCACCCTAAACCCACTCTCTGCAGCTTCCTGCCTTCCCCCGCTCTCTCTTGCAGCTTTCTGGCCCCACTCAACTCTCTCTGCAGCCTCCTACTCCCACCCTCTGCAGCCTCCTGGCCCCACTCACTCAATAGCAACGCACATCTTGCCGAATAAGGCAAGCGAAAATTTGTGTATGCAATAATTTCGCAAAAATCATTCTGAAACTGACGGAAAAAATATATTTCATTGTGTTTATTTATTATTAAACTATTGTAAACTTATCTAAAATAGATTTAGTTGGATTAGGCTAAATTAAATTGCGCTTGTTATAATAAGGTTAGGTAAGTTTTCTATGGTTCTTTTGGTACAAAATTATAAATTTTTACATTAACATAAATGAAAAAAAAAAAACGATAAACGCATAAAAGAAAATTTTAGAAAGGACTTAATTTTAAATGAGTTCTTGCTAATTGACCAGTTTTACCTATTCGGCACGACATATACATTATATATATATATATATATATATATATATATATATATATATATATATATATATATATATATATATATATATATACATAATATATATATATATATATATATATATATATATATATATATATATATATATAATATATATATATATATATATAATATATATATATATATATACATATATATATATATATATATATATATATATATATATATATATATATATATATATATATATATATAATATATATATATATATATATATATATATATATATATATATATATATATATATATATATATATACATACCACTATGAAAATAGAGGAATTCCAAGGCTCGTACTACTCAATTATCAAGGAACTATAAAGGAAACATGACAAGAAGGCTTATAAAGGGGCAAGACTACACCTCACACTCACAGTTAGTGTAATGTGACTGTGAGGTGTAGTCTTGCCCTTATAAGCCTTCTTGTCATGTTTCCTTTATAGTCTTGATAATGTAGTAGTCACGAAAGCGCTTGGAATTCCTCATTTTTCATAGTTGTTGTCTTGCATATTTTGATATCACCTGTTTACTGTGATCTTTGCTTTATATATATATATATATATATATATATATATATATATATATATATATATATATATATATATATATATATATATATATATATATATATATATATTTCCCTCCTCCACTCCTAATCCTAATGCTTCCTCTGTTCCATCTACATGCCTCCCCACTACTATGCCTCCCCCCACTCCACTATGCCTCCCATACTCCACTATGCCTCCCCCACTCCACTATGCCTCCCCCACCCTATAATTCCTCCCCCAGGCCACGATGCTTCACCTTACCTCCTACACACAACCAATGTGAATATGACACAATCAATACATCTTCATTTGCAATATTTCCACAACGAGTCCATAACGGGTTTCACACCAGAAGTGTCGAGAGTGCGATATCGAGTCTCATATTCGACTTAGATTATCGGTGAGTTTATCGCTTGCTGTGAATCATTACAGCCAGAGGGTTGTAGAGGGGTGAGGGAGAGGTGGGGAGAGATGACGGGAGGGATGAAAGGTGAACAGAGGGGTGATTGGTGCAGCGAGTGGTGAGGGGTTGTGGCGAGTGTTAAAAGTTTATGGTGGGGAGTAAGGGAGTGGGGTGTTATGTGGTGAGGAGTGAGGGAGGAAGTAGAGAATTGACAGACAGAGAGACACGTAGATTTCGCAAAACAAAAAGCTAGTACGTGTGGGAGGACATACTAAGTGGGGCGTGGAATGACGCTTGAGAAAGTGGTTCCTCTGATCAATTAAAACGATGATTTAGCTTTGCTAATACTCTGAGTTGAGGTAGTGTGAGCTGCGTAATGGAGTCAGTTGAGTAGTGTGAATTGGGTAATGGAGTCAGTTGAGTAACAGTGTGAAATGAATAGACTGCCTGGTTCTGTTGACCTCCTGGTCTACAAGACTGTTGGTGTTAGCAGGCCGCAGGCTCAAATAGCCATCACAATCAGCCTGATTAGCAACTTGCAGGAGACAGTGGTCCAGTTTCCCCGAGAAAACTTCTTTCGTTCCGGTAATATTTCTAATTTCTGATGGCAACACGTTGAAGATTATTGAGCCAAGGAATTTGACGTAGAGTTCTCTAATTGTACGTGGCGCTCCTGCTTTCACTGGGTTTATTCTATACCTTTTCATGCATTTCTCGCTCCATTAAGTTATTATAGGAATGTGAAGGTCAGGGATCACGCACTCAAGTATCCTCCACGTACATATTATAAGATATATCTTTCTTTTTTGTTCCAGACAGAACAATCCATGTACTTTAAGGTGTTCCTAATAGTTTACACGTTTTATGATTTTATACGGGGAATATAAAACCTTGAAAGGTGCAGTGGGTACAGAACAATATTCAAGTCGTGAGAGCACAATTGGTTTAAAAAGTACCATCATCAGCGTTACTTCTCTTGTTTTGAAAGGCCTCAGAGTCTACTCCCTCATTTTAATGGCATTTGCTGCATTTGCCTGATTGTGTTTTCCAAATGACAGATTCTCTGATATAATTATTCCTAAGAACTTGTTCCTTACGTTCCATAACATGATCTACCGGCATTGAGTACGCTGTGCTAATTCTAAGGTCCTCATACCAAAGCAGTTAAAACGTGTCAACACTGAGCATATTTACATATTACTAACCTGTCCCCTCGTGCCTAAAGGATGTTACTGAAAAAATCTGACAAGTAAACATAACTAGTTTTTGTTCCTACCATGTAATTATCATGTGGGTGTTCCCACAATGATACTATCATAGTGCAGCAGTACACTATGGGTGATGCCACTATGTAACTACTATCATACAGAATAGTATATCCACACACTGCCAAGAGTTCTCATCTTGATCAAGCAAAAGTTTATAAGAGTCCTGCGGTGGACAACACAAATCCTCTCCACTGTGCCCACCTCCAGTGCGGGTAGCCTTGGTGCTGGTGAAGGGCTCTTTGATTCAAGCAACTGAAGCTATCCTTCCATCCCTTGGATCAAACTTGATTACTTCTTATTCCCCAGGTGCTGTATGGTCTTATTTGCTTCGGGTAATAAGATACCTGCGTGACTTGATTACCTGAATTTTGGGGTTCACCGCCCCCCAGACCAGATCTAAGTAAATCACAGGTATCTCCGGTACTTAATACTCCCCTCCCCCTCCACGTTCTCAAGTGACCCCCCCCCTCTACGCTATCCTGAGCTACCTCAGCTGGTTGGGGGGACCGCCGCGTCCCCCCTCCTCTGCGTTATCCACTTCCCCCTCAGTTACTTGGGGGTCGCCGCCCCTCCCACAAAATAGTGTGAGAGGGGCAGGGGAGGGGAGGAAGGGCAGAGAAAACTGCAGAGACAAGCAAAACTATTTGATTCATTATTATCGCCTGAGAGACCCTGGTGTCCTTGTGCTATCCCCCTCCCCCTCCCCCTCCCCTTTAAATCACCCCCTCCCCGCCCTTACTTACACCCTCTCCCTTTTTCATCCATCCCCCCCTAGCCTTTTCCAGACTTCCTCACATCCTCCTCCGCCCCCAACACCTTCATCCTTCCACACCTTCCCCCCCGTATATCCTCGACCCACTCTACTACCAATCCTTCCTCCGACATGCCACTTTAACCCCCTCCATCCCCCAACTCAATAGTACGCAACACTCCTATCCCTCCCCTCCCTGTATTCCGCAGTCGTATCAACTCGGGTAAACATTAAAGCATCTGTGACACGCACCACCCCACTACGACCACCAGCACCCCACCACGACCACTAGTACAACACCACGATCACTAGCACCCCACTACTACCACAAGCACCTCACCATATATATATATATATATATATATATATATATATATATATATATATATATATATATATAATATGTACCAGGTAGACGACTACCAGCACCCCCACGACGACCACTAGCACCCCACCACAGCCACCAGCATCTCACCACGACCACTAACACCCCACCACGACCACCAGCACCCTACTACAACCACTAGCACCCCACCACCTTACTACGACGACCACCGCCTCACTACGACCACAGCACTCCACCACGACCATCAGCATCCCACTACGACCACCACATCACCCTACCACCTCTCCACCACCACCACCATACCATCATTATCACCTCACCACCACTCCACTACCTTCGGAATGTTACCACACACACAAACAAACACACACATATATTCATGCAAACATATACACACAAAGACAATCAGGTACACACAGACATGCATACATATACACGTACACAAATATACAGATATTCTGAGATATGAACAAGTACAAACAGAGGAGCGTCGCCTCTAACATACTTGCTGATCCAATTTAATAATCTAATTTGCTGGTGATGAGTTGTTAACAGCTTGCAAAGGCGTGTTTAGTGACTTGTAAACTGTTGCATCTCTCTTATATTTCCCCAACGTTGTGTATATATGTATATATATATATATATATATATATATATATATATATATATATATATATATATATAATATATATATATATATATATATATATATATATATATATATATATATAGTAATAAACACAACCAAGGAGAGAAAAATCTGATGGTGGCAAGTAGAGAGGAGCTGGGATTAGACACTCCGACTAACCTGTTCCCTCGTGCCTGAAGGATGTTTTTACGAACGATATCCAAAGGATTTTTCATGGGGTCAACGCCTCCTGTAGTCCGGTCCCAGACCAGGCCTCCTTGTGGATCAAGGCTTGATCGATCAGGCTGTTACTGCTGGCCGTACGCAGTATCATACTCAAAGAATAACATCAGCAGCATAAACAAGGTTAGCAAAGAAACAGCCTTCAGGAAGTGGAACAAAGAAACTCTCAGAGAAATGAAAGTCACTATACTATTGCTGATACAATACGTATGTACAGCTGATGTATCGTCCTGCCCTGGACCATTACAGTGTAAAGATTTATCCCTAATATGTGAGTTAGCTGTTAATCTTGCAGAATGCTATAAATCATGTAACATGAATCCTTGAGTATGCAGCGCCGGTATGGAACCATCGCCTGGTCAAGTAATTTGAGAAGCTCTATAAAATTCTGAGATTTGCTGCCAGGCTGGTACTGATGGTACACTAAGTAGCGCAAATCAAGAGACATAATCGTAAACTGCAAAAAATCCTCCAGGACTCAGCCAAGAAACAGACTGACAAGGGGAGGAACGAGAGGTTACAGATGGAAGCTGAACACACAGATGAGCCACAGTGTCACCAGAAGCCTCTTTATTGAGCGAGTAGTGGCATAGAAGACCGAGCGAGGTCGTTACTCTTAGACGATCACTTCATACAGAGATTTAAGAGTGGCTACTACATGGCTACGTTATGCCTCTCCGTGAAACTGTGAAGGGCAGGAATATTAGCGGGAGATCAGTCCCCACAAACTTGCCTAGGTCAGTGCATCACGATCAACAACATTTCGTTACACAGATGAGTAACGGGAATGTCAGGAAATACTTCTTTAGCTTTAGAGTGGTCACGACGGGGAAGGACTTTGACAGCGAAATGGTTGACGCAGGATCTATACAAAGCCTTAAGAATAGGTATGACAGGGCTCACGCGGCCAGGAAAGAGTGAACCCAGTAACGGCCAGCGGAGAGGCGGGGCCAAGAGCAGAGATTAGACCCCCTGCAACTAGAAATAGGTGAGTGCAAATGGGTGAATACACACACACAATTAGGTGAGTACAATTAGGTGAGTACACAAACACATTGTGAGCTGTGATTCGACCCTTGGAACCACATATAGGTGAGTAGGTGAGCGCACGCACACACGCACACGCACACACACACACACACGCACACGCACACACACACACACACACGCACACACACACACACACACACACACCAATATCTTTCTCCTTGCCAATAAGCGTTGCTACGAACCCAAACAGGCATCACATATTAACCTCGCAGGAAAGAAATGCAATAATTAATCCCCCCCTTCCCCGGCCGTCCAGTTTAGAGGCTCCTCAGCACAACAAATTTCATTATGCTGCTCTAGAAACATACTGACCATTCGACCACAAATTGTCCCATAAAGTGGTTGGTCTGGCTATTGTTCCCGTACAATCTGCATGGGTTTCATTGTCCAGCCTTCCAGACTACGCGTCCACCTATATCATTTTTCCCAGGATTACCTTCTCCATCTTTTTTTATTATTGTCACTTTTATGTGTAGTTTGCAGGATACTAAACATGAAAATTTTATAGATCCAGTGTAGCTATGAATACCAGGATGAGTTAGGGGAGGGAGGGAAGGACGGTAGAGGAAGGGAAGGAGGGAAGGACGGTAGAGGAAGGGAAGGAGGGAGGAAAGGCAAGGATGGAAACGAAAAAAAGAAGGGAGACTAAGGAGGGAAGGAAGGAAGGAAGGATAGTGAGGACTGCAGATACCATATTAGACAATCGTGACAATATGGTCAGGACTGTACCACTTCAGCCACACTGAGCACACTCTTTTATGAGGATCAGCCGACACAGCAGGTGGCTCTCCTCAATGAGTGGAGTCGTGGTGCTCACCCTGCACTCACTTGGTTCCTCACATGCTAGTGATGGCCTCTGGATCCATCATCTAAGGCTCTAACTCTTTTACCTTCCATTACACACACACACAAAATAAGATTTTGCCCTTTTTCTGGAAATTTAATTTTTTTTAACCAAAAATTATCTAAATTTTATAGGAAAAAATAAACCTAACCTAACCTAACCCAACCCAGCCAAGCCAAGCCTAGCAGGGAGCGTTCAGATATAAACGTTGAGAATTGCGTAAGAAAATCAACATAGTAAGGTCGGGATACGCTGAATTTTGTATTCACTTGTGCCCTTAATTCTGAACATACCAGCACACTGAAGTACAATGCTTCACTCAATTACGTAAGTTAATATATTCTATCAAATTAGACGAAGAGTCGAGGGATAATGTGAACTACTGCTATATTCATGGAGAGCGCTAAACCCACAGAGGTAATACAGTGATGAGAAATAATATAAAGCGTTCAACTTCCACGTCTTTTTTTTTTTTGTATGTGTGAAAGTTTGGTCACTGCTGCCCAGTATCTTGAAATAATAATTTTTATTTGTGTGACGACAAGTTCACTTGCATACGTTAACTCTTGGAAAATACCTGCAGGATATTTTCGGGGGTCAGCGCCCCCGCGGCCCGATCTCAGAGTAAATGTGAAAACTAATAATAAAAATAATAATTGATATCTGCACTTATCTTATTTTTCTCTGACTTACCATCACTCTCCCAGGTCAGTCCTGACCTAGCTAGATACTGTGAGAATGTACCTACGTCTAGGTACCTTGAGAATGTACCTATGTCTAGGTACCTTGAGAATGTACCTACGTCTAGGTACCCTGAGAATGTACCTACGTCTAGGTACCCTGAGAATATACCTACGTCTAGGTACCCTGAGAATGTACCTACATCTAGGTACCCTGAGAATTCACCTACGTCTAGGTACTCTGAGAATATACCTACGTCTAGGTACCCTGAGAATGTACCTACATCTAGGTACCCTGAGAATGCACCTACGTCTAGGTACTCTGAGAATGTATTTTCGTTTACATGTAGGATTCGATTATTTGGCGAGGCATGATGAGTGATACTGGGGGTGTGTTTACCTCAGACTAGCCCTCCATTTTGTGTACTGTCTCTAGGATTCCAATTCATCCTCTACATTCGACTGACAGTTGGTGATTCCTCTTGAAGACGGCTAAGAGGACTGACAGTTGGTGATTCCTCTTGAAGACGGCTAAGAGGACTGACAGTTGGTGATTCCTCTTGAAGACGGCTAAGAAGACTGACTGCTGGTGATTCCTATTGAAGAAAGCTTTATCTGATAGCCAGAGATAAGAGACCGAAGATTTCAGCTATGCTTGTCTTGAGAGGTCCGGTCCGGGACCATGCCGCGTGGGGCGGTGACCCTCGAAATAGTCTTCAGGTAATCTCCAAGTAGTGCCTCCCCACGTGACTTAGCTCCCCCTCACAGTGCGCTCCCGTGCTTCACACACTAGTGTGAGGGATTATTGAAAAGACTTGTATAATTACAAAGAAAGTTAATAATGAATCATACTTTATTAGCCCAAGAACTATGACAGTAATGCGAGATATTTAACACTGTGACCCCCTTCCTATCTACTATCTTTTTTTCTCTACACCGCTTCCCTCTCTTCCTCCCTCTTCTCTCTACACTCCTTCCGTCTTTACACCGCTTCCCTCCCTCCCTCATCTCCTTCGTTTCCCTTCCTCCCTACACTGCTTCCCTCCCTCCCTCATCTCCTTCGTTTCCCTTCCTCCCTACACTGCTTCCCTCCCTACCTACGCTCTTTCCCTCCTTTAGATTGCCCTTTCTCCCTATACTCCTTCCGTCTCTGTGCTGCTTCCCTTCCTCCTTTCCCTCACTCTCTACACTATCCTCTCTCCCTACAATCTTCCCCAAGACTTTCTAACAAACATCTATGCACTGAGGAAGACAGCCACGATGAATGTCTAGTGTCTTAAAGACAGACACTGAGAGTCATCCTGTCGTGTTGACTACTCACGTCCACACACCAGAGACAGGACAGACAGGACAGACAGACAGACACCTCCGTACCTGCAAGCAATAACGAAAAAGACATTTTATTACTCCTGCTTATCTTATTAATGTCTAATCTTAATTATTTTTAGTAAAAATCTTCATGCGAATCTTAATAAATATTGAAAATATCTTATTTCTTTTATAAATATATTAGTAATATTTTTTTTAGGATACTTAAGTACCTTAATTATCATATTAAGTACCTTAATTATCATCTTAAGTATCTTAATTATCATCTTAAGTATTTTAACTATCATAAGTTTCTTAATTATCATCATATCTTAATTATCATCATAAGTATCTTAATTATCATCATAAGTATCTTAATTATCATCATAAGTATCTTAATTATCATCATAAGTATCTTAATTATCATCATAAGTATCTTAATTATCATCATAAGTATCTTAATTATCATCATAAGTATCTTAATTATCATCATAAGTATCTTAATTATCATCTTAAGTATCTTAACTATCATAAGTTTCTTAATTATCATCATATCTTAATTATCATCATAAGTATCTTAATTATCATCATAAGTATCTTAATTATCATCTTATGTACATTATCATCACAAGTATCTTATCATCATAAGTATCTTAATAAGTCTCGTAATAAATTTCTTACTGTCCTCTGTTTCTCTTTAATAATCTTATTACCACTAATTTAATTAAAAACTTATTATTAGCCCTGATTACTTTAATAATAAGTATCTTATTACTGTTGACTATGATGGTATTTAGGATATTACTACCCCCATGTTTATCTTATTATAAGAATTTTATTACGCCAATTTACTTGCCACAAAATAAAGTACGGACAAAGGATTTCAGAATTCAGGTATATTAATTTATCGTAGCATTTGGGGTTACGGGACTCGTCGGATATGTGGGGTGCCAGCGGGCCGCCAGCAGCAGTAACAGCCTGGTTGGCTAAGCCAGCACTAGACAGGGCTGGCCCAGGGCCGGGAGCAGTGGGAAAACCTCTTGAAACCTAGTAAAGGTATATCAAAGGAGTTTTTTTTATGTAATGTTCGAATCATCTGCTCAACAGAGTCAGTCCCCTGGTACTCAACAGTCTGCAACTTTCCAGTTAAGGTCATCAGTCAGGAGGCCTGGTCTGGGACCGGGTCGCGGGAACGCTGATTACTAATGACTGGTCTTCGGGTAACCTTAGAGTTCCTTCTACCTCTCTTATTGCCTCCTTCTACCTCTCTTATTGCCTCCTTCTACCTCTCTTACTGCCTCCTTCTACCTCTCTTACTGCCTCCTTATACCTCTCTTACTGCCTCCTTCTACCTCTCTTATTGCCTCTTTCAACCTCTCTCTTATTGCCTCTTTCTACCTCTCTCCTATTGCCTCCTTCTACCTCTCTTATTGCCTCCTTCTACCTCTCTTACTGCCTCCTTCTACCTCTCTTATTGCCTCTTTCAACCTCTCTCTTATTGCCTCTTTCTACCTCTCTCCTATTGCCTCTTTCTACCTCTCTCCTATTGCCTCCTTCTACCTCTCTTACTGCCTCCTTCTACCTCTCTTATTGCCTCTTTCAACCTCTCTCTTATTGCCTCTTTCTACCTCTCTCCTATTGCCTCCTTCTACCTCTCTTATTGCCTCCTTCTACCTCTCTTACTGCCTCCTTCTACCTCTCTTATTGCCTCTTTCAACCTCTCTCTTATTGCCTCTTTCTACCTCTCTCCTATTGCCTCTTTCTACCTCTCTCCTATCGCCTCTTTCTACTTCTCTCTTATTGTCTCTTTCTACTTCTCTCTTATTGTCTCTTTCTACTTTCCTAACTTTCTTCTGAAGCAAAGATTATGGTATTTTCACCCTGAGTCTCGACCCATTCTTTTCGGCCGACTGATAATGCTACGACACACTTTTATCGTCCCTTCATCTATTTCTTGTTCTTGTTCTTGCTGTTCTACTTTTCTGCTTTTTGTTTCCTCCTCCGCCTCCTTATTTTTCCCTTTTTCGTCTTCTCCCCTTTTCTCTTCCTCTTCTTCCTTCTCGTCTCTCTCTCTCTCTCTCTTTCTCTCTCCCTCCCTCTTCTCTTTCTTTCTCCCCCCCTCTTTTCTTTCCCCCTTCCTAATCCACACGGTCCTACCTCCTCCACCACACGTCCCCTACATCCTCCACCTCACGTCCCCTGCCACCTCCACCACACGTCCCCTGCATCCACCACCTCACGTCCCCTGCCACCTCCACCACACGTCCCCTGCATCCACCACCTCACGTCCCCTGCCCCTGCTGCTAGCCCTGCCGGAGCCAGGGCAACACAGACACTATAAGACTCACACGTCACGCTCACATCTGAAACAAAAGATATTAAAAGAGGTACTTGCTATAGATCAGTGAGAATGCTGACCACACTCCCTGCCCTCTCTCCTCCCTACCCTGCCCTCTCTCCTCCCTGTCCTCCCTACCTCTCTCCTCCCTCCGAAGCCAGGGAGGGATGTAGGAAGTAATGACGGTGTTCCAGAGGGAGGGAAACAGGGATAGAGCAAGCGAGGGAAGGAATTGAAGAGAACCATAAGAAATAGAAGAAGAGAACCATAAGAAATAGAAGAAGAGAACCATAAGAAATCGAAGAAGAGAACCATAAGAAATAAAAGAAGAGAACCATAAGAAAAAGGAGGATGAGGTTGATGAAAAAAACAAAAATAAGAAGGAAAAGAGGAGGAGGAGGAGAATGAAGGTAGAAAAGGAGGAAAAGGGAGAAAAGGAAAAGGAGACGGAAAGAAGGAAAAGAGAAAGGTGGTAACCAAAAGGAAAAGTAGGAACAAGAGGAAGAAGAGGAACGAGAGCAATGGGAGGAACGAGAGGAAGAGGAGGAACGAGAGGAAGAGGAGGAACGAGAAGAAGAGGAAGTGACAGAATAAAGGGACGAGGAGAAAGCGATGAAGCGAGACAATGGAACAAATAAGAGATGAAGGGGGAAGAGTAGAAGAGAAATTAAATGAGAAACACATAATACGGTGAAGGGAAAAGCAAAAATAATGATGAAAACAAGAGGGCAGGAAGAGGAAGGAAAGAGGGGAGGAAAATGAGAAAAAAATAAAGAGGAAGCAGGAGAAAAAGAAAAGGAAAGCAAAGAGAAAGAGAAGTAAGAGAAGGGAGAGGAAAACAGATAGAGGGGTGTGTGAAAGAGAGAAAATGAGAGAATGAGAAATAGAGAGAGAGAGAGAGAGAGGAAGGGAGGTCAAAGAAAGTAAGAACAAGATGCAACAGATGGAAGGCAAGAATAAATAAAGGAAACAGAAGAAAATAAGAGAGAAGGAACAGAAGCAAGAGAAAGAATAGGAGTGAAAGAAGAAACAGGGAGAGAAGGACTTGAAGAGAAGGAACAGGAGAGAGAGAAGGAACAGGAGAGAGAGAAGGAACAGGAGAGAGAGAAGGAACAGGATAGAGAGAAGGAACAGGATGGGAAGGAACAGAGAAAAATAACAGAAGGAACAGGAGGAAGAAAAGGAACAGGATGGAAAGGAACAGAGAAAAATAACAGAAGGAACAGGAGGAAGAAAAGGAACAGGATGGAAAGGAACAGAAGAGAGGAAAATAACAGAAGGAACAGGAAGAAACGAAGAAACAGGATGGAGAGAAGGAATAGGACGGAAAGAAACAGAAGGGAAAGAAGGCAAAGAACAGGAGGAAGAGAAGAACAGAAGGGAAATTAAAAAAAACAGAAAGAAGGAACAGAAGGAATAAGATGGAGTAGAGGAACAGGAGAGAAAAAACAGAGAAGGAACAAGATTAAGAGAAACAAATGGCAGGAGTGAAGGAACAGGAGGGGGTGAAACAAGAGAAAGTAAAGGAAAATAAAGATAAACTAATGAAAATGAAAGGAGTAGAAGAAAATGAAGGAATAAGCAAAGGAAAATGAGCTCAAAAAAAATGAAAGACAATGAAGGAGCAGAAGAAATAAAGGAAGGAGCAGAGGAAAATGAAGGAAGAAGCAGAGGAAATAAAGGAAGGAGCAGAGGAAAATGAAGGAAGAAGCAGAGGAAATAAAGGAAGGAGCAGAGGAAAATGAAGGAAGACAAATGCAAGAAGTCTTACTTAGCATTAAAATAAATGATCCACAGAAAGGAATACCCAACATTCATTTACTAAAATAGTGCTTGAAAAAAAAAATCCCAAAAATCTCCCCAAAATAATCGTACAAAATCCCCCGCAAAGTAAATAATGCCACAAAATAATCCCATAAAATCTCATAAAATAATCCCATAAAATCTCATAAAATAATCCCATAAAATCTCAAAATAATCCCATA
Source organism: Cherax destructor (assembly GCA_009830355.1). Classification (NCBI taxonomy): domain Eukaryota; kingdom Metazoa; phylum Arthropoda; class Malacostraca; order Decapoda; family Parastacidae; genus Cherax; species Cherax destructor. Next base: position 330,729 of record WNWK01000620.1, on the reverse strand, counting down.
AAATCTCATAAAATAATCCCATAAAATCTCCCGTTAAATAATCTCATCACATCTCTCTCAAAATAATCCCGTAAAGTGATTAATGAGTTTAAGGACTGATAATCGTCCTGGATCAGTCCTCCTTGTTGCTGGTCTGATCAATCAGGCCGTTGGTGCTGGCCGCAAGCTGTCTTAACGTATACACCCCAGCTAGGGTCTATAAGAGGGGGGGGGGTTGAGCCGGTACATGGGCCCGGCTCAATCTCTGAAGGGGCCCCATGAGAGGGGGGGTTGAGCCGGTACATGGGCCCGGCTCTGAACCTCTGAAGGGGCCCCATGAGAGGGGGGGGGGTTGAGCCGGTACATGGGTCCGGCTCTGAATCTCTGAAGGGGCCCCATGAGAGGGGGGGTTGAGCCGGTACATGGGCCCGGCTCTGAACCTCTGAAGGGGCCCCATAGCCATAGACGTTTTATTTTTATTTTTTTTATTTGATTTTTTTTTGGTAATTACAACTATTTTTTGAAAAATAATAATGTATAATTCACTTAGAGTGGGAGCTTTCAGCCTGCTCCCATGGGCCCCAAAGCAGTCTTGATCCTGCCTTGCAAAATTTATCTTGGGGGCCCTGACACCAGCCCGAATGATCAGAAGCTAACTTGAGGAACTTATCAAGTTTTCTCTTGAAGAAAACCAGAGGTCTGGTGGTGACTTGCCTTATATATGAAGAGAGGGTGTCGAAGAGTCTTGGTCCCTTTATACTTGAGTTATCTCTTGGTATACTCCTGGCATCGCTGCTTTTCATTAGAGGTGTTTTGTACCTTCTGCTGAGTCTCTTGCTGCTGTAGAGAATGATTTTGGAGTGCAGATTTGGGACCACTTCCTCTATAACTTTCCGGGTGTGAATTATGATGTACCTTTCTCGCCTTCGTTGCAGAGTGTACAGATCAAGGAACTTCAAACGTTCCTCATAATTTAGGTGCCTGACTGAATTTATACGAGCAGTAAAGGATCTCTGTAGATGATCCACATTTTCTATGTCGCTTGCCTTCCAAGAGGCTGTTAGTATATAGCAACATTCTTATCTAGAGAGAACAAGTGACTTGAAGATTCATCATTGGTTTGCCATCTCTTGTTTTGAATTTTCAAGTGAATCCAGCCTATCATTTTCGTCTGGGTTGTGGTAATATTAATAATGCTGCTGTGATCCTTGAAATTGAGATCCTCTGACATTATCAATCACAAGTCCCTCACGTCAATCTTTCCTTCTACTAAGAGGCTTGAATCTGTTACACACCATTCCAGTTTTCATCTCTCAATTTTTTCCCTGGCGGGGAAGGCAATAAAATCTGATCAATGGAAGGGGAGGGTAGCTAAATTTCTCAGAAATAAAAGACTTTTAAAGAACCAAAGTCCAAAACATAAAATATATATTTTTTTGGCAGGAAGGACAAATATATTTACAGATGCTTTGGGGAAAAAAACTGATAATTTTCAGAAAATCTAAATGTTGTGTATTAAAACATTCAGATGTAAATATTTATTTGGACGATTGTTAGGACTGGGAATTATTTTTTCCTTCAGCGACCAACATTATTAGTAACATCGGCAGCTGTTAAAGAGTCAGATTGTTGGTGCTGGCACCTTGCAGATCTACACAGCCATCACAACATAGTTTTAATGGCACTTGCACCACGTGCTTCAATTTCCTCTACACTTGGTACAGACTGAAGAGTTAAGGATCACAGATCTTGGCACAGTGCTCTCTGTGCCATGGCACCTTAAGATTGTATGAAGGTTAACGATGTGTGTGTGTGTGTGTGTGTGTAATTACCAATTTACAGTTGCAGTAATAGCTTACACTTCAGGTATAACGTTATAAATTTATCGTAAAAGTTGTAAAAATCTTCTCAACGATTTCGGGACACACAATTTCTCCTCTGACTTTATTCCAGCCATCAACCCTTCTATTTGTGAAGAAATATTTTCCAATATCCCTTCTACACTGCCTTCCATAGTGTGAAGTACAACCTCTTGTTATAGTGTTGGCATTAAGAATCCTTCGTTGCTTACCTCTGACATATACTATATATATATATATATATATATATATATATATATATATATATATATATATATATATATATATATATATATAATATATATATAATATATATATATAAAATATATATATATATATAAATATATATATATATATATATAAATATATATATATATAAATATATATATATATAAATATATATATATATATATATAATATATATATATATATAATAAATATATATATATAAATATATATATATATAAATATATATATATATATAAATATATATATATATAAAATAATATATAAATATATATATATAATATATATATATATATATATATATATATATATATATAAATATATATATATATATAAATATATATATATATATAAATATATATATATATAAAATATATATATATAATATATATATATATATATATATATATATATATATATATATATATATATATATATATATATATATATATATATATACTACACACATACACACACACACACACATACACACACACACACACACACACCACACACACACACACACACCCTGCACTAACAGAAACAATCTCGGGGCGCCCCACTCTCTCTATTCCCCGTTATTTTGCGTGTATCAGCAAAGGTAATATCCGACGAAATCGCCCGTCGTAAATCGGGCTTGCGTCCCGGCGTCGAGCGGCACAACTGACCATTCCGGACATCCGCCACCCGACCCGAGTCCGTCTCTTGCACAACCCCGCTTTATGAACCATCCGGCCAAGTTGTGGCCAAGACCCCCTCTCTCTCTCTACACACACACACACACACACACACACACACACACACACACACACACACACACTCATATTATGGTTTCAGATTTATACAAGGGTTTTGAAAGCATTTAATATTATGTAGCGAAATGAATGTGTGTGTGGGGGGAAGGGGGGTAGTTCTTATCTAAGCTTGCAGGTGTTGAGCTACAGCTCTTGGAGCAAGCTCCGTATTTTCATTTGACGTGAGTAGGCTCTCTCATAGATACCTTCCATCCCCTGTATTAAGTCTGTTTCTCCTGTCTTTGGTAAAGAGCGTTAGGTTGATAAAGCTCGTCATTGAGCGAAACAGCGTCACAAATAAGACTTGTTCTGCAAACTGTTGATATTTGTCTATCTTTACCGTATTTGCCAGTCTAGTGTGTTGGATAATAGTTGGTCTGTGCCTTATGATGTTCCTCACGTCTCTGACTCAGTTTTCATCTGTGCACCTCTCATCAATCTTTTTCTTCTTAATTCACAATGGTTATGTCCTTGAGCTTTTCTGAGCTTGTCATCAGGTCTACTCTGGAGTTTTGCCATGAAGTCGCCAGATTTTGCTTATTTAGTCCTGCCTCGTAATTCACACGCTTTAATTTTGAGACAAAACTGAGGTAGAAAATTTATATAATTTCTGGAGCTATTACATGCATTTGGCTAAGAATGGGCTTCATGTTGGCGCTGAGTAATCGAGGGCTAGTGTTACAGTTACCTTTCCTTCACTTTTTTTTTGGGTAGTCCGGCTGTGAGAGCTGAATGACCCACATGAGGTTAGCGCATTATATATTAGCTCAGCTGAGGCCAGGCTTGCACTGGCGTCCGCTTGATCAACCAAATTGTTTGTTAATCCCACAAAATTTATAATACCGACAATTTGTAAATGCAAAAAATGCAGCATATTCGCGGAGATGGAGCTTATATACTGATAACAGATGAGGTGGTGCCGTGGTAGGCGGAGACACCAACGGACAAAACCACTACCGAAAGTCGGTCGTGTCTTAGACAAGCTTAGAAGAAATCCCTGCATCAAGATCCCAAGGTGTTGCTGTGTCTGACAGAATGTAAATAAAGTATTCTAAATGCACTGATCATCTATTCTTAAGTTCTTACGCAATAATTTCTTTAAGAAAGCAACATGGGGAAGATATTCACACTTACACTAGACTGGCACAGGGACAGTACTTGTTAATTTTATTTAAAATATGGGATAAAAGTACTCTGAGCGTTCATAAGATCCATCCCTACAAGCAGTCATATGTACGAGTGAAAAATGTAATTAGCAGCGGAGTGCGGCAGATGTTTACATGTGTCTTGCTGCCAACATCGCACCTTTATGGACAATCTAATTAAATACGATAAAAAGCGGAGGACCGAATATGATATTAATCACAAGTGGCGGATTCAAATGGGAAGTACCGACAATAATAGAGAAAAGGCACAAGCTGCAGAGCCAGCTTTTATTGGACGCTTCGTTTTGCTCTGTGTACAGCTTCATCAAGTTACACTAAAGTTACTCCTGATGAAACCGACACATGTGCAATATCTGGGTATCTATATTCTGTAGACGTTTCGCCATCCAGTGGCTTTATCAATACCATACATGGCAGACTGTGGAAGAGGAGGTACTCAGTCTCGCAGCTTCCTAGAATTATGTACAGAAGACATATGAAGACGAGGTAATCAGTCCCTCAGCCTAAAAACAGGTGTTGACAACAGCAGTCTTGCTAAAGCTGAAGCACAAGGAGGAAACTGAGCGCCTATGTACTGGAGTCAGATGAGGTACAGCAGATGAAGGCACCGTCACTGGTAGGCGGGACCTACCAGTGGAAGTAGGTCATGCACAAGAGTTAGGCAAAAAGCTAGCGAGTAGGTTGTGGAGATGTCCTTTGCACCGAGATTCCATGATGTTGCTGTGTCTGAAAAGTAACTTATCAATGGTATACGGACAAGATGATGAATTAGACGCATGTGAAACATCTGGGTGTCTTAATTATTTAGGCGTTTCGCCCACCAGCTGCGGGAGGTAGAGGTGAGGGGGGTGAAATCGTTGGTGTGTGATAAATCGTGGGTCTGCGGAACTGTCCAGGAGGTACACCGGTCAATCACGTTAACATGTCTCCTGATTGCTGCCCCATACGTTGACCCCATTTCTTCTCTACCGCTGCGGCTGACCCAGGAAACACACGACCAACACAATATAATTAGAAGACACATAAGCAATATGGACACCTTCATTAGCAGAGGACATTCAGCTGGGACATCAAGGTTCGTCAAGTCACAAGATTTTATCAAGTTGTTGCCCAATTGAAACTTCACTTCGTAATAAAGTACCCAAACAACGTACGCGTCTTTACTTACAAGACTTTATTGCAGACGCTTCGGTCCTGGGACCTTGGAGGCAGTCATCTGCCTTCTTATTACAGACAAGACTCTCCCTGTAATATGTGCCAGTGGTCACAGACCGGGCCGCGGTGGCGCTAAAAAACCCTCTTCAGGTATAGTAGTTTACTTAAGACAAGACGAAGTCGAGCTTCCCGAATTAAAAGAGACACCGAACAACTACAGTTCAACATAAAAACAAAACAAAATAACCTCGACAGTCCACCGGCAAAATATATACCTTGGCTCCGGAGCCCCAGAAACTATAAACAAACACGGGAAGAATACCGATAAAAACAAAAGACTAGCAAGCGTCGTGTGTCCGGTCCAATCCTCACCCGGCATCAAATATTGGGTCTCATTGTCATATTTATATCCACTTTTGTTTCATCTCTGCCGAATATAAAACACACTCACGGACGGGCCAATTGGAATATTGCTTCGCTTATGCTTCGGGGGGACAGAGGCGTATGCGACAACGCTTTCAGTGGGAGGGGGAAAACTAAGCCTTGCGAGCCCCTTTGAGAGGAGAATTTTACATAGTGCACAATCAGCAAAGGATTCGAACACGCTTAGGTCTTTTCATGTGGCACGGGAGGGGTACAAAAACAAGACCAACACCCCCTCCCCCCACATAACTTAATGTTAGGTGGGATGGGGCGTGGGAGGGGGGGACGAAAACCAGATACTCCTCTCCCCCATGTAGCTTAATGTTAGGTGGAATTGGTCTCCTACCTCTCGGGAAACTTCCCTCCCTCGGGCAACACGTTGCCCGAGGGAGGGAAGCCTCGAAGAAGGTAAAGGGCTCTTGATTCAGGCAATTGGAGCTACCCTCTCCTGCTTCCTTTGGATCAAACTTAAATATCTCTCATTCCCCAGGCACTATGACTACTACAGGATAATAATAATAATAATAATAATTAACAATGATAATATTAATAAAACAATAATAATAATAATAATAATAATAATAATAAATAGATGTTGTTGAGGGCCAGAGCAGAGCGTTTGGTCTCCAGTACTCAAGATGAATCATGAGGTCAAAGATACAATACCGACTTGATGGGTATCTTTACTGACGAGACGTTTCGCCCGCATAACAGGCTTTATATAACAAAATAATTGTGTAGATGAATGGTTCAGAGAACCGACAAGTTATAAATTGGACACCTATGCAACACTTGGGTATCTTTATTGAAGAAACGTTTCGCCACACAGTGGCTTCATCAGTCCAATACAAAGTAGAAAGGTGTAAGGAGAGGAGTTTGAGGTAATCAGTCCCTCGGCCTGGAGTCGATGTGTTCAGTCCATCAATCTTGTAGAAACTTCAGCATAGGGCGTAGTAGTGGCTTATATACTGATGAAGCCACTGTGTGGCGAAACGTTTCCTCAATAAAGATACCCAAGTGTTGCATATGTGTCTAATGTATAAAATAATGGTATGGAATGTCGACAAGTAGATAAGTAAGACACATGTGCAACAGTTGGGTATCAGTTGAAGGTCTAAATGTACAGTAGTCCTCTAGTTTGCGACCGTTTTGGGGGGACACTGTCCAAATAGCCTTATCAGTCAGGTTGCTGGTGCTAGTCTCAAGTAGTCCAAGGAATAACTTGAGGAATTTATCCCGTTCTTTCTTGAAGAAAGTTAGGGTCTGTTGGGAATTTTCCTCTATGCATGTACTAATTGCGCCTCTGCATTCCGCTGGGTTTTTTTTCTATCAACGGCTCGGAATCCATCGTTTTTATTCAGTTTTTTAATTTTATTATGGTTGTTTGTTTTGGCTCAGGAGTTGGAAAGTCCCAGCCGCTGACGTCACAACATTGCTGATGTGATACGTCACACATACGTCACTCCATGACTCATTCCCTAGCTAAACATACAAGCATCATTAACCCTCACTGGCATCATTATTTTGGACCTCACTTTCTGATGATGATGATGATGATGGTGATGATGATGAAGCATTTGATCATCGAAAGTAATGAATAACATGTAAAAACTTATAACAGAAGACACTGGGGCTTCTGGCCATCTGACCGAGGCCTTCCACTGGCTCACACATCCACCCCCTACCTTTAAAAATTAAGGTTTTAATTATAACCATGAGTCAACCATCATGGAGTTGAACCTGTGTCTACCCAGTCATTAATACTGATAACCCCTCCCCCACCCCATTCCCCTTCCCCAGGGGATCCCCCCGAGGCCACCAGAAAAAACAAGTGGGGAGAACAAAGGTGCCGCCATGAGAACGCTTAGCGTAAATCAGATCACTTCACTGTTGGGGAAAACAGGAAAATAGTACAAATAGCCTCCCTTCGCTGCGTCTTATCTGACGATCAGTTACGTCTCCGATTCGTCTTTCTTCTCCTCCCCCATCATTCATAGTTTGAACCCTCCAATTCTTATATAACCTCCCTCTCCACCTCCTATTCCCCCCCCACATGGCCACCTCATCTTCCCTTACGATTATTATCTCATGTGTCTACGTTCTCACCATTTTCGTCCATCTCTTACATTTTTATTGTTTTTGTTTCCATTCGTCTATGTTATCTACTTATGTACGTATGTGTGTGCGCTTGTGTGTGTGTGTGTGTGTGTGTGTGTCTTTGTGTGTGTGCTGTTGTGCACTGGTGTTGTGTGTGTGTGTGTGTGTGTTCGCGCTTGTGTGTGTGTGTGCTGTGTGTGTCTTGTGTGTGTTCTTGTGTGTGTGTGTGTGTGTGTGTGTGTGTGTGTGTGTGTTGTGTGTGTGTGTGTGTGCGCTTGTGTGTGTGTGTGTGTGTGATTGTGTGTGTGTGTGTGTGTGTGCGCTTGTGTGTGTGTGTGTGTGTGTGTGCTTGTGTGTGTGTGTGTGTGTGTTCTTGTGTGTGTTCTTGTGTGTGTGTGTGCTTGTGTGTGTGTGTGTGTGTGTGTGTGTGCTTGTGTGTGTGTGTGTGTGTGTGCGCTTGTGTGTGTGTGTGTGTGTGTGTGTGTGTGTGCTTGTGTGTGTGTGTGTGTGCGCGCTTGTGTGTGTGTGTGCTTGTGTGTGTTCTTGTGTGTGTTCTTGTGTGTGTGTGTGCTTGTGTGTGTGTGTGTGTGTGTGTGTGTGTGTGTGTGTGTGTGTGTGTGTACTCACCTAGTTGTAGTTGCAGGGGTTGAGACATAGCTCCTGGCCCCGCCTCTTCACTGGCCGCTACTTGGTCACTCTCCCTGCGCCATGAGCTTTATCATACCTCTTCTTAAAGCTATGTATGGAAGCTGCCTCCACTACATCGCTTCCCAAACTATTCCACTTCCCGACAACTCTGTGACTGAAGAAATACTTCCTAACATCCCTGTGATTCATCTGAGTCTTCAACTTCCAACTGTGTCCCCTTGTTGCTGTGTCCCATCTCTGGAACATTCTGTCTCTGTCCATCTTGTCAATTGTGTGTGTGTGTGTGTGTGTGTGTGTGTGTGTGTGTGTGTGTGTGTGTTGTGTGTGTGTGTGTGTGTGTGTGTGTGTGTGTGTGTATCAAAAATCATATCCTAGTTAGGTTACAACTTATCACCCTCCGTAGCACAGTGGTAGGGCGCTGGGCCGCACATCTGAGACTTGTCGGACCATGAACCGGGGACCACGGTTCGATTCCTCATCCACTCTTCTTTTTCCATTTTCTTTTATTTTATTTTCTTTTCCGTTCTGAAACTGATCCCAAAAACTTTATTTTTTTTTATTATTTTCGCTTGTGTGTGTGTGTTTTCGTTTACTAATTAACCTCTGCGTCCCATTCCTTCTCACGTTTATCATCTTTATGTTCTTTCTATTGTCGTCGGGGCAGAGTGCCTGCCGAGAGTAGCTTGTGTGCCTCGACCCTCCGAACGGAGGATCGAGCCTAGGCCACGCCAGTCAGCTCAATAATAATAATAATAATAATAATAATAATAATAAAATATTTTAAATTCTCATTATCCTACACCTTTCTTGGATTTTTTTTAAGCTATTTTCTGTGTGCTTCTCTCACTCCCAGTGCTGCTGACTTTTCCCTTCACCTCTTTCACTTGAGACTCGAGGCGCCTGGGGCCAATCTTTTCTTCCCCGATCGACGAAGTGCAAATAAATGGTGTTTACAAATATGTGAGGAAAAACAGCGGCAAGAGCGCCATCTATATCGCGCAACATCAATTCCTGTCCACTCGGTCCAGATTTAGAGCCAAACAATGGAGGTCCAGCCAAAAAGACTGCCTGGGTAGGAGGGTGGCCCCCATCCCCGACCCCCCCCTCAACTACACCGTCTCTCTCTTTTTTTTCTCTTTCCCCTCTCTCTCTTACTCTTTCTTCTCCTCCCTGAGTACTTCAAGGAGTGCTATTCTCTCTAAGTCGTCATGACACACACCTTTATTCTGCTCTGGTTATCAAAATGAGAAAACGCTTTTACCAGCATACAGTAAACTCTCTTATAATGCTACACTGTACAGTGCGATATTTCTTGGCCAATGCAATTGATAAAGTACATTCAAAACTGAATAGCACGTAGTATGAAGGCCTCTTCACGTGGTAGTCAATTCAGGATGTACTTTCCAATCGCATTTACAACAATTCGTAATATGTTGGGAGGCTCTTAGAAGACAGATGACAACTGAGGATTCACAACACCTGGAAGGAAATATTAGAAACTTTATGGTACTGAGAGAACACATTAATAAAGTGTTTACAGTCCAATCTTGCAGGTTCAAAGTACCGCAGGACTAGATCACTGGTCCCTCAGTCTTCCGGAACTAAAAAAAAAAAAACCATACGACTTCAGATGCAGCCGATCCTCTCACAATTCAACAAGAGTACGATGGTAACTGTGTAACACCTCATTCATCAGAGCCAGACTGTGAGGGATGTGTGGGCCGGCGGGGCCGCCAACAACAACAGCGTGGTGGACCAGGAAATCAACAGGGACTCTTCGTCCCAGGCCGGGCCGTGAGTAAAAAAAAAAAAAAACTTTCGAAACTTGTCACAGGTAAGTAAAAGGTTTAAACTCTGCCAGGGTTACTACTCAGGTTAATCCCCTTCATAAACAAGACATTTACTGTAGCCCCACGACTAGTCACAGCTTTTACAACATTATTATTTTTATTAGTAGCAGTAGTATTCTTGTTGTTGCTGTTTTAATCGGGGAAGTGCCATATAATGGTAGATAATCATGTTTGATACATGAAAAAAGGGTGGTAAAGCAGCTTCCATTCCCTGGCTCAAGATCCCTTCACCACCATGAAGGTAACTCTCCCACCCATGAAGGTAACTCTCCCACCCATAAAGGTAACTCTCTCACTTATGAAGGTAACTCTCCCACCTATGAAGGTAACTCTCCCACCCATGAAGATAACTCTCCCACCTATGAAGGTAACTCTCCCACCTATGAAGGTAACTCTCCCACCCATAAAGGTAACTCTCACTTATGAAGGTAACTCTCCCACCTATGAAGGTAACTCTCCCACCCATGAAGATAACTCTCCCACCTATGAAGGTAACTCTCCCACCTATGAAGGTAACTCTCCCACCCATGAAGGTAACTCTCCCACCCATGAAGGTAACTCTCCCACCTATGAAGGTAACTCTCCCACCTATGAAGGTAACTCTCCCACCCATGAAGGTAACTCTCCCACCCATGAAGGTAACTCTCCCAGCTATGAAGGTAACTCTCCCAGCTATGAAGGGTTCACAACTATTAACACCAATGAGTTTGTTTATCAGGTAACAACAACTCACCTGCCTAAGTGCGCCTCCTCGAACCCTGAAAATATCTCAGGACGCTGCTATGTGACGATCCTTTTTTTTTCTCTCCCTAATGGCGTGGAAAACCAATCATGTCATTCTGTGATGTGACGTTACACAGGGTGTCCCGTAAGTCTGGAACCGTAGGGAAAAATAGAAAAAAAAACAGTAATGGGGAGTTTTATTCAGAGAAGGTGTTCAACGTGTCCACCATTAACAATGGTACATAAACATTATCTGGATGCGTTCTTCCTTACTCGAAGACATCATGGGCACCTTCGTGAATGAAAATAAACATTATTTTGTTCTACGTTTCCAGAGAGTTGGACCAGTAAGCCAACAGGCCTCGGTTAAGTGACCAAAAGCTCAGCGGAGAGCGGCTCATCTCACGACAAAGATCCACCTTCGGGAGAGCATAAGAACAGTGGGGCAATGCAGCAGGTCTACTGGCCCGTGTAAAGCAAGTCAAGTTTTCATTTCCTTCAGGAGAAAAAAAAGAAAACACCATCACCAGCATGAACAATGGAAAGCCTCGGCATCCATGCAACACTACTGGAGGGATTCACTTTCTCCTTAAAATGTTAAGAGACTCCACACCCAGGCAGACTGTACACACAACCTCGCTGGGATTTTCATGGTACCTGAATCCATGGTAGGGCATCACGGTACCTGAACCCATGGTAGGGCATCACGGTACCTGTACCCATGGTAGGACATCATGGTACCTGTACCCATGGTAGGTAATCATGGTATCTGTACCCATGGTAGGGCATCATGGTATATGTACCCACGGTAGGGCATCACGGTACCTGTATGCATGATAGGGCATCACGGTACCTGTAAACATGGTAGGGCATCATGGTACCTGTACCCATGGTAGGGCATCACGGTACCTGTACCCATGGTAGGGCATCACGGTACCTGAACCCATGGTAGGGCATCATGGTAAGGCATCATTATTCCAATGATTCGCTCAGTCAACTAAATACAAATATCAGTAACTACTAAGCAAAACCGAAAAGAAAACCAGGAAATGGAGGAAAGGAATTGAGAGAGAGAGAGAGAGAGAGAGAGAGAGAGAGAGAGAGAGAGAGAGAGAGAGAGAGAGAGAGAGAGAGAGAGAGAGAGAGAGAGAGAGAGAGAGAGAGAGAGAGAGAGAGAGAGAGAGAGAGAGAGAGAGAGAGAGAGAGAGAGAGAGAGAGAGAGAGAGAGAGAGAGAGAGAGAGAGAGAGAGAGAGAGAGAGAGAGAGAGAGAGAGAGAGAGAGAGAGAGAGAGAGAGAGAGAGAGAGAGAGAGAGAGAGAGAGAGAGAGAGAGAGAGAGAGAGAGAGAGAGAGAGAGAGAGAGAGAGAGAGACTAAAAATTAACTTGTTAGTTCCTGACTTGTGAGGGCGCCAGGATGTCGTCGTTGCTTCCTTGACACTTACCTCTGCCCTCGTGTATTACTCCTGCCCATTGTCCACTCTCCATGCCAATTGCCCTTCATGATTACCTATGCCCCTTGCTCCTATGTCCTACCTGCCACATACGTATGGTGACTGCATGGCCAGCCAGGCTATTGCTGGCCGCAAGCCTATTACCATCACAACCTAACTGATCAGGCGCCATCTACGGAAAGTTGTCTAGTTTCCTCTTGAGAACTTCCTACTTTGGCTTCGGCAAATGTTTCTTACATCTGGTAACTGGTGAAGAGTCTTTGTGGCGTGCGTCGAGGGTGTCACATATATCCAACGTTCATCACATACCCACTGGCATGCCCTCTCGCCCAGTTATGGGGCCCTACTGTTGTATTATTTGTCCAGATCAACCAACCAATAATGTGAGAGCTGGCCCCTCAGCCATGGTGATGTTGTTCCTGTCTGCCTGGCCGTGAGTCACACTCTCGCATACGCTGGTCCAAACCACTCCTCCTGTTATGAGTGGCTACTTTAACTTTGTGAATATTGTACATAATGATGAAGGAATATACTGACAAAGAAAAAACTAACCCCTGTGTTTGTCTTGCCCTTTTACCGCTAGATTGCTCTTTAGTTGCCGACTTTGGTTACCGCCAGGGGTGCAACAGCCCTTGAATTTACTACCTGTGTTCGTAAGAGTCTTTCACCACGGATGGTGACACAGTGTTCTCTAATTGCGCCTATGGAGCCCCACCTTTATTCTACACTTTCTCCCATCTCACTCCAGCTAGTTGTAAAGGTTAGCGTGTGGATAACGGGACTGACACTCGAGTATTTTCCACGTATATATATAATATCTTCCTCGTCTCCTCGTGCACGGCACCTTCCTCTAGCTTACTGCATTCTACTCTTACCTATTCTCCTGAGGAGAAATAGAGAAAAAAGAATGAGTTTCAATAACGGAAGTTTAGGCAACATATTACAGTTATCTTGGGGATTTTCATCCGTCCATCTCTATCACATGTCGTGTCGAATAGGTAAAACTTGCGATTTTGGCTTAAATAGCAACTCTCTTCTTGCCGAATAAGGCAAGCGAAAATTTGTGTATGCAATAATTTCGCAACAAATAATTCTGAACCTAACGAAAAAATATATTTCATTGTGTTTGTTTATTATCAAATTATTGTAAACTTACTAAATTGAGCTTTTTATAATAAGGTTAGATAAGTTTTCTAAGGTTCTTTCGGTACAAAATTATTAATTTTTACATTAAGATAAATGAAAAAATATATAGAAAGGACTTAATTTAAGTTCTTGCTAATTGACCAATTTTACTTATTCGGCACGACATATCCATATATATATATATATATATATATATATATATATATATATATATATATATATTTGCTACAACTCATTCCAGGGTGTAAACTGTTGAGAAGACGGAGCTGGGGAGACTCGAGCCTGATGTAAACAAACTCCAGATCACCAATATAGACCTCACACACACACAGGTATATTTTGAGCCCTGCCATGACTCGCTTGCCCTTTTTTTGTTTTTGTTTCTCACACGTATCAGTTTGATTTTTTCACAACAAACGACAGAAAAAAAAATAAGTAAATGTGACGTATGTATAACACGTAGACGTTATCACTAGTCAACGACAACTCGTCCCAGCTGGAAAAAATAAGACGCTTAATACCCAATGACAACAACAGTACCAAGGCTAGAAACTCGTAAACATGTCGTGGAAAAAAACAGTCACTACATTAATCTACTCTGTTGAACTAGTTGTGGGTCTGCCAAGGGAGGGAGAGGGTGGAAGAGGAATAGGTGGGGGAGGAGGAAGAGGTGGGGAGAAGAGGAAGAGGGGGAGTCGGAAAAGGATGGGAAAGAGGAAGTAGCAGGGGAGGAGAGAGGAAAAAGAGGAAGGATGAAGAAATGGGAGTAGATAAAGAGGTAGAAAATGAGGAAGAAATGTGGAGGGAGAGAGAAAAAGAGAGAGAGAGAGAGAGAGAGAGAGAGAGAGAGAGAGAGAGAGAGAAGAGAGAGAGAGAGAGAGTGAGAGAGGGGACATAGGCGACGAGGATGGATGGAGAAGTGGTGGGGACTGTGGGGGGACTCTCATCACTGCACTTTGAGGACAGCATGAAAGCTGTTTATCGGCCTTGGGAAAACCTACTCGATTGGCAAAAGGGCGGTGGGGAGGGAAGGGGAAAAAGCATTTCGTGCCTATTTCTCAGATTGATAACGGGATGTTTACATGACGTAGCATCATTCATCCCGCGCCTGCCACCACCAATCTTCCCGTGGCTGGATGCCTCCCCGCTTTATGCCACTCTCCCGTTCCTCAAACGATGCCATCAACATTTTCTCAAACGATATCTCTCGGTTACAATACACACAGGTGATCATATATATATATATATATATATATATATATATATATATATATATATATATATATATATAGGGAGGTACCACCTCTAAAACTTGCTGGGGACCCTCATCCTCAGAGAAGACAATAAACGTACCTCATGGAAAACTCGAGGTTCTCCCCGGAGCTGTTAGAATATTTTCTTTTCCTACAACTCCTATATATATTGAATGAGTGCTTTATTAATAGACAGAATATATTGACAGAAAACTCAAAACATGAACATGAAAACATTGGTACAATATATCAAAGATTATGAATCTCTTCCAGCTCCTCCGAAGCCGGACGCGAGCCCAGTACGCAGCATGCATTTCCCCTCTGGATGGCCACGCTGAGGCGGTGGAACATGAAAGTAGCTGACCTTGATATATACGAAATAGCCTGAAGAGGACTCCAGTTGGGGTTCGAAATATACAGACCAGCTTTATTTTCCGTGATTATGTCTTCATGTGGGATATTAATGGCAACAAGTGTTCATTTCACTTTTATTAGTTACACACACACATATGTGTGTGTGTGTGTGTGTGTGTGTGTGTGTCACGGAAAATAAAGCTGGTCTGTATATTTCGAACCCCAACTGGAGTCCTCTTCAGGCTATTTCGTATTAAGTACCATGTTAGGAATGCATTGGTTTAGCAGTTGAGTTGTAGATTAGTGTAACAGACTACCAAGCAGAGTGGTGGAGGTGAAAAAATAGGCTGAGCAAAGTGTTTGCGCAGCTAAATGCAAGTAAGAACTGCCCAACATGGGCCAGTAGGCCTATTATGGTGTGCCTCTATTCCGTTTTGTGCCAAGTCGTTGCTGGAATTTGTTCCAGCGCTGGCGTCCTGACATTGGAGAATTCTGAAACCAAATCTGGCCTCCACTGGCCTTGTGAAATATTGTAGATTGTTGCAGCGTGTAGGTGCTCATCCCCCCCACCCTACTTCCCCACCCTCACACAATACATCTCCACACCTCCCTACCTCACACTGCTACATTACACACCTCTACACCCCCATAATTCACACCTAAACACACCACACCTCCTTGCATCACAAATCTCACTCGCACACTTCACATCTCCACACTTTACACCTTCACACATAACACACCCCGCACATCACACCTCCACACATCACCCTGGGAGTACATCACCCCTTCACATCACACATCAAACCTCCATACATCACACCTCATATTCCCCCACCTCACAGCCCCACAATTCCACACCTCACACATTGCACCTCAACACATTATATGTAATAATTCCATACATCACAGCAGTACACATCACAGCATCACAACTCCACACATCACAGCACCACACCTCCACACATCACAGCACCACACATCACACATCACATATTATAACATCACAGCATCACAAGTCACAGCACATCACAGCACCACACCTCCACACATCACAGCACCACACCTCCAAACATCACAGTACCACACCTCCACACATCACAGCACCACACATCACAGACCACAGCACTACATATCACATTACAGCACCACACGTCACACATCACAGAAAACAGCATCACACATCCCAGCACCACACATCACAGAAAACAGCATCACACATCCCAGCACCACACATCACATCACAACGTCATATCATCACACATCACATCACATCATCACTACTCATAGAACAATTTTCTGGGCTTTTAAATAATATTTCTTCACCTTCACTTCCCTCATCTCTTACCTTCTTCCCTCTCCTTTCCTTACCGTATCACTCTTCCCTCTTTCCTATCCTCCTTTTTTCTTCTTTCTACTTTCCTTTCTCTTCACCTCTCCATACTACCACATCCTCCTTTCCCCCTTTCCTTCCTTCCTCTTCTATTCACTACCATCTCTGTCTATTACTTTCTTCCTTCACGTCCTGTTACCTACTTTCTTTCCCTCCGCTCCTTCCTTCCTACCTTCTCTACTTTTCCTCCCATCTTCTATTCCCCACTTTCTTCCTCCCTTCATCCTATCCCCCTCCTCCTCCCCCACTTCCCTATCCTCCCCATGAAGGGAAGCTTGCCAGGCCAGGCCTGACCGGCCTGGCCGGGTTCCCCGACTATGATTGCGCCGGTCAGTCCTGGAAATCCTTCTGGAGTCCCTGGATGGCCATTCGTCTGGAGGCGGCCAAGCATTTTTCACTGGTCACGTGATCGGCTCCAGTAATTGCTTACTTTCAAAGCGGTGGCAGGAGCCATTTTTAATATCGCCAATTTTGTCCGGGGGTGTCGACAGTGCGCCCGGAAACACTCACACATTTTGAGTTTCTTTGTTGTTTGTTGGGTAGGGGGAGCAGGGGTGTGTGAAGGAGTGGGTGGAGGAAGTAGGAGGAGTGGGTTGGAGGGAGGGTGTTGAAGAAGGAAGTGTTAAGGAGGAAAGAAGGAAAAGAGGTTGAAGGAAAGGTCTTGGGTCTTGGACCGGGCCTCCTACAGAGGTGTTTGCACTCCTGCCTCTCTTTGGGTGTCTTTGTGATCCCAGTTTCTTTACAGAATAAAATATTTCCACCTTATTGTTTACATACTTCATGAGAATCCCACCTGCAAAATTTCCATCAATCTTTTTTCTTTTTTTCCTCATTAGTGTCATAACTTCGATCCTTTTGTCTCTCCCCGGAGTACAGCTTGAGGTCACACTTCTTTGTATATTGTCTGGTCAATTAGGCTGTTGCTGGTAATGGCCAGCGAGCCTATATACATACCACACATTCAGTCTCCCGTGAATACCCTACAACACACCTCTGTCTGCTTTAAGAGGATACTTGACAATTTCCTCCATGAGTTATAAATCAGTGTTCTTTAATCTTAATTACGAAATGAGTGTGGGGTTCTTTGTTTTATTATTTTACAGGATAAAACACAGTTCTCCTTCCGTAGAATTCGTCTATCAGACATTTCAAAGGTTCTGAAATCGTTGCGGCCAAAGATGCTGATGGCATCTTGGGAAGTTTCCCTACTGCACGTCTAAAGCCAGTAACAGGGAATCTCCTAGTTGTCTTGGAAGACGTTTTAAAGAGCCTCGAACCATCTTAGGATACATTTTAAGGAGCTTCAAACCATCGCTTACCTACTACTGGCCTCGAAATCGAAGAGCATCGTTTTCTGTTGTCTTGTGGCTCTCACGGTCGTTCCCCAGCGATTCTTTCAGCTACTCGAGCTTCAGCAGTTTATTTGCGCGCCTTACCGATGCTACTTGAGTCTGTTCCCGAGTCTATTTGGGAGTGCTAATGAAGCCACGTGAGTACTGCCGCAAGTATAAAAACTCTCGAAACTCATCAAAGGCATATCAAAGCTTAAAGGTGAGTCTGTGTGTGAGTTACAAACTTTACTGACCCAGGAGAGTAGTTGTCACCCAGGCATTAGTCATTTTAGACCTTGTAGAAATATTTTTTTTATTTTTTTTAATCAATAGCTGAGTCTGTTCTCTCTCTCTCTCTCTCTCTCTCTAATTAGAGTTACTTAAACAATATCCATGTTAGTTCATTCCCTTTCCGGGATTACTAAAACAATAGCCAGGTTTATTACCTCTCAGGGGTTATTACAACAATAACAAGGCCAGTTCATTCCCTCTCTGGAGCTACTAAACAATAACCAGTTCAGTACATTCTGTGGACATTAAAGTCAATCCCTCATATTGACGGGCCTGACACACCTGACTCTCAGTGTTGTGAGACTTGAGAAATGGACGATGCTAACAATATCTCACTAGTTTGCGACGCCACACAGGTGTTTGTCTAGAGTAAAGGGTGCTCAAGTTAGTTTGTTAGTTTTAATGCAGCATGGGAGTACACGAGAGTACATAAAAGTACAAGGAAAAGACAGAAAGCAGAGAAATTATGAGTCCATACAGGCTATCCGCTGAGTACTATCTACTTCTACCTGAATTAAAGACTATTGTGTTATTAGATGTATTATTCAAGGATAGTGAAGCAGGAGGCTCTCTACAAGCCACTTAAATGCTAATATAAATAACACTTTAAACCTAAGATAAGGATTGAAGAACTCTCCCATTGTAACTGAAGAGAGATATGCCTCTCTAGGTGTATGTACACGTAAAGCAAGTAGTTATCTTGGTGTATTTACACACAGTGAGAGATACACATACATGCTGGTGTATGCGCACACAAAGCACTCATCTTCATGTTTATCCACACATACTGAGAGATTCACACATTCTTTGTGCATGTACACACAAGGACACACACACAAAACACTTTTCTTTGTGTAAGTACACACAGAGAAACACACCGCTCGGTATATGTACACATACTGAGCTGTACACTCGTCTTGGTGTGTATACACTGACATATCTGGATAACTAAAATGTAATGAAGATTAATTGATCTTCGTATTTCGATCCCCTGGGATCTTCTGAAGAGGATCACAGAAGAGGCTCGAAATATAAAGACCAATTAATCTTCTGTGTTTCTGTTTCCAAGTGTATTATTGTATATACCGTTAGTATTTTGTAGCATAGCGACACACCTTGTTTCCTAAACTTCTTTCAACCGATTCTTTATGGACTAAATATACGATTTTTTTTTTTTTGCAAAAGAGTCACTTAGAGGGTGCCAGGTGATGGTCCATCCTGCCTCAAACTTGTACCTAACCAGTACTTGTGAATAAGATCAATACCAATTCACGGTACACTTGTATCGAGTGACTACTCACCTAAAGCGAATGACTGTCACTTTATCAGCGGTAGACTGTTCCAGTCCACCACCAAGTGCCAGAGACAGTCACTTCCTCGGAGCCAAGTCACTGCCGGCTGAGTCTTCTAAACACAGTCAGTCAATTATTTACCTAGAACAATTACCTATATAAGAGTTGCTCACTTGTTTTCTGTACAGTATGAACAAAAACGTTGCAACGATAAAGTCTTACGATGTTTCATATGTCTTCGTTAACGATCAGCCTAATACCAGTAGGTCTTAGTTTTCTGTCGTTTCGTTATTTTTAGTCGATATTTTGAAAGGCTGATTTTTCTCTCGTTTCGCTCGGTGTTTCGCTGTTACTCGTGCATTTCGTCAGCTGTCAACTGCCTCACTGATCACTGAATTGTTCACTCGAAAAAAAATGTTATATCAATGTGTAAACCTATTAAAAATGAAGCACAAGTAATCTGATATATTTGTATATATATGTGTAATACACAGACAAGAAAACTGAAGATTTCCATCCCCGGCTTGTCTTGCATTGTGTATATATATATATATATATATATATATATATATATATATATATATATATATATATATATATATATATATATATTATATAAACTGTCAATTAACAAGAACTTATTTAAAATTAAGTCCTTTCTAGAATTTTCTCTTATTCGTTTAAAGATATATATATATTTTTCATTTATGTTAATATAAAAATTAATAATTTTGTACCAGAAGAATCTTGGAAAACTTACCTAACCTTATTATAACAAGCGTAATTTAATTTAGCCTAATCAAACTAAATATATTTTAGAAAAGTTTACAATAATTTAATAATAAACAAACACAATGAAATATATTTTATTCGTTAGGTTCACAATGATTTTTGCAAAAATGATTGCATACACAAATTTTCGCTTGCCTTATTCGGCAAGAAGAGCGTTGCTATTTAAGCCAAAATCGAAAGTTTTACTTATTCGGCACGATATATATATATATATATATATATATATATATATATATATATATATATATATATATATATATATATATATATATAACTAAAATATTTCTACAAGGTCTAAAATGACTAATGCCTGGGTGACAACTACTCTGCTGGGTCAGTAAAGTTTGTAACTCACACACAGACTCACCTTTAAGCTTTGATATGCCTTTGATGAGTTTCGAGAGTTTTTATACATATATATATATATATATATATATATAAATTTATATATGAAAATTTAGGTCAGATTTCTAAAAAAAAATTGGTGCTAAATAAAATAATTGGGAATAACTGCATATAACAGCAGATAATTGCATATTATAACATATGTCTCCAAACAAATGCTTTGTGAAGTGGAGCTCAATCCTCTGTTTTAAGGTGCTGAGGCCCTTCAAGGCTGGAGTACCTTCATGCTGGTGTACCTTCATGCTGGTGGCCCTTCATGCTGGTGTACCTTCATGCTGGTGTACCTTCATGCTGGTGTACCTTCATGCTGGTGGCCCTTCATGCTGGTGAAGGGAGGGAAGGAGGGAGGGGCTAGTGTCCTGCCAACACGACATGCCTTCCCCTTTCTTGAATCTAACCTCACAGCCTCCCATTCCTCAGGCTCTCCATTACCCCTACATCCTTAGCTTCTCCTACGATAATAATAATAATGATATCATGGCAGAAAGTGTGTGTAAGCGAGTTACTCAGTAGAGCGCAAATGACAGAACAAAAGGAAAAGAAATCTCAAACACAAATAAATTAGAGTGAAAACCATAATACAAAGGGAACAAAAACCCATTCATGAGACAGATTTTTTTTTTTGGTAGCAAAATAATTAAAAAAAAACAGAGCCTCTGAAAAGCGCTGACCACTTGCATAGAGGTACATTGAACACCACTGAACATCCAGTGTATGACTGAACCAGCAAGGAGTCAGCAGTTTTATTATACGTATTATTATCCTTATTATTATTAACCTTATTATCATTACTATCCTTATTATCCTTATCTTTATTTTTTTATTAACATATCGGCCGTTTCCCTTCCCTTTCATATTATTATCATTATAAGAGAGAAGTAAATCTGTAAGGGTAGTGAGCAAGGCTTGTCCGTTGTTTGGCTGGTCAACCAGACTGTTGCTGCTGGCGGTCCGCTGACCCACATATCCATCACAGCCTAGTTAATCCAGCACTTGAAGATACTTATCGAGTTTCCTCTTGAAGGCTTCTACACTTGCTCCAGCAGTGTTTCTGATGTTTTCTGGCAAGATGTTGAATAGTCTGGGGCCACGGATGTTGATACAGTGTTCTCTTATTGTCTGACACCATTTATATCTTGACAGAATGTAACTGGGATCCTATGTTCCATGTGTAGCTCGGACCACCTGTTCCATGACCAGGTGTAGGTGAGACCACTTGCTCCATGACAAGGTGTAGCTGGGACCACTTATTCCATGAGATGTAAGTGGGACCACTTGTTCCATGAGATGTAAGTGGGACCACTTGTTCCATGACAAGAGTATAGCCGGATCCACTTGCTCCATGACAAATTGTTGTAGATGGACCATTTATTTCATGACATGGAGCTGGGTCCACTTGTTCTAAAACAAGTGGCTGGGCACACTTGCTCCGAGACAAGTGGCTGGGACCACTAGTTTTAACACAAGGTGAGTCCTGTACCCAGGTGTTGGGCAGCATGCACCGTCAGGGTAGCCAAACCAAGCTGACCACAATACAGCCACCGGGAATTAATATAGCATATGTAGCGAGTATATCAGAGCAGAGTGCTGCAGCAACCTCCCCGCTACCAGGGGAATGACCAACATTACACACAATATTAGATAAAGCACACGGGCCGTGTTCTAATTCACTGGTTTACTTATCCCATAAATACACTCCCACACGGTGTGTATGTATGTATATATATATACATACATACATACACTAGAAGGCTGACTGTGTGTGTGTCTGAGCGCCAGAAATATAATAATATATGCGTTTCTATGTATTTATTGGATAGGTGTTCGACGGAGATAAGAAATTAAATACACACACACATATATACACAGCAGCAAGGAATCCCTTAGGACTCTATATACAGTATACGACATATATCAGGATTACCGAGTTCGTAGCGCCAACATGGAGCCCACGTCTGGTCAATCATGTCCAGAACCTCGAGAAAAGTCCAGAGGTTTGCACTTAGACCAGTCCGGTGGCCGAGGGGACGGCAATATGGGAAGAGAATAATTTTTTTAAACCTAATGAGAAATGATTTGGACGAGGAAGGAGCGAAGGCATGATAGTAGGCATGATAGTAGGTATGATAGTAGGCATGATAGTTAGGCATGATAGTAGGCATGATAGTAGGCATGATAGTTAGGCATGATAGTATGCATGATAGTAGGCATGATAGGCATGATAGTAGGCATGATAGCAGGCATGATAGTAGGCATGATAGTTAGGCATGATAATAGGCATGATATAGGCATGATAGTAGGCATGATAGTTAGGCATGATAGTAGGTATGATAGTTGGCATGATAGTTAGGCATTATAGTAGGCATGATAGTTGGCATGATAGTTAGGCACGATAGTTAGGCATGATAGTTAGGCATGATAGTAGGCATGATAGTTAGGCATGATAATAGGCATGATAGTAGGCATGATAGTTAGGCATGATAGTAGGAACTAATAAAGCAGGTTGTAATTAATAAAAGGTGAGGGTAGGCGCTGAGACTCGGCCCTGGCAAACAAGTCGGATCTACAACAGATCAATAGAAATTGAACAATTTCCCGACGGTTAGAAAAGAACAGGTATAGCCCGAATACACAAAATGGAAGAGGGACAGGAGACACTGAATTATAAGCTAGTGTCAGTAACAATGACTAAGGCGCTAGAAAACGTGGTGAGGAGAGTGCCTTAACAAAGAGAAGCAGATTCAGAGACAACAAGCATGACTGAAGGAGAGTAATTCCTTCCTAACGAAACTAAAAAAAGACTGAATGATAAATTATTATTATAATCAAAAGAAGCGCTAAACAGCAGGGGTTATACAGCGCGGACTGAATGATAAAGCAGTAGAAATAAAGGAGAGACAGGGTTAGGTAAACTACAATTCAACACAAAATACATATTGAAATTACACCCCACGAAAGCAAGAAGCCCGGCAGTCAGTGTCCGGAAGTCAGTACCCGGCAGTCAAGTGTCCGGAAATCAGTACCCGGCAGTCAGTGTCCGGAAGTCAGTACCCGGCAGTCAGTGTCCGGAAGTCAGTACCCGGCAGTCAGTGTCCGGAAGTCAGTACCCGGCAGTCAGTGTCCGGAAGTCAGTACCCGGCAGTCAGTGTCCGGAAGTCAGTACCCGGCAGTCAGCGTCCGGAAGTCAGTACCCGGCAGTCAGTGTCCGGAAGTCAGTACCCGGCAGTCAGTGTCCGGAAGTCAGTACCCGGCAGTCAGTGTCCGGAAGTCAGTACCCGGCAGTCAGTGTCCGGAAGTCAGTACCCGGCAGTCAGCGTCCGGAAGTCAGTACCCGGCAGTCAGTGTCCGGAAGTCAGTACCCGGCAGTCAGTGTCCGGAAGTCAGTACCCGGCAGTCAGCGTCCGGAAGTCAGTACCCGGCAGTCAGCGTCCGGAAGTCAGTACCCGGCAGTCAGTGTCCGGAAGTCAGTACCTGGAAGTCAGTGTCCGGAAGTCAGTACCCGGCAGTCAGTGTCCGGAAGTCAGTACCTGGAAGTCAGTGTCCGGAAGTCAGTACCCGGCAGGGGTGTTCTCGCTACTGGAGCGTAGCGAGAACACTCCTGCCGTAAAGAGCTCATTACAGAGAGAATTATTTAAATATCCCTAGCCAGTTCCTGATCAGCCAGGCTGTAGTGCTTACGTTGGACTGCATGCTGCTAGAACCATCAACTTGATTCATTATATTATTTAACCACGAGGGATGGTCTGAGACCGGGTTGCTGGGGCGATGATCTGAACTGACTGCAGGTAGATAGTATACATTAACGTACCAGAAACTGATGAACGAATTAGACGAAAAGTTAAGAGTAGCAGGGAAGGTTACTAACTGGTTACAGCATCATGCGAAGAGAAACGGGGGATGGAAGACAAACAGGTTTGATCCAAGGGATGATGGATAAGTCTGCCAATTTCCTTAAGAGCCAACTTATGCATCATGAACTGATCTTACCCACAACGGCCCCGCTGACCCACAATTCACACATGGCACTAACTGCCACAACCTCGACTCTCCACCTCCTCCTTTGGCACCTCTTCGAGGAAGTCCATCCTGGTGGGTGGGCGGCCATTTTCCCTTCCACCTTATGCTTCTCTAATTTCTATCTGATTCCATTTCCGCTGCCTTGTCCTGGACTCAACTGGAAGGTCGTTCAGGGAAAGAACGAGGGGGATTGGAACGCCCACCCAGAGAGCGGATCTGCGCTCTTCCCTCAACAATGGTCAACTCTGCCTTCCTGCCTTTTTTTATTTACAGCCTGCGCGGCTTCCGCAAAGGTCACCCAAGAGGTCACCCCGCCCAGAGTCCTATGGAGGTCACCTAGGAGGGCGTCACTGACCGCCGGACACTAAACGATTTCGAATAATAATGTCGTTCCTCGTCACTGGGTGATGTCCACCATATCGACTCAGACGCCTCACTGATATCGCATACAAAATGTTTGAGGCTTCAAGAACACTGCTCAAGAGACAAAAAGATGGCAGAGAAGCCGCTGGAGCGTGAGATTACAGTGAGTTACAGTAGCGATGATTCCAAAGAGGGGCGGCAGGATGGAGTCGGTACTAGCGGCAGCAACTGCGTTATCGCTGGAATATGGCAAGTGAACACTGGCTGAAAAACACACTGAAAGTGCTGACCATCTCCAGCGGAGAGAAAGAGGGGGGGATGGGGGTAGGCTGTTGATGGTGATAGCAAGGGAAGTTAGAACAACGAAGGTGACGAGATAACAGAAGAAGGCGTAGAAAACACTCAGGAGAGAGCAGTATAACGAGCCTGTACTCCATTTCCGGCAAGATATATCGATGCAGGGAGAGTGTAGCAACAGTCTCAACACCCTCGGTGTAGTACTCATATGAGCAGAACGGAGCCTGTTGGAGCCAGATTGACAAAGTCTGCTATGCTTAATACAGGGAATATGTTCTACAACTCCATTGCTAAATCTCTGTCCCCCTCATGATGGGCCTGACCTTTCACTGGCAGGCAACGCCCATATGTGACCATGTCCTCAACTGCTGCATTTCACCATTTTTTCTACTGGCTTCAATACCTGTGATATACCTATGATCAGTTTCAAAATCTTACTATTCCTGCAGCCCGACCTGGGACCAGGCTTTTCTGCTGCTTGCCTGGTCAACCAGGCTGTTGCTGTTGGCAGCTCGCTGGCCCACACATCCATCACAGGCTGGTTAATCTTGCACTTGGTGGAGATACTTACCAGTTTCTTCTTGAAGATTTCAACAATTGTTCCTGCAACGTTTCTGATATCGTCTAGTATGACGTTGAATAGTCTGCTTCTACTGATGTTGATAGAGTGTTCTCGCATTATGCCCACGGCACTCCAGCTTTTCACTGGGCTTATGTTACACTACCCTTATCTCTCTCTCTCTCTCTCTCTCTCTCTCTCTCTCTCTCTCTCTCTCTCTCTCTCTCTCAGTAGGTTTGGGACTAGGCTTTCCAGTATCTTCAACGTACGGTATATATTTTCATTTAACTCTCTTGCCTTCACTCCAGAGTATATTTCAAGTGCTTTGAGGCCTTCCCAGTAATTTAAATACTGTATTAGCTTTATGCGGGCAGTGAACGATCTCTGTATTTGTTCAAGTTCTGATATCTATCCAGCATTCACTAAAGCCATGAACACCGCACAGTTCTCTAGACGAGAGAGCATAAGTAATTTGAATAGTATCACAATGGCAATATTTCTCTCGTATTGAAAGTTCTTATTATCCATTCTGTCATTTATCTGGCCTTTGCAACATTCGCCTTAGTGTGCTTTCTAGATGATAGGTCGGCTGACGTTATTACACCCAGGTCTTTCACATGTTCCTTTCCTTATATTACGGTAATCCTTCTCCTTTGTTTTGTATACAGTGTCGCTTTTGAATTATTCAGTCTTTCCGTATGTAAGCAGCAAGAATTTGTCACCATTGAACACCTTTTTTCCTGCTGTCCATTGCAAGACTTAGCTTTAATCCTTTTGCAATTTTCCTTTGTCTTCCACCGAGGTGACTTTGTGCTTATTACTGAATCGCATGCAAATGATAAGAAACTGTGGCGAGTGCTTTTTATCTATGCCTTCTATGAGAGTGAGAAACAGTTCAGGCGCCAGGACAGTGCTTCGGGGTACTGAACCTTTTGCTTTGCTAATGCTAAATTTTGCTCTGTTTACTACTACTAATTGTGTTCTATTTTCAGAAACATCGGATATCCATTTGCCATTTTCCCCCTCGCGTTATACCTACTGACTTCATTTGATTTGTTATTATTCATGATCGCATTTGCCTAATGCCTTCACAAAGTCCGTATAGAGTCACTATAGATCATACATTTTGATTTTCTCCCAAAGTTTCCGTAATTCTATGGTTTAGTGGTTAAAACAACCATGATCTTCCAGGTCTAAATTCATGTTGGTTCGGGATAAGAAGTCATGCTTTTCGATAAAGTTCATAACATGTCGTGGCACTAGTCTTTCAAAGATATTGATGATGCAAGATCCTAGTGCTACTAGTCTATTTTTTTGCCAGCGCTCTACTATCTCCTTTCTGCAAAGGACTTATGTCAACACATTTTTTTAAGGAGTCTGGGACATCAACTACGTCTAACCACATTCTCCAGAGGATACTGTGTGCTCGTGCTAGTGTTATTTGCATTTCCTTATAAATAAGAAACTCAATGAATCCGACACAGGTGTGGCAAGTGTAGAAATCCTTTCTATTTATTTTCGAATTTACCGGGTCAGTGCTTATGTCAGACACCTGATTTTTAGGACAGGAAAAGATAAGGGAAAAATATATTTTATCCTCCGTTCTCCTCTTGTTCAGCGGACTGCTGAACGTTGATTAATATAATATAATATATATATATATATATATATATATATATATATATATATATATATATATATATATATATATTATATATATATATATATATATATAATTTATTGGTATATCAATAAACGACAGAAATCATTTAAATATGAAGCCATAAACATTTCGAGCAAATTAGGTCAATTTTGTCCCAAGGATGCGATCCACACCAGTCGACTAACACCCAGGTACCTATTTTACTGACAGGTGAACATGGACAGCAGGTGTCTTAAGGAAACACTTCCTGATGTTTCCACCCGTACCGGGATTCGACACGCGGACCTCAGTGTGGGAGTCGAGTGCGCTAGCAATCGACCTACTGGACACTAGCTTAAATATTCTTCTGGTACAAATAAGGTTTGAAACAGTGGTTGTGCTACAAGCCTGGGGACTGCGCTACAAGCCTGGGGACTGCGCTACAAGCCTGGGGACTGCGCTACAAGCCTGGAGACTGCGCTACAAGCCTGGGGACTGCGCTACAAGCCTGGGGACTGCGCTACAAGCCTGGGGACTGCGCTACAAGCGTGAGAACTGTGCTACAAGCCCAGAGAGTATGGCGTGAAAGTAATGGGATCAAAGATTGCTGGCACCAGGGAGCGAGCAGCGTGGATAAGAGAGCTTGAGAGGGTAATTATGTGTGGAAGAGAGAGAGAGAGAGAGAGAGAGAGAGAGAGAGAGAGAGAGAGAGAGAGAGAGAGAGAGAGAGAGAGAGAGAGAGACAGAGACAGAGACAGACAGACAGAGAGAGAGAGAGAGAGAGAGACAGACAGACAGACAGACAAAGAGACAAAAAGACAGACAGACAGACAGATAGTGGTGTGGAACAGGAGAAACAGATCACCCTGCATGGAATGTGCCGCACTGAACACACTTGCTGAAACAGGGACCACAGAACATACAAGATACAAAAGAAAATATGAAAATAGTAATTAGAACACGGATTTGGAATACCCTACATGGAATGGGGAGTATGGAGAGTGAGTTGCTGGAACAGGGAATAGAACCATCCTAGATGGAATAGGACATATGAAGATAATGCAAGGAATGTGAAAATGGGAACACCCTGGATGAAGTGGGGCGTACGGAGATACCACGAAGTAATAAATGAAATAAAGAATAGGAAGATAACTGTGGGAACGGGAAAGGTGAAACTATGTAAGCTGGGAAGGGGAATAAGAATAGGATTATGAAGACATTACGAAATGTGAAAGTCATAATAGATGGAATGGGTGACATGAAGACACAATAAAAGGAATGGGTGACATGAATATATAATAGATGGGACTGTGTATGTTAATAAACAATAGATGAAATCAGGTACTCAAAATCTAATAGACAGAACTGGTAACATAAAAAGCACAATATATGGAATAGGTAAATATGAAATGAGAAGGATACCTGAAGGACTCTTCCAGGGGTCAACGCCCCCCTCCCGTGGGGAAGGTCACAGAAGACCATAGAAGAATTGGGAAAATAAGATGGAAGAGAAATTAGTAAATATGAGATAAACAACACGGCACTGATAACACGGTACTGATAACACGGCAATGATAACACGGGACTGATAACACAGATACATAAATATTCAAATACTCAGAGACTTAACACAAGGTTTGAGTGACTAATATATCGCATTTACACGATCTGGGTAAATAATTTAGCACTTTTACAAGCTGAGGGTCCGAAATATACCGAATTTACACTTTTATTATATTTGCATGTTCATACTAGCTAACGTAATCGATTTACGCCATCAGATTTACAAATATATATATATATATATATATATATATATATATATATATATATATATATATATATATATATATATATATGCAAAAAGATCACAGTAAACAGGTGATATCAAATATGCAAGACAACCACTATGAAAAATAGAGGAATTCCAAGCGCTTACGTTTACATGTTTCCTTTTATAGTTCCTTGATAATGTGAGTAGTCACGAAAGCGCTTGGAATTCCTCTATTTTTTCATAGTGGTTGTCTTGCATATATATATATATATATATATATATATTATATATATATATATATTGACAGAAAACACAAACATGAATACATTGGTACAATATATCAAAGATTATGAATCTCTTCCAGCTCCTCTGAAGCCGGACGCGAGCCCAGTATGCAGCATGCATTTTCCCTCTGGATGGCCACGCTGAGGCGCTGGAACATGAAAGTGGCTGCCCTTGGGTCCCTGGTGGTGTCGATGAGTCTGGAACCCAGTTCTTTAAGGAAACGTGTTGCATTTTTTCCCCATGCTCCCAAGGTCTCTGATCCCACTGGGACAAATTGATACTGTTGGCTTAAGTCCCTGTACCACACAATCCTTAAGGATTGTGTAGTACAGTGGACTAGAGCGTCATGTGTTTTCGCTCATCATGAGGCGGGCCAAAGCATCATGGGTTCGACCCCTGGTTAGTGCAGTGTAGTTATTGATCAATACCACTCGTTCGTGGTTACAATAATATATATATATATATATATATATATATATATATATATATATATATATATATATATATATATATATATATAATTCCCACGTTCAGTTTTACAAAGATCTAATTTACTCGTTCAAGGGTAACTAATATATTAATATTAATTTACAGATTATCCTCTAATAATGTGTGTGTGTGTGTGTGTGTGTGTGAATAAACAAATAGTTATCTCGCTCTATCCCCGTCGACCCATACCCTACGACCTATCCCTTACGACCCCATCCCCCTCACTCTTTCCCTATAGTCTTATCCTCCTAGTCTCCCTCTCCTAGTCTCATCCTCCTGCAGTCACAAGTTGTCCTCAGGAGGCTGCAGTTATCACATTTTGTCCTCCTTTTCTCTTTAGCGCCGGGGACAATTCCTCATCATTCATCAAGAATAATTCTCCATTTTCCTTTTATCGTGGTGTTGTAGCCTCGGCGGCTTTTACGTCGCCAAGGCTGATTTATCTGGCTGTGAGAGCCGCTGAAAAAATGAGATGTGATCTGTATTTGTCGGTTTCTTTCAGCGGTATACGAGGGGAGGTTCCCCACTTCCCCTCACGAAGGGTAAAGGGACTCGCACTTTCCCTCACGAGGGGGTTTAGCGGGATCCCCACTTTCCCTCAACAGGGGTAAGAGATTGAACACCTTCCCATCATGAGATATACTTTCCCTCACCAGGACAGAATTCTCTATGTCTCTTCACCATGGAAGAGTTCGTTGCTTCCTCTTACATGAAGGAAGCTCTCCACTTTTCCTCTTCGTCTATACCAGCCACCTCTCCCCAACCTTCATTCGTCACGCTGCTCAGACTCTTCTTTCCCCCCACTTTCTCGACCTTCCCAGACTCCTTTTTCCTTTCCCCTTCTCCCTACCTGGAGCCTACCTGGAGTCGATTTCGGGGATCACTGCTCCCGCGGCTAGTGCCCCAGAGCACACCTCCCGGTTTTCTCAATCCTAAAGTCATACATTCATATTTGCATGAAGCTTAACTAAAAGCATTTTTCTAGCATTCCCTTGTGAATTTACTAAGTACTATAATATTTTGGATGCTCTTCGAACATCCAAAATATCAGAAACTGTACTACCTGAAACGCAGGCGAGAAAGATATATCACAACTTACATTTACAAAATACTGAATTGATTTAATCCATATTTTCACATAAAAATGTAACCCTCTCATGAGAGCAGAAGGAACTGTAGGCATTGAGAAATACCCGTATTGTCAGCAGGAGTAAAATAAGTGCACAACCACAGATCAGAAGAATACTAGGAGATAACTTAGTAAGCATAAAAGCCCCTAGGCACTGTTTGAACATCCCTTGAAATATACGGTAAGTTTCCAACGAACCCTGTAGCTGCTGTCGAGAAAACTTAGTTGTTGTAAACTCTTTACTGATCAGACAGGCTTTGGTACCTACGCCAGACTGAAAACTGAGCCACGGAGGATATGATCTCCTTAACCATCAACAGGTAGACAGTAGGTAAATGTTAGGGTAGGTAACCTGATCAGCCATGCAGCTTCTAGCAGTTCATAATGTAATCAGACATTTTCTGGAGACCTAGGAATTGTCTCTTCTTGGATGTGTCAACCGACTGGCAGCTCCGCTTCTTGTACTGACAGTTGATGACTTTGGTGAGAATTAAAATAAGAGAAACGTTCCAAGTTAGTCTTCAGGAGGACCTCAGAGTGAGCTGCGAAGGTAGAAACACTTGTGATTGGAGAAGAGAAACACGCTCGAAGTCGTCTTCAAGAAGCCCTCGAGGTGAACTGCGTGAGAATCACTTGGGTTGAAAAGTTTCGGAGGTGGAAAATTAAAACAGTGTTCCTGGGTGTACATATGACAGCGCTACTTTTCAGGAGGATTCAACCACTTCCTTCCAGCTTTTCTCACTTCAGTAAGTCGTTATTTTTATGTGCGGATTAGGGTCCCAACCCTCAAGACTAAATTATGATACAACTCTCTCCGCTACGCTTCAGGGAGTAGAGTCCCATGTCGTAAGGCATCCCTGGGAATTCAGGAGTTGGAGTCTATGCCAGCACTAAATGTAATTTATAGTGAGGATATTTGGCCTCCCTGAACGGGAGCTGTGAATACGTAATAATATTCTTGTGGGGAGAGAGATGAAAGACCTCCGCCAGCCTCACCTAGTGTATCTATCTCCAATTCCCCGAATCAAGTGCTCTTTATCAGCATCAATGTCCCTGCCCCCTTGAAGAAAAGTGTGAGAAATACTTCAAAAGCTAGATGAATTAGTTGAGCATCATATCTCCTGAATCCCCTGATCCACCTCGAGGCCTGGTCACAGCCCGGGCCGTGGGGGCGTTGACTCCCGAAACCCTCTCCAGGTACAGTGCAAAGGAGGAGGATAAGAAAGGTGGGTGTCGTGGAGTGAGACGTGGGGTCATGAGGGAGAAGAGAGGCGAGGGTCATTAGTGATTTACCTGTGAAATGTTTCGGGAGTTTTCGTGCTCCCACGGCGCGGCTCGCAACCTGGCCTCCCTGTTGATTGCCTGGTCCACCAGGCTGTTGCTGTTTTTAGCCCACCAGGCAGCATATCCATCACAGCCTCGGTGATGTGGCACATGGCGGATAATCCGTTTTCCTCTTGAAGACCTCTACATTGGTTCTGATATCCCCTGGCAGCAGGTTGAATAATTGGAGCTCACGGATGTTGACACAGTGTTCTCTGATTGCATTCATGGCGCCCCTGAACATCACTGGGAAAAGTACGGGCCACAAGCACAATAAGAGAACACTATCGACATTCTCCTACAAGAACGCTATGTGGAAGAGAAGTAGTGTTCGTGAGGTGAGAGGTTGGAGTTGTGAGTGAAGACAGGTGGGGTCGTGATAGGGAGAGAAGTGTGGGGTCGTGAGGTGAGAGTTGGGGGTCGTGAGGGTTGGGGGAGGTCGTGAGGGGGGTCGAGCTAGCCTGGGATTTTCCGCCTCCTGGCCATAACGACACCAGCTCTCTCAGAGTTTTTATTTTAAGTTTATTATGCGAAAGGACGTGGAGGACTAGCCTGGTAAATGACCACGTGGGGTTTATGTTGCTTCTTGCTACTACCCCTGCCCCTACTACCCCTGCCCCTACTACCCTTGCCGCTTCTACCCATGCCATTACTACCCTTGTCGTTACCTTTGCTACTACCCTTGTTCCTGCCTCTTGTCACTATCTCTACAGGAATATACATAAGGTGACCTTTAATGTTCCCACCTCACGATATGAATACAACCCCACCTCATACCCCCCTGCCCCCACCACAGAAAACCACCATCACAAACCCTCCACCTACAACCTTCTCCCAATACACACCATCACAAAACTTACTTAAAACCCGCCCCCTCCCATTCCCCCCAACACCACCATTAACTAACACCATCACAAAACACTCCACATATAACCTTCCTCCCCCCACACACACCATCAGCCATCACCGTCAATTACGTCTATCACCCTCCCCCCCACCACTACCACCTCTTCACCTCTCATCTGCTACTTCAGTACCTCAGCCATGAGCAACAGTCAGCTGCTACAACTCACCCAAACAAAATATAGTAAAAAAAATATATATATATCTCGGGGGATAACAATAAGGGCGTTAGATACCTCCATTCACAATATAAATTCCGGCCATATATGAGGCTAAACTGCGCTGGAAAGATGTTCTTTTTTGTTTTATCCGCAAACAGATGTAAATAAGCGGAGAATATTAGCGGTATAAGCGGCGTGATCTGTCGTTGTGCTGCGCAGTTATGCAAAGCAACAAGAATGAGTCGTTCTCCCACCAGGACAACAAGAATAAGTCGTTCTCCCGCCAAAACAACAAGAATGAGTCGTTCTCCCGCCAAAAAGTGGTATGTCTCTGTCGCCGCCAGAGTCCGCTGGATTATGGCGCGAAAATGTTTTTTGGCGGGAGAAAAGCGATGGCGTGAAGAGGATGATTGTTATTGTTGAACTATGGCAGGACTTAGCTTGATTCCGGTGCCACTTTTTTACTTTTCTAGTTGGGTTTCCAGAGGCTTTTGTTTTCCTCGTTACAGGCTTTATAGCTTACGACTCGCCATTACCCTTTTTTTTTCATTTCGTTGAAGCATCTCGTTGAAGTGAGTAAATGTTGCAGGAGAGCCAGCCAAGGATCCTTGCGCTTTTTTTGTTATAAAACTTTTTTTTACCTCTTATGTTTTTCTTGCACAACACACACACACATATATATATATATATATATATATATATATATATATATATATATATATATATATATATATATATGTTGTGCCGAATAAGTAAAACTTACGATTTTGGCTTAAATAGCAACGCACTTCTTGCCGAATAAGGCAAGCGAAAAATTTTGTATGCAATAATTCGCAAAAATCCTTTTGAACCTAACCTCCCCAAAAAAATATTTTATTGTTTCTTTATCATTAAATTATTGTAAACTTATCTAAAATATATTTAGTTGGATTAGGCTAAATTAAATTGCGCTTGTTATAATAAGGTTAGGTAAGTTTTCTAAAGTTCTTTTGGTACAAAATTATTAATTTTTACATTAACATAAAAGAAAAATATATATTTTTAAACGTATAAGAGAAAATTTTAGAAAGGACTGAATTTTAAATGAGTTCTTGCTAATTGACCAGTTTTACCTATTCGGCACGATATATATATATATATATATATATATATATATATATATATATATATATATATATTTTTTTTGTGGGGGGTGGGTGTTAGACCGGAGTTGAGGTGAATGCTGTTGAAGTGTGAGCACAATACCAGGCCTGTGATATACCTGTCACCAGTTACCAGAGTTTTTCTACCTAGCCCGACCAAACGAAAGAATTTCTTTGTGACAGCCTGATCAGCCAGGCTATTGTTACTGACAGCCTAATTGTCATGAAGGTAAAAAGACTCACCAATACGGTTAATTTCACTTATTTCTTCTGTAATGTTACACCATAGTTACGCTATGGTTACGCTATGGTTACGCAATGGTTACGCTATGGTTACGCTATGGTTACGCCATGGTTACGCCATGGTTACACTTGCCGAAGGCTTTGGAGATGTTTGTGTAAATTATGTTATTGTTTTCTTTCTTATTTTTGTGTCTTGAAAGCCAGGTTGAAGTGATCCAGCAACGTGGAGCAACTTGCTGAAAGTCATTGATCTTATGTAAGACAGTATGCGCCTTTGGTGTATCCATGTGCTCTTGCGCGACCCTCTACAGGATGGATATGTTCTCACAGAGATATCACTGGTGGGCGAAACGTCTTCTCAATAAAATGCCTTGAACTTTACACTCTGTCTTATTAACCTACTATTTTCTTTATTAACACATTGGCCGTTTCCCATCGAGGCAGGGTGACCCGACAAAGAAGAAACACTTTCATCATCACTCACTCCATTACCGTCTTGCCAGAGGCGTGCCTACACTACAGTTCAAAAACTGCTACTAGTCGGTATATAATACCACTATATAATAATATAGTAATACCACGTGCTGTATACGGTATCTGTGACTGGTAATTTGGGGTGGCTTTACCGCCACATATGAAGGTTTTTCAACGTGTTTTAAAGCTATGACGGAGGTTGGTCGTATCGAGACCTTATCTACACGATATGCAATACATTGTTTCGAATTTTGAATACTGAGTTGCAGGAGTGTGAGCTCATGGCAGAGTGCATGGACATGCTGCTAAAAAACTCTTGCAGGTCTACTGAAGTCAGTATGACTTTTGGGGTGTTTGTGTTTCAGTTGTGACTTTTGCACTGACTACTAC
Source organism: Cherax destructor (assembly GCA_009830355.1). Lineage (NCBI taxonomy): Eukaryota > Metazoa > Arthropoda > Malacostraca > Decapoda > Parastacidae > Cherax > Cherax destructor. The sequence continues at coordinate 294,890 of WNWK01000620.1, read as the reverse complement.
TACTGAGCACTGACTACTACTCTCATTTACTACTAGTGACAGTTCTCTCTCCCGTGAACAAAAGCCCCGCGAGTAATATTTCTTTTCTTGTTCTTGATTTTTGCAAATCGATTATCACAGGTGTTGGAGAGTCACTTTTTAATAATTTTGATATACTTTTGAAGGGTTCTTAACTTTTTTCTTAGTCCCTCAGCCCGGCCCTGGACCATGATTCTCTGGTGCTAGCCTGGTCAACCAGGCTGTTGCTGCCGGCGGCCCACATATCCGCCACAGACTGGTTGATCTAAAACTGGGTTCTGGAATGAGTTGTAGTGGGAGGGGAGAGTGGAACAGAGGGAGGGGAGGATGGAACAGAGAGAAGGGAGGGCGGAACAGAGAGGGGAGGATGGAACAGTGGGAGGGGAGGATGGAACAGTGGGAGGGGAGGATGGAACAGTGGGAGGGGAGGATGGAACAGTGGGAGGGGAGGATGGAACAGTGGGAGGGGAGGATGGAACAGAGAGAAGGGAGGGCGGAACAGAGAGAAGGGAGGGCGGAACAGAGAGAAGGGAGGATGGAACAGTGGGAGGGGAAAATTGAACAGTGGGAGGGGAGGATGGAACAGTGGGAGGGGAGGATGGAATAGAGGGAAAGGATGGAACAGAGGGAGGACAGGGTGGAACCGAGAGGGAAGGGTGGAACAGTGGGAAGGGAGGGTGAAACAGAGGGAGGGGAGGGTGGAACAGAGGGAAGGGAGGGTGAAACAGAGGGAGGAGAGGGTGGAAATTTTTGTAGAAAAGTAATCTAGACAAGCTGGAACAAAGAGCGAGAAGATGTGATGCAAAAGAGGAGAGAAGGTGAAGTGTTGTGGGAGGAGAGAAGGTGAAGTGTTGTGGGAGGAGAGAAGGTGAAGTGTTGTGGAGGAGAGAAGGTGAAGTGTTGTGGGAGGAGAAGGTGAAGTGTTGTGGGAGGAGAGAAGGTGAAGTGTTGTGGGAGGAGAGAAGGTGAAGTGTTGTGGGAGGAGAGAAGGTGAAGTGTTGTGGGAGGAGAGAAGGTGAAGTGTTGTGGGAGGAGAGAAGGTGAAGTGTTGTGGGAGGAGAGAAGGTGAAGTGTTGTGGGAGGAGAGAAGGTGAAGTGTTGTGGGAGGAGAGAGGTGAAGTGTTGTGGGAGGAGAGAAGGTGAAGTGTTGTGGGAGGAGAGAGGTGAAGTGTTGTGGGAGGAGAGAAGGTGAAGTGTTGTGGGAGGAGAGGGTGAAGTGTTGTGGGAAGGGAGGGGAGGTGTTGTGGGAGGGGAGGTCTACCTACCTGCTACCTGGAGGGTATTCCGGGGATCAACGCCCCCGCGACCAGGCCTCCCGGTGGATGGTAAAGTGTTGTGGGAGGGGAGAGAATAAGGTGTTGTAGAACGGGAGAGGGAGAAGATAAGGTGTTGTGGGAGGGGAAGTCAGCGGGGCGCGACGAGAAGGAAAGTGCAGAGGGGGGCTGGCTTAGAACGAGGGGTTGGGGAAGCCAGTGGGGGGTTTTGGTGATGGGGGGGGAGAGCACACGGGGAAGAAGGGTACCAGAGCGCTGGGCGGGGAGACAAGGCCCCGGCGGTATCTGTCAACTTCGTGGAAGTAATCCTTTATTTGGCAGGCAAAAAATGCAACCTCCTCCTCAGCATCTCATCAGACCATAATTCATTCCGGCCTCTGTCTTTATTTCTCGGGAAATTTTGTTCAGCGCAGGGCAAGAAAAATGGCGGCTGTGGGCAGGAAATACGATGTGATAATATTCATTTATGGACTAGAGCGGCATATTTTGTAGATTCATTTTTGTCCCAACACGAAATTCGCCGGTGTAAATTGTACAGTCAGCAACCTATCTTTGTACCAGGAGGGAGGAGGCATGTTCTGGTACATTCAGAGAGCCGTTGGTTACCTAGGAAGATTTTTTTCCACTAACAGCATAAATACAACCAACAGCAATCTCATCACGAGCACCACCATCACCAGCAGCACCTAGAACCCCATTAACAGCAGCAGTAGCACCACCACCAGCACAGCCTCCAGCAGTAGCTGTACACGTAGCAGTACCAGCAGTAGTGCCACCACCACTCTGTATCACCACTATCATCAACCACCACCAACAGCACTACCACAAAACTCCACATTCACACACAAAAAACGCAAAGAATTCACTTGCCTTAAATGGAGTCAAGACAGACATTCCCCTTAACGCCGAAACCCTCCAACAGGTGGCAGTAAAGCAATCACAAAAATTTGTCTCAAGTGAGAGTAAAAAAACACCTAAGTTCCTGGTTACCTCATCATCTACAACATTGTGACATAGTTTCGAACGTTCTGAAATATAAGTACAAAATTCTGACGTTGTTCTTCGCAAAAGCTTCCGCTGTCTGTGACTATGGTGTAATAGCTCACAAAAAGCGTGTAAATAGAAAAACTTGGAAACCGGGTGTGTGAATCCTCACAGTCAGAGTAAAGTGAAGGACTTATACAATGAAAAACAGTGTTCCTCACAGGGTGGCATCAGTTGAGGACACGGCAGGTTCTCAAGCCTATGCAAACTAAGTCTTCTAGTGGGCTAGACAATACAATGCTCAACGGGGACAAGTCGAAGAAAAAACTGAAAGTGAACAAAACGTAATTAAACCATTTTACAGAATGGAAGACAAATCAAGAGACCTGTGGTATAACCATGTCGGAAGACCTTATGCTTATATAAAAATGCTAATGAAAATGGAAAGCTGAATATGAAGAACTCGCAAAAACTGCCAAGCCAATAATAATACATTAATGCAATTGTGCTCACTAGATTATGTAATATTGCTACACACTAACAGCCACATTTAATGTAGGCGAAATTGCAGACCTTGAGAATATAAACCTAAATTATTAGGAAAGCTTAAAATGTCATAATTTGTACTCTCTTGGAACGTAGGCGAGAAATACCATGAGCTGCCACTTTTCTAAATTTTTGTGAGATACTCTATCGAAGGTTTATTTTGTCACACATCCTTCCCTAAACATTTTTAAATCTTCTGTGAACCTGTTTCAACCCTCTGTAAGCCTGTTTTAACCTTATTTGTACTGGTTTCATCCTTCTATACGTCTGTTTCAACCTTCTGGGAGCCTGTTTCAACCTTCTGGGAGCCAATTTAAACCTTTCGTGATTTTTTTTTCAATTTTTCTAAAAGATTGTATTTTGTTGTTGTATTCTATCCCTCTGCCTCGTATACTGTATTTGTTCTCTCTGTTTTTTGTCAGTATCTCACTTGTCAACCTGTATACATTTTCTGTTATTTTTTTTTAGTGTATTTGAGTGTGTGAAGTTAGGGGAAGCAAGGTGTGAGGTGAGACGAAATGTGAGGTTGGGGGTGGCAGAGCGTGAGGTTGGGAAGGGGGGAAGAGAGGGTGGAAACGGGGTGGGACAGGGTGTTAGGGTGGAGTAACACTGAGCCAAGGAGAGTAATATTCCTCCTAGAAGCTGATGAAAAACAACAAGTATTAATTATCCTTCACCCAAACAAGCTCGGGATTATTTCTTAGTTTTCCTTGATTTCTTCTTTCTTCATTCTTTTTCCTTCTTAGATCCGTAACTCACTAAGATGACAAGAACCTAGATAAACACATTTACGGAGCAACTTGCAATGTCAATAGATAAATGGTATAAAATACCGACATTATGGAAAAGTAGACACAAATGCAGTATAACACAATCCTTTACTGACAACGTTTCGCCCACACAATGGGTGAGTATATGTAGGGAGGATAGTGACACGAAGGATCAGGTGAGGAAAGTTGAAGTTGATGGCTGAGAAGAGGTTGGATGCGAGAAAGATCCGCCCAGCATGGGCCAGTAGGCCTGTTGTTACGTAGGATAACGATGAAGAAGTTTCCTGGGAAGGTTTTCAGCTGTGTGGTAAAAGCCGTCGTTCTGGTTGAAATAGATATATATAGATGAGTGATGATTCCAAGACCCTGCTACTCTGAGAGTCTTCTTCCCTGGCGATGAGTCTTGCGCCTCTGTACTTTATTAAATGCTTGGGTAAAACACAAGCTGTTTCTCTGTCCAAGTAGATCTGTCTGTGATTTAATAAAGCCAAATGTGTGGGCGAAACGTTGTCAACAAAGGATCGCATTACACTATATTTACGTCTACTTTTCCACCTCATCTCTTCCTCTTCTCGCAAGAGTATATTAAGTGTGTACTTTATATACTCCGTACGACTTGCCTCCTGCACTGCTCCCTGGTGCCGTTGATGCCACCAGCTGACAGCGCTCCTGCAGTGCTCCCTGGTGCCGTTGATGTCACCAGCTGACAGCGCTCCTGCACTGCTCCCTGGTGCCGTTGATGTCACCAGCTGACAGCGCTCCTGCAGTGCTCCCTGGTGCCGTTGATGTCACCAGCTGACAGCGCTCCTGCAGTGCTCCCTGGTGCCGTTGATGTCACCAGCTGACAGCGTCACCGTTGTGTAACAATCATATGGCGAGTTCTGGCATATGATGTTCTTTTACTCCTGACTAGATTCCTCTTGTGTTGTACTTTCCCTCTTCCACTGAAGCTGCTAATGACTCTTAACTCTCTCTCTCTCTCCCATCTTCTTACTCTTCCCCTCTTCCTACTTCTCTTCTTCTTCCTCCTTTTTCTCCTCCCCCTTCCCCTTCCCCTGCTGCTCCTCCTTCCATCAGCCACCGATAACGCACAATCTCTCGCTCAATTCAAATTAATGAGATTGACTGGATGGTAATTAAGCTAAACTCGGAGCTCCAAGCCTGGCTCCTCATCACGTCACTCCTGCCTCCTCCTCCTCCTTCTTCCTCTCTTCTTCTCTATTCCTCTCAACTCCCTCTGTTTCTCTCAACATCTAATATGTTCCTCTCAGTTCCTCTTCCATTCCCCCCTAAAAATCCTTCCTGTGTTGTTCTTGTTCTTTGGTTCCTTTCAATTTCTACCCCACTCCTACCCCATCTTCCTACCCACTCCTATGTGCCAGCCCCCACACCTACATCTCCCTTTCTTCGTCCCTCCCTCCTCTATTCATCGTCTTCTGCCTCTGCAAATTATACAGTTTTACGACATTTCTCCACTTTTTCCTCCTCGTCCTTCCTGATCTTGTTTGTTTCTCTCACACTTGTTTACATTTCAGAATTACCAGACGAGGAAGATTGTTGTTTGCCTTGCATGTCTCGTCTAGTCTCATTATTCAATACATCAAATTAAATACCGATGAGTGCTACTTGTGATACGCCTGCGACCGGGTTCTAGGGTTATTGTACTCTTGCAGTCCAAGCAAGAGGCCAGACTTGCTTCTCTGGTAAACTAGAAAACAGATGCTGTCAGCGGACCGCAGGCACACACAACCATCACGACCGGGCTGATTTGGCACTCGTTTTAGGCAGAGGAACAGCTTAATCTTGAAGATTTTTACATTTGTTCCGGCATAATTTCTGATATATATCTGCCGGTAGGAGGTTGAAGAGTACTGGGCCACGAGTGATGACAGTGTTCTCTAACTGGACTCGTAGTGCCCCTACTTTTCACTTAGTTTAATCTACACTTTCTCCCATATCTCTCACTTCAGTAAGTTGTTATGGCAGTGTGCAGAGTCGGGGCCAGCCCCTCAAGCATTTGCCATGTATATATTACCAGGTGTATCTCTCCCGGTTTCCAAAGCTAACAATCAAAGTGCTTCGAGATATTCCCAGTAGATGGAACTGATCACAATTAAACATTATGTTATTTTAATTTGGTCATTTGCCCCATGGTGAGGCGCAGCGGTGCTAGCACTACAGGGGGCGAGGTAGTGCCAGCACTACCTCGCCCCCTGTAGTGATATATACCCCTGTAGTGATATATATATATCATCCCTAGTGTTACCTTTTCTCACTAACTTCTTAATGAGTTGACGCTGCTGCAACTGCTGTCTCTGCTGCTGATGCTGCTACTACTACTATTCAGCCTCCAGCAGGACACAAATCCTTGTATTTCAGGGCTGCTAAGGCTGTGTCTCTTATGGTGCACCACCAGAATCCTTAAATATTTAATTGCTGTATCGCTGAGGAGCCAGGAACCACCACTCTTAGTAATGAAGTCTTCAGGGTGAACTGAGGCCCAGGTCAGTAGGTAACCTGCGGCCCCTACCTTACAGCGCAGACTCTAACAGCACCAACACCCCCCTCAAGGCTCCAATATTCCTTCAAGGTTCCAGGACTCCCGTAAAGGTCCAACACTACCTCAAAACTCCAATATTCCCTCACAACACCAACACTCCCTCAAGGCTTTAACCTTAATATATAATAATATTAGCTTCCTTCGTACTCTCATTTGCTATATGCATAGAACGTTCTTAGATGCACTCATCTCCCGAGGTTATGTGAATACACCCCATCACCACCGTCTCTAATCCCTCCTTCACCTCTTCAACTAACCTATCTTCCGAAACCTTCTCTTCACCCTGTCTCCTAATCCCCCTCTCCTCGACTCTTCAACTAACCTATCTTCTGAAAAATTCTCCTCTTTACCTGATCTGTCGTCTGAACCCCTAACATCTTGAGGACTTCCACACTAGTTCCTTCAATATTTCTGACATCTGCCAGACGCAGACTGAAGTCTCTTGGGCCACGGATGTTGACACTGATTTACACTTCCTCCCACATCTCTCACTCCAGTAAGTTGCTATGGCTCTCAGTTATCTTCCACGTATATATTATTAGGTACCTCTCTCTCTTCCGATCCAAGGGAGTACAAATAATGATATAATCAAGTTAAGCGCTAAACCCGAAAGGGTCCCAAGAAAGTACATTGCAGCAGACTAAAAGTGAAATATTTGTCATTTTAGTTTACATACTTTATTATAATCTAACTTTGTACCTTGAGTACAAAGGTTATCCCCTGGGTCTTCTTGAGTGAGCTTTGCAGTCCTCGCGCTCCGAGTCAGTACTCTGTTTCCGGTATTCTTTCCCCTTCTCAAATTTTCGTAACCTTACATTTGCTTGAGTTTAATTCCTGCAGTTCTTCCGGGTCGATTAACAACGTTTAATCCTTTCTTTTGTTTTCCTGTTTTGCTTTTAGTCTCGTCATTAATTTGCACTTCATCCCTTAATAAGGATACTGCAAACTATGTAGGTCAGCACGCAGTTCACCCACATCAGAAACAATACTAGAACAAGTACCGAGCCATGTGGAAACCCGCTTATTACACCTGCCCATTGTGGTACCTCTGATGTGTGTGTGTGTGTGTGTGTATGGTGTGTGTGGTGTGTATGGTGTGTGTGGTGTGTGTGGTGTGTGTGGTGTGTGTGTGTGTGTGTATGGTGTGTGTGTGTGTGTGGTGTGTGTGTGTGTATGGTGTGTGTGTGTGTGGTGTATGGTGTGTGTGGTGTGTGTGGTGTGTGTGTGTGTGTGTGTGTGTGTGGTGTGTGTGGTGTTAGTGTGTGTGTGTGTGTGGTGTGTGTGTGTGTGTGTGTGTGTGGTGTGTGTGGTTTATGTGTGTGTGTGTGTAATGTGTGTGTGTAGTGTGTGTGTGTGTGTATAATGTGTGTGTGTAGTGTGTGTGTGTGTGTATGTGTGTGTGTGTGTGTTGTGTGGTGTGTGTGTGTGTGTGTGTGTGTGTGTGTGTGTGTGTGTGTGTGTGTGTGTTTTATATCTTCATATATCATCGACTTGAGTATTCGCAGCGGCGTACATATCGATTTTTTTTTTTTGGTTCTTGAGAATTGTTGTGGGACAAAGGACCCGCCTATTCTCCGGCCATCCTGGGCACACAAGGGAACAGCTAATACGACTAAGGAAATTGAATGCAGGTAAACAGGATAAACAGAGAGCGTGGTGTGGCAAGAGCAGGCGGCAGCTCATCAACCAATCAGAGGGCGGCGTCGCTGCCGGAGATGTTTAAGTGATGTTTACTATGTAAATATTTTGGAGAATGAATCAGATAATGCATTAGGCAGAGAGCCGTAACACAAACACGTCCTCTCTCTCTCTCTCTCTCATCCTCTTATTCTTCTTATCTCTTAGTTATTTCAAGTTCTCCCATGATCAGTCATCATCTTAAATGATAAACATTAAAAGGAAATTATTATTATTATTATTATTATTATTATTATTATTATTATTATTGTTATTGCCGTCAGGTTCACACAGAATGGGAGACAAGTCAGGTTTCGTACAAGGAAGGGAAGGATAGCTTCAAATCCTAGAATCATGTGTCCTTGACCAGCATTAAGAGATATGAAGGCATTGTAATCTATCATCAGTCAGCCAGCCAGCCACCTAGACCGCCAGCCAGATGAACCAGTCAACCAGAGAGTCAGTCAGCCAGTCAGCCACCTAGACCGCCAGCCAGATGAAGCAGTCAACCAGAGAGTCAGTCAGCCAGTCAGCCACCTTGACCGCCAGCCAGTGAACGAGTCAACCAGCCAGTCGAACACAAAGGACGTAAACCAACGACATATCACTCTTTTTATATATTATTTTTCTGGTATTTATAGTCTATTAATTTTTCTATAATAGTGATTCCCCGTGTGTGTGTGTGTGTGTGTGTGTGTGTGTGTGTGTGTGTAACTATCACACAGAACAGGGTAGCAGCACACTGTGAGTGTTCACATAATGTAACTATCATACAGAAGTGTATGGGAAAAATGTAAAATAAACCCAATGAGAAGCAAGGCGCCGTGGGGCACAATAAGAGAACACTGTATCAACATCCTTGGTCCCGGACTACTCAATATCTTACCAGAAGCTATCAGAAACATTGCTGGGACAAGTGTACAAGTATGTAAAAGTAAATTTGACAAATACATCTACCAAGTACCAGATCAACCAGGCTGTGATGGATATATGGGCCAGCGGGCCACCAGCAGCAACAGCTTGGTTGACCAGACAAGCACCAAACAAGCCTGGTTCTCGGAGTAGGAAAACTCTCGAAACCAATCAAAGGTAAAGGTATAAAGGCATATCAGAAAATCTCACCTTGAAGGAGCACAACAATGTTATCTCCACTACGAGGAAAATAATAGGTTGGTAAACTACAACTCTGAACACAAGAGTTGCCAAGTCAATAATGGTACTCTTCAGATCCATCATTCTCTCCAGGCTGGAATATTGCTGTGTACTAGCGGACACTTTCAAGTCAGGCGAAATTGCAGAACCGGAATATGTAGTGAGAACCTTCACATCTCACATAAACTCAGTCCAGCACCTAAATTACTGGGAGCGCTTGAAGTCCCTCTAACTGCACCCCTTACAACACAGACGAGGAAAATACATCATAATCTACACCTGGGAGCGTCTGCAGGGATTGCTTCAAACTGGCTCACAGAAATTGCTACTTATGAAAAAAAAAGCTTATCAGGCGGTGCAAGAAACCTCAGGTGAAAAACAGAGGCGCGATGAGTACACTCAGAGAGAACTTAGCGAGTGTAAGAGAGCCACGACTCTTCAACACCCTCCCATCATGCATAAAGGGGATTACCAACAGACCCCTTGGCTCTCTTCAAGACAGAACTCGACAAATTCCTTAGATCAGTTCTTGATAAGCCAGGACTGCGGCCGGCGAGTACCAGCAGCCTGATCGATCAGACCAGCAACCAGGAGGCCTAAACAGGTACCTGCTGGAATGTCATAGCCTATATAAATAAAAAACAGTCCAATGAAGTGCAGAAACCTAGTTCCTGTTGGAAGTATACTAGTGGTAGAGTATCTGCGTACCTAATACTGTCAATGAAAGTACAACAGACCCATGATTCATGGGGAAGGATGGGGTGTGGGGGGAAGGGTAGGGGAGAGGGTGGTATAGGCTGGGGTAGAGGCATGGTTCCCTGCTGACTAAGGTCTTCAAACACTCAGTGGAAGACGATAGAATAGCCGAGCCTCTAACACCGGACAACTGCCACTCCTACCTACTCTCCTGACCTCTCTCTCTCTCTCCTGACTTTCCTCCCCTCTCTCTCTGTGACCTCCCTTTTCTCTCTCTCTGTGGCCTCCCTCCCTCCTCTCTCCACCCTCTCCCCACCTCACTTGGGAATTGCCATCTCACTGAGAGATGGCAATTCCCAAGTGATAGTAACTCCAGCTCTGCTGGAACAAAACCTTTGAATCTGCCGTAGCTGATGAAAGTTTTATGCAATACTTGACGATATCTTCACTGCCAAACAGACGTCTCCCAGCTCAGGCAGACAGTTTTCAACACAATATATGTAACCCATCCTGAATGATGGAATATGACAAGGTAACCTAGCTTTTGTTCCCACTAGGTAACTATCTCATAGAAAAAGATAGCAGCACACTCCTCATTTATCCAATTTTGTTAAAAACAGTAAAATTATCTATCTCACCACCTACTACACTATCCCAAATCCTCCTTTCTCTGTTCCAGTAACCTCCCCCCTTCCTGTCCTCCTTCACTGAATTTATTTATTGATAAGTACCTGCTGGACTGTCATAGCCTGTGTAAGAAACTCCAGTACCTGCTGGACTGCCATAGCCTGTGTAAGAAACTCCAGTACCTGCTGGACTGTCATAGCCTGTGTAAGAAACTCCAGAACCTGCTGGACTGTCATAGCCTGTGTAAGAAACTCCAGTACCTGCTGGACTGTCATAGCCTGTGTAAGAAACTCCAGTACCTGCTGGACTGTCATAGCCTGTGTAAGAAACTCCAGTACCTGCTGGACTGTCATAGCCTGTGTAAGAAACTCCAGTACCTGCTGGACTGTCATAGCCTGTGTAAGAAACTCCAGTACCTGCTGGACTGTCATAGCCTGTGTAAGAAACTCCAGTACCTGCTGGACTGTCATAGCCTGTGTAAGAAACTCCAGAACCTGCTGGACTGCCATAGCCTGTGTAAGAAACTCCAGTACCTGCTGGACTGTCATAGCCTGTGTAAGAAACTCCAGTACCTGCTGGACTGTCATAGCCTGTGTAAGAAACTCCAGTACCTGCTGGACTGTCATAGCCTGTGTAAGAAACTCCAGTACCTGCTGGACTGTCATAGCCTGTGTAAGAAACTCCAGTACCTGCTGGACTGTCATAGCCTATGTAAGAAACTCCAGAACCTGCTGGGTGTATTTAAATGTTGTGTAATAGGTAATTGTATACGCAATGATGTAATCAAAAGAGAGAGAAACCTCGTCCTCCTCCACCTCCTCCCCTTCTATTCTCTAACATAGCCTCCAGCTACCTCCCCTCCCCGTCCCATACCTCGTCTCCTCCTACGCCTCTCCTCTTCATACCTTTTACCCCCTACCTCACATAATCTCCCACTTATCTTTACCTCTCCATATTGAACCCCATTTCTCCTTAACCTCTCACTTCCTTACTCTCTTAGCCTCACGTTCCCTTACTTCCTCAGCCTCTCACTCCCTTACTCCCTCAGCTTCTCGCTTACTCCTTCATCCCCACACTCCCTCACTCCCTTATTCTCTCAACCCCTCACTTCCTCAACCCCTCACTTCCTTAACCCCTCACTTCCTCAACCCCTCACTATCTCAACCCCTCACTTCCTCAACCTCTCACTTCCTCAACCCCTCACTCCCTCAACACCTCACTTCTTCAACCCATCATTCCCTCAACCCCTCACTCCCTCAACCCCTCACTTCCTCAACCCCTCACTTCCTCAACCCCTCACTTCCTCAACCCCTCACTCCCTCAACCCCTCACTTCTTCAACCCATCATTCCCTCAACCCCTCATTTTCTCAACCCCTCACTTCCTCAACCCCTCACTCCCTCAACCCATCATTCCCTCAACCTCACTTCCTCAACCCCTCACTCCCTCACTTCCTCAACCCCTCACTTCCTCATTCCCTCAATTCCTCAACCCCTCACTTCCTCAACCCCTCACTCCTCAACCCCTCACTTCCTCAACCCATCACTTCCTCAACCCATCACTTCCTCAACCCCTCACTTCCTCAACCCATCACTTCCTCAACCCCTCACTTCCTCAACCCCTCGTTCCCTCACTCCCTCACTTCCTCAACCCCTCACTTCCTCAACCCCTCACTCCCTCAACCCCTCACTCCCTCACTTCCTCAACCCCTCACTCCCTCAACCCCTCACTTCCTCAACCCTCACTTCCTCAACCCCTCACTCCCTCAACCCCTCACTTCCTCAACCCCTCGTTCCCTCACTCCCTCACTTCCTCAACCCCTCGTTCCCTCACTTCCTCAACCCCTCGTTCCCTCACTCCCTCACTTCCTCAACCCCTCGTTCTCTCACTCCCTCAGTTCTTCCAGGACCAACGACCTGGTCTTCTTCGGCATACAAATATCTTCTGGAAAAATTATGAGAAACATATTTTCATCCTTATTTGTCTAACTATAAAAAAATTTTTAGTCTTGACTCTTCTACTGCGGAATCGCAAACTGCGTAATTTCGTAGTTCTGTTAGTTTCGATAGCTTTTGTTCGTTCGTTAGTCTCGGTAGTCTGCTTAGTTCCGTTAGTTTGTTTCTTGAGTGGCATTAATGTCACTAGGTTTCTTTCGTTATTAGCGTTAGTAAATATAGACTGTTTGGTTATGCTTACACATGCACGCACGCACTCAAACACACGCACACCCGCGCGCACACATACACACACACACACACACACACACACACATACCAGAGGGTCACAGTGGCCAAACAGGAGGCCGTGGCAGCTAAGCCCACAGTAGCTAAGAGGAGGCCACAGTAACCAAGAGGAGGCCACAGCAGCCAAGAGGAGGCCACAGGGGCCAAGAGGAGGCCACAGTGGCCAACTCCGCGTACAATACACATCACTGGAAAACACCAGCGTCACTCCCAACAATAAAATAATGAAAACTCTATACGATAAATCTTCCACAGATCACAAACATTTGTTGCACAAACAGAAAGATCTACATCACAAACCGGTTACATTTTTATTAAAAAAATAACACCAAATATGACACCCCCATCGGTGCGGCCCGTCTCTGATGGAAAGCCCGGTGTTTCAACGGTGATCTGTTGGACCACAACAGGAGGAACGATCTCCTGAATCACAACAGAAATGGGTTTCAATTGTGATCTCTTATAGGAAATATATATCGCCTGTTTAAACGATGATCCGCTATACCACAACAGGAGGATCTAGGGCCTGTTTCAACGGTGAAGGGAGTGTGTTTCAACAGTGACCTGCTATACACCAACAGTGACTTGCTATACACCAACAGTGACCTACTATACACCAACAGTGACCTGCTATACACCAACAGTAATACGTTATACTCAATAAAACAAATCTGTTTTACCTCAACCGAACATTCTGATCCAACTCTACGATCACCACCACCACACTACAAGAAACTACGATCACCACCACCACACTACAAGAAACTACGATCACCACCACCACACTACAAGAAACTACGATCACCACCACCACACTACAAGAAACTACGATCACTACCACCACACTACAAGAAACTACGATCACCACCACCACACTGCAAGAAACTACGATCACCACCACCACACTGCAAGAAACTACGATCACCACCACCACACTGCAAGAAACTACGATCACCACCACCACACTGCAAGAAACTACGATCACCACCACCACACTACAAGAAACTACGATCACCACCACCACACTACAAGAAACTACGATCACCACCACCACACTGCTAGAAACTCTACGATCACCACCAACACACTGCTAGAAACTCTACGATCACCACCACCACACTGCTAGAAACTCTACGATCACCACCACCACACTGCTAGAAACTCTACAATCACCACCACCACACTGCTAGAAACTCTACGATCACCACCACCACACTGCTAGAAACTCTACGGGTTCTCCTCCCACACTTCACTAGCAGGAGATTGTAATTGTACTTGTCTAAGTATTTAACCCCCGTCCCCCGCCCCCCCGGGGCGGCCGGTGCACTAAATGACCGGATTCTCTCCCAATCAACCAAAGAAAAGAGTAACTTCCACACGGGATGGACTTTATTCCGGCATAATAAATTCTCTTACAGATGAAGAAAACTTTGGAAGAGAATTGGATAGTAAAGCATCGTGTCTCAGAGGAGCTCCTGATGCTGCAGGAGGAGGAGAAGGAGGGGAAGGAGGGGAGAGATGCCCTCTCATCCTCTCCTCTTGAAGGGGAAGAACTATGCCCTGTCACCTTTTCTTCATCCTGAAGAAGGGGAGATCCCCCTCTCATTCGCTTCCCTCCATCTCAAAGTAAGGAGGAACCCCTTTCCTCTCCCCTCCCCCTGGAGGGGCTGTAATATCCCCCTTCTCTGTCCACTGGAGTGGGTGAGGTGCCCCCATCACCCCTCCTCCTGCCATTACCAATAAAACCTCCCCCCCCCACCTGGCCGCCTGGGGACTGGCCAGACGCCCGCCTCCTCTAACACAATTATAATATTAAAGTTTAATAAAGACGAGTTGTATAATAAATTAGTGACTACAGTATTAGTCATTACTGTAGTGACTACTGTAATGGTTAATTACTATGTAGTAAGTCACTACAGTAGTCACTGCAGTAATTACTACAGTATTCATTGCAGTAATTTTACAGTAGTCACTATAGTAGACATTGCATTAATCACTGAAGCAGTCACTGCAGTAGTCTTCAGGTAGTCACTACAGTATTCACTGCAGTAGTCACTAGTATTCACTGCAGTTCTCAAGTCCAATGTAGTGTCTGCTGTTTTTGCAGAGACTAAAGACTTTCTTAGCAAACGAATTATGGATACCTGGGTGAGTGAAGGTCAGTTTCATTTTTTTAAATATAGTTTTTGGTTCTTTGATATACCTTTATACCTTTGATGAGTTTCGAGAGTTTTTTCTACTCCCGTAGTCCGGCCCTGGACCAGGCTTGTCTCGTCCTTGCCTGTTCAACCAGTCTGCTGCTGCTGGAGGGCCGGTTGGCCCATATATCCACCACAACCTGGTTGATACTTGTCCAGTTTCCTCTTGAGGACTTCTACACTTGTTCCAGCCCTGTTTCTGATATCTTCTAGTAAGATGTTCAATAGTCTGGGGCCACGAATATTGATAGTGTTCCCTTATTGTGCCCACAGCGCCCCTGCTTTTCACAGAGTATATTTTGCACTTCCTCTCATATCTCTCACTCCAGTATGTTCAAAGTCCTAATATATATATGCGTGTGCGTGTGTGTGTGTACTCACCTAGTTGTACTCACCTAGTTGTCGTTGCAGGGGTCGAGTCATAGCTCCTGGCCCCGCCTCTTCACTGGCCGCTACTGGGTCACTCTCCCTGCGCCATGAGCTTTGTCATACCTCTTCTTAAAGCTATGTATTGAGCCTGCCTCCACTACATCGCTTCCTAAACTATTCCACTTCCCGACCACTCTGTGACTGAAGAAATACTTCCTAACATCTCTGTGATTCATCTGAGTCTTCAACTTCCAACTGTGTCCCCTTGTTGCTGTGTCCCATCTCTGGAACGTGCTGTCTGTGTGTGTGTGTGTCGTGCCGAATAGGTAAAACTTGCGATTTTGGCTTAAATATCAACGCTCTTGCCGAATAAAGCAAGCAAAAATTTGTGTATGCAATAATTTCGCAAAAATCATTCTGAATCCATTTGTTTATTAAATTATTGTAAACTTATCTAAAATATATTTAATTGGATTAGGCTAAACTAAATTGCGCTTGTTATAATAAGGTTAGGTAAGTTTTCTAAGGTTCTTCTGGTAATTTTTTTTAAATTTTTACATTAACATATATGAAAAAATATATCTTTAAACGTAAAAGAGAAAATTTTAGAAAGCACTTAATTTTTAAATGAGTTCTTGTTAATTGACCAATTTTATCTATTCGGCACGACATATATATATATATATATATATATATATATATATAGACTGAAAGTACCACAGCTGGAATTAATTAGGGACCCGCAGCCTCGGAAAAGAACATATTTGAGGGAAAATCTACAGATTTATCCCAGAAGCTGTTTGATAATTTTCTTCTACCACCGGACATTCTTAAGGTATTTATTTATTTTGCAAGGTGTTTATTATCTATATGCTAGACTTATCACAGGTTTCTGGTACTTTTCAAACATTTACCAATATTAAGCTTTATTATTTACAAGTCATCTCGTACATTTATCACAGCCATAAGAACGTTACGTTAAAAAATCACTTTAACTATGGGATACAACTCTTGGCTCTAATAAAAATAAAGAATTCATATTGCAAATATTGTCACGTGTAATTAGGCTGTTTGTTCTGGAAGTAAGAGAGGTTCAACGAGAGGTTCAACGTTAGGTTCATACGTTAGGTTTCACGCTAGAGAAGACACTGGAGCATCAGCCAACACAAAATAAGTTTTGCAGTGGGCCACAGAAAACAATATGATGTTCAATGAGGACAACTTTCATTAACTCCTCTATAGAAAATTTGTAGAAATATAAAATGGAACGGAGTACCAAAAAAAAAAAAAACCCTCAAATCATCAGCCAATACAGCGGAAGATTTATGAGGGATTTATGAGTGACAATATCAAAAGATCTCACATACGAGGATCGCAACAATGTAATCACCATAAAAGCAAGGAGAATGATAGGCTGGATAACTAGAACCTAGAAAACAAGAGATGCCAAGACAATGACAGTCATTTGTGAGTCACTTGTTCTCTCTACTCCGGAATATTCCTGCGCACCGTCAGCACCTTTTAAAAAGGCTGTGGAAATTTCAATCCTGGAGAAAGAATAGATATATTTCACTGCGAGTATCGATAATGTTTAGCACTAAATTATTGGGAATGATCTTAGTCCCTCAAGCTTTAGTTCCAAGAACGCAGGGAAGAAATGTACATCAACATCTCTACCTAGAAAATATTAAGACTGGTTTCAATCTTCACACCGAAATCACTCCCTACGAAAGCCAGAGGCTTGCCTGACAGTTCTGAGACAATTTAATAAGCGTAAAACGACCAAGACTTGTCAACACCATCCCTTCATACAAGAGGAACTACCAATAAATCCCTGGTTGTTTTCAGCTCCTAATCAGCCTCGCTGTAGTATATACATTGGAATGCGTGCTGCTAGCATTAACAGCCTGGCTTATCACACCATTAACCAGGAGGCCTGGTGTTGTACAAGAATCATTATCAATGTCGTGAGGTGTAGAAGTTGCAGGTGTCTCAACTATTGTTTTGGCAAACACAGGATGTCTGAGTGTATATAATACGGGAAAAGTGGGCGGTAATCTAGGATACAGTGGGCGGGCGTCTCACGTACAGTAGGTGGAGAGTGTGAAGAGATAATCCATACCACGGGCGGGAACTGAACTCGTGGCCCGTGGTATGGTTTGTTTACCATCGTGTCATTATTATTTCGTGAGTCATGAAGATATATATATATGAGGAATAATTTCAAAAGTGAGATGTGGGACACTTGTTTGATCATGTGTCACATTCTCACTCTTATTACAAATGTCCCAATCCCCGTGACACACCTGTGACTGGTTTCAAGGGTTCTGCCCATCCTGGCAGCCCTCTCTGAGGCCAGGCTTCCTTGTTGAATATTTTGGTATATCAGGCTGTTGCTGCTAGCAGCCCTTAGACCTACATGTCATGGTCACAGTAGTCAATAAAGTGGCCACGTATTAACACTTTGCTACGCATAAACTTTATTGAAGTTGGAAAACACGGTATTATAATCACAGTAAATATAACTCATTACTTACTGTAAATACAAAACATCAGTAAATTTAAACACAACACGTCACTCACTGTAAACACAACACGTCACTCACTGTAAACACAACACGTCACTCACTGTAAACACAACACGTCACTCACTGTAAACACAACACGTCACTCACTGTAAACAGCACGAAAAAAAAAACTTGAAGTTGCCGTCACTTAGGTTGATGAAAATGCCACTTCAAGAAGCATCAATATATTTTGCCTACTAAGAGACTAGGGAAGGAACTCACTTCTTCTGTAACTATTAACACGCCTTAACTGCACAAACACAGCAGTGAACGTCTCAGCGTGGATCATTAAGACCGCATATTTGTTTTATGCAAGTACACTTGTCGACTTGAAGACGTCAGTATGCAAATCATTAGCCATACAGGCGGGGGGGGGGGGGGGTCTCGCCTGGCTTACGTCAGGAACTGTTGGTCAAAGAATTTACCCCCGAACGACGCGGTCTTGCGAGTGGAGGAGTCTTCCTCCACTCCTCCTCCTCTTCCTCCCCCTCCACCTCCTCCTCTTCCTTCTCCTCCTTCACGCTCTTTCCCATCCTCCAGCACCAATAGCCTGATTGACCTGGCTGTTGCTGCTGGGGAGGGGGGCTGCGGGATTAGAAAAACTCTTGAAACTCATCAAAGGTATATCAAAGGTACACCCTCGCTTTCTTAGTGTTATTCTTCCTTCTTGATGCTCAACAATATGGTGACACTTGCGTCTGTCTGCTCTAAACAATCACAGTAGAGAGAGAGAGAGAGAGAGAGAGAGAGAGAGAGAGAGAGAGAGAGAGAGAGAGAATATGTATGTGTACGTGTTTGTTAGTGTGTGTGTGTCTGCGTGTCTATTCGAGTGTGTATATGTAGGCACCAAGACCCCCCCCCCATACATAAACACTCCTCACATCTCTCTTTTTCTCAAAGGGACAAATACTATCACTCTTCAAAACATAAGTTGTCGGGTATGCACCGGAGGATGGGTGTTGCTCGCACCAACAGTCTCATTGATCAATCCATCAACCAGAGGCCCTGGTCAGGGGCCTGGCCACCTGGGCAATGACCACCTCAACCGACTACAAGTATACTACAGGTATGCCTCTTCCATACGCATACCTACCTTCACTGTCCTACTGAAGTCTCCCAGCTCAGGCTGACAACACTACTGAAGTCTCCCAGCTCAGGCTGACAACACTACTGAAGTCTCCCAGCTCAGGCTGACAACACTACTGAAGTCTCCCAGCTCAGGCTGACAACACTACTGAAGTCTCCCAGCTCAGGCTGACAACACTACTGAAGTCTCCCAGCTCAGGCTGACAACACTACTGAAGTCTCCCAGCTCAGGCTGACAACACTACTGAAGTCTCCCAGCTCAGGCTGACAACACTACTGAAGTCTCCCAGCTCAGGCTGACAACACTACTGAAGTCTCCCAGCTCAGGCTGACAACACTACTGAAGTCTCCCAGCTCAGGCTGACAACACTACTGAAGTCTCCCAGCTCAGGCTGACAACACTACTGAAGTCTCCCAGCTCAGGCTGACAACACTACTGAAGTCTCCCAGCTCAGGCTGACAACACTACTGAAGTCTCCTAGCTCAGGCTGACAACACTACTGAAGTCTCCCAGCTCAGGCTGACAACACTACTGAAGTCTCCCAGCTCAGGCTGACAACACTACTGAAGTCTCCCAGCTCAGGCTGACAACACTACTGAAGTCTCCCAGCTCAGGCTGACAACACTACTGAAGTCTCCCAGCTCAGGCTGACAACACTACTGAAGTCTCCCAGCTCAGGCTGACAACACTACTGAAGTCTCCCAGCTCAGGCTGACAACAGCACTACTGAAGTCTCCCAGCTCAGGCTGCACACTACTGAAGTCTCCCAGCTCAGGCTGACAACACTACTGAAGTCTCCCAGCTCAGGCTGACAACACTACTGAAGTCTCCCAGCTCAGGCTGACAACACTACTGAAGTCTCCCAGCTCAGGCTGACAACACTACTGAAGTCTCCCAGCTCAGGCTGACAACACTACTGAAGTCTCCCAGCTCAGGCTGACAACACTACTGAAGTCTCCCAGCTCAGGCTGACAACACTACTGAAGTCTCCCAGCTCAGGCTGACAACACTACTGAAGTCTCCCAGCTCAGGCTGACAACACTACTGAAGTCTCCCAGCTCAGGCTGACAACACTACTGAAGTCTCCCAGCTCAGGCTGACAACACTACTGAAGTCTCCCAGCTCAGGCTGACAACACTACTGAAGTCTCCCAGCTCAGGCTGACAACACTACTGAAGTCTCCCAGCTCAGGCTGACAACACTACTGAAGTCTCCCAGCTCAGGCTGACAACACTACTGAAGTCTCCCAGCTCAGGCTGACAACACTACTGAAGTCTCCCAGCTCAGGCTGGAACATTTCAACACTGCATGAGCACCCTACCATTGCATGCAGGTTACCTGCAGTGGCTTCCTGAGGTCATCGCCTCTGCGGCTCGGTCCCAGACTAGTCATCCTGGTTCCTGGCTTGACTTCCGGCTACTGGTGCCCACCACCCGTAATCCAACTGATATATGACATGCAAAAATCACAGCTAGCTTTTGTTTCCACTATGTAACTAACATACAAAATAGGATGGCAACTTCCAGCTAAATAAAAAAAATATAGAGGCCTTATAGGCCTCCCCACAGGCTTACGTATAGAGGCACCCCATAGGTTTCCCAATAGCCCTCCCCAATAGGCCTGCCCAGCGAGGTTAAACCAATACATCCGCACGCTCCTACATGGTCATTTCACTATTTTTGTTTGCCCTGGGTTAATATTGCAAAGGTCGCCACCGCCCCATAACTCGTAAATACACCGTTTGTCCATGCGAATTTAATTCACAAGTATATATATTTTTTTACGCCGGTAACTCAAAAATATCATAAAAAATATGTTCCTCTTTTTATTTAGCAAATATACAAACACGACGGATATTTGTGACTGTGTGGACCATAAATACTGGGAGGGGGGAGAGAGGTGGGGGGATGGTGGGTGGGAAGGATGAGGGGAGGGTGATTGGAGGGAGGGTGTGAACTACAAAGACGGGAAACGTTGAAAATTTGACGTCAAAATCCGACGTTTTTGGATGGTGTCGCTACTGCAGCTGGTGTGATCATGAATGAAAGTGACCTATAACTCACTGATGGTGTCACTACTGGAGCCGCTGTGTTCATGAATGAAAGTGACCTATAACTCACTGATGGTGTCACTACTGGAGCCGCTGTGTTCATGAATGAAAGTGACCTATAACTCACTGATGGTGTCACTACTGGAGCCGCTGTGTTCATGAATGAAAGTGACCTATAACTCACTGATGGTGTCACTACTGGAGCCGCTGTGATCATGAATGAAAGTGACCTATAACTCACTGATGGTGTCACTACTGGAGCCGCTGTGTTCATGAATGAAAGTGACCTATAACTCACTGATGGTGTCACTACTGGAGCCGCTGTGATCATGAATGAAAGTGACCTATAACTCACTGATGGTGTCACTACTGGAGCCGCTGTGTTCATGAATGAAAGTGACCTATAACTCACTGATGGTGTCACTACTGGAGCCGCTGTGATCATGAATGAAAGTGACCTATAACTCACTGATGGTGTCACTACTGGAGCCGCTGTGATCATGAATGAAAGTGACCTATAACTCACTGATGGTGTCACTACTGGAGCCGCTGTGTTCATGAATGAAAGTGACCTATAACTCACTGATGGTGTCACTACTGGAGCCGCTGTGATCATGAATGAAAGTGACCTATAACTCACTGATGGTGTCACTACTGGAGCCGCTGTGATCATGAATGAAAGTGACTTAACACTCAAGGCTGAAGTGGATATACTCAGGGGATGAAATCTGACTCTGTGATAAGCATGAGTCACGACCTCAGTCTCGTCAGTAAGACATCCAGGTGTCTCGTGCCTGGTGTCTCGTGCCTGGTGTCTCGTGCCTGGTGTCTCGTGCCAGGTGTCTCGTGCCTGGTGTCTCGTGTCTGGTGTCTCGTGCTTGGTGTCTCGTGCCTGGTGTCTCGTGCCAGGTGTCTCGTGCCTGGTGTCTCGTGCCTGGTGTCTCGTGCCTGGTGCACACTCTTGGATGATCTGCCTCAAAAGATGGAGAGAGAGAGACAAAGACAGAGATATGAAGACGGAGAGGGGAGGATGGAAGGGAGAGAAGACAGAAATTGGAAAAGGAGGGAAAAGGGAAGGACAGAGAAAACAAAGAGAAGGAAGGCAGAGGAGCAAAGGACAGAGGAGAGAAGGATAGAAAAAGGGATGGACAACAGAGGAAGGAAGGAAGGACGGGTAGGAGGGAGGTAGATAAAGAGGGATGGAGGGAGCATAAGGGAGGACAGAGAAGGGCGGGGACGGAGGGAGCTGAGTCAGCGTGCTAGTCTTGTTTATGACGCGTTTACGGCGCTCTGAGAAAGAAGTAACCCGGAGGAAAAAGCTGAGGAGATAGTTAAGAAAGCGTCTTTAACTCAGAGATATATCTTAGACTGAGAATACAACCTGGGATAGTAATACTGAAGAGGAGGGAATATTGATCCCAGTATTGACCCCTGGCACAAGCTAAATTAACCTCATTTCTACCAAGGAAATATCTCCACTCATGTCAACCATTTATATTATCTCTCTTTCTCTCTCTCTCTCTCTCTCTCTCTCTCTCTCTCTCTCTCTCTCTCTTCACACACTGATTTCGAGGGCTTTTCCTTATCAGCCCGGCCATTGGCCAAGCATTCTCGTTCAGTGCTTGTTCAACTAGGCTGTTGCTGTTTGCGGCCCGCTATCCCACACAGCCATCAAAGCCTGGCTGATCTGGTACTTGGCGGAGGTAATGATCCGCTTCTTGTAGAAGACTTCTACATTTGTTCCGGCAATATTTCTTATATCTGTTGGTGGCAGGTTGAATAGTCTTTGGCCAGGGATGTTGTGCCTAAGTCACCCTTACTTTTCACAGGATTTATTTTATGCTTGCAACAAATCTCTTACGCCATGAAATTATGGTAGCGTGTTGATTTGAAGCCTAGCGCCATATCTCCTAGGCGTATATTATCAGGTATCTCTCTCTTCTTCACTCCAGAGAGTACATTCCGAGTACTGTGAGGCATGAACAGTAGATTAAAGGTTGTAGCGGCTCTAAGCAAACAGAAAACGATCTCTGTACATTTTTCGGCTCTTATGTGTCTTCTGCCTTGAAAGAAGCTGTGAGAACAGAACAATACTCAAGACGAGAGTACACAAGTAAGTTAAATAGTACTATCATTGGCGAAAATTCTTTTGTTTTGGAAAGTTATTATTATCTACCTTGTCATTTCCTGTTCTCTGCTGAATTTGCTTAGCTGATTTCTCTGAATGACATATCACTGACATTATTATTCCTATTTTTTTTTACCTGTTTGTTATATTTAATGAAATGATCTGCCTGCGTTTTCTATTCTGTACTAGTTTTGAGTTCTTCATTCTTCCCATAACTAAGCAACTGAAATTTGTCACCAGTGACCATATCGTTTTTTCATTTGCCCATTGGAAGACTGTGCTGATATCTTTGATATACCTTCGACGAGTTCCGAGAGTTTTTGTACTCCCAGAGCCCGGCTTTGTCCAGTTTCGTCCTGAAGACTTCTACGCTTGTCCCATCAGTGTGTCTGATATCTTCTGGAAAGATGTTGAATAGTCTGAGGCCACGGACGTTGATATAGTGTTCCCCTAGTGTGCCTACGGCGACCTTGCTTTTCACTGGGTATATTTTGCACTTCCTCCCATATCTCTCACTCACATTTGAGACAAAACCCTCAAATACTTTCCAGGTAGATGTTATGATGTATCTCTCCTCTTCTCCAATAAGTACATTTTTGGAACTTTAAGGTGTTCCCAGTAATTTAAATGCTTTATTGGCTTTATGCTGGCTCCGATATCTCTCCTGCTCTGAACGGGGCCGTCAACACTGACCAATATTCCAAATAAGAAACCCACAAAGCAACTTTCATTCTTATTTTGGTATCGTCCGTTATTTTGGTATCGTCCGCTAAGGATGATACGAAGCTGTGACGTGTTTTCGTCTGTCTGCCATGAGGAGGAGAAACAGTAAAGGTGCCAGGATCGTGCCATGAGGAGGGAAACAGTAAAGGTGCCAGGATCGTGCCATGAGGAGGAGAAACAGTAAAGGTGCCAAGATCGTGCCATGAGGAGGGAAAACAGTAAAGGTGCCAGAATCGTGCCATGAGGAGGGGAAACAGTAAAGGTGCCAGGATCGTGCCATGAGGAGGGGAAACAGTAAAGGTGCCAGGATCGTGCCATGAGGAGGGGAAACAGTAAAGGTGCCAGGATCGTGCCATGAGGAGGAGAAACAGTAAAGGTGCCAAGATCGTGCCATGAGGAGGGAAAACAGTAAAGGTGCCAGAATCGTGCCATGAGGAGGGGAAACAGTAAAGGTGCCAGAATCGTGCCATGAGGAGGGGAAACAGTAAAGGTGCCAGGATCGTGCCATGAGGAGGGGAAACAGTAAAGGTGCCAGGATCGTGCCATGAGGAGGGGAAACAGTAAAGGTGCCAGGATCGTGCCTTGCGGTTCTAAAGTTTTTACTTTGCTGAGACTCGACTTTGTTTTGTTTACTACCTATTCTTTATATTCTGCTTATTAAAAATTTGAATGTGTATTTCCTTATAATTCCAGTTACATCTATTGACTTATTTTCACAAATAACCAGCACACAGGAGACCGAAACTTATGACGACGTTTCGGTCCGACTTGAACCATTAATTAGTCACTACTGTGACTAGGTTCACGACTTTCCACAAAAAAGAGAGTATGGCGTCTCAGCAGCCTTTCAAAGACTTACGATTTTTTTTGTCATAAATCTGTTGGTATCTTTTCAAAGAGGGGATAAGTCTGTACTTTTGAAGGCCTCTGGAATATCACCTGACTAAGCTTCTTCTCCCAAGAGCACTGAGTGCTCGTGCTGATGATGCTTAGCATTTCTTTACAAATAAAGATTTCCGGAAATTTGTGCTAATGTCACAGTGTGTGATGCTAGGCAACCACGCGTCATTTACTACCCCCTCCCCTTTCCCCACGTCCTTTTGGCTTTGCCTTCCACTGTTGATCCCTTGTCTGCGATTGTTACAATATACTGTAATTTGAAAGGTGGACAGTTAGTGAAGAAATTATCTTGGTCCTCAGTTCTCATGGTGTTGGTGAAAGTGTTCAACACTGATTCGTAATGTTCTTTCAGGACTGAACTCATTGATTCGTTGTCGTCTTTGAGTATACGACCAATTTCAGAAGAGGTCTGAATTTTTACACACAAGAAAATGTATTCAGAATTTTTCCCATTTTTTTTTTTTTCCTTTTGGATATCTTGTCCTTTGTATCAGTATTCCAGTTTATGTTCTATATCCGTAATTTCTCAGTGTTATTTCTTTCTTGTGATACCTGAGGTTTTTAGAACAGCACAGCACATTTTCTCTTCTTTTGTAAAATCTAAGTTCTCTTTCTACGTGCGATCTCCTCCTTCGAGGCTTCCTCAGCGGGATGCATATTACACATTGTATGCTTCTGTATTCATCTCTTCCATACACTGTTCTGGGTTGAGAGTGCCCAAGATGACTTCCCGTGGAATGTTTGTCAGCTTAGTGTTTATGTTAAGCCAGTCGATTCTTGGATTGTTTTATGCTTGTTTGCACTTCAGTGAGGTTATGATTAGACTTCCACATTGTTTGCGAAGATTAAATCCAGCGTATTTTCATTTCTAGTAGGTTCTGTTATATGTTGGGTCAACGCAAACTCCTGGCAGTCTTAGAAATGTGTTTGTTGGGTTACAGTACTTCCTGCCACTAGTTCTGGATCAATACTGTTGTCAGTCATCTTCCATCTCAGAAATGGGAGGTTGAAATATCTGCTGAGTGTATATATTTTTACTAAAGCGTACGGCAATGAAACTTCCAGGACCTTGCCCCTCTCTCTCTCTCTCTCTCTCTCTCTCTCTCTCTCTCTCTCTCTCTCTCTCTCTCTCTCTCTCTCTCTCTCTCTCATGCGGCCCTAAACTTCGATTATCTTACAGAAGTGAATCTGGGGAAAGAAATGGAGAGATAAACGGGAACCAAACTACAGAAACGGGAACTATAAAGGTGCGAGATATCTTTGAAATAAATACTGTGAAAAGGGGAAGTGAATGGTAGAGCAATACAACATATGATGAAGGTAAGAGACACCAAATGTCGAGAAGCGACAAAAGACTAATAACGAGGAGGAGAAACACATACACACACACACACACCTGGGCAGGTAGGAGGTTAACTAGGCAGGTTAACAGGGAGGTGTGTGCCTGAGTAGGCAGCGGGTTCAGTAAGAGGCACTAAAGTTGTTGTAATGCTCTTACAGCCCAAGAGGCAGTCGGGGGGGGGGGATAAAAACGCTCACACGGCTGTGAAAATGTGACTGTAAGATCCAATGGTGGCAACAGATATGGCCCCGGCACCACTGTTTAAGGTCCAACGGTGGCAACAGATATTGCCCCGGCACCACTGTTTACCGTACACCTGCTGGGTATTGCTCACACCTCGTTTGCTGACTGCCACTCTCCTGCTTACTGACGCGCTCTCTCTCTCCTGCTTACTACCACACTCCTGTTTATTGACGCTCTTTGCTACTGCCTATATTGCTCTCTCCTGCTTCCCAGTGCGATCTCCTGTTACCCATTTCTCTCTTATCTCCCAATTCTCTCTAAAGTTTACTGACTCTATCTTCTGTTTTGTAGCGCTCTCCTGCTCCCTTGCCCTCTCTCTGTCTCCTGCTCCCTTGCCATCTCTGTCTCCTGCTCCCTTGCCCTCTCTCTCTCTGTCTCCTGCTCCCTTGCCCTCTCTCTGTCTGTCTCCTGCACCCTTGCCCCCTTTGTCTCCTGCTCCCTTGCCTCTCTCTCTCTCTCTGTGTGTCTTCTGCTCCCTTGCCCTCTGTCTCCTGCTCCCTTGCCCTCTCTCGGTCTCCTGCTCCTTTGCCCTCCCTCTGTCTCCTGGTCCCTTGCGCTCTCTCTCTCTCTCTCTGACTACTGCTCCCTTGCCCTCTCTCTCTCTCCTGCTCCCTTGCCCTCTCTCTCTCTCTCCTGCTCCATTGCTCTATCTCTCTCTCCTGCATAATGGCACTGTGTCTCCTACTGACTGGTGGGTGTGGGTGGGTGTTTGGGTGGGGTGTGGGTAGGGGTGTGGGTGTGGGTTAGGGTAGGGGTGTGGGTGTGAGTAGGGGTGTGGATGTGGGTAATGGTGTTTGTAGGGGTGTGGGGGGTAGAGGGGCACGGAAGGTTACCATGTTTATCACCACAATGTAACCCTGCTGCCTTGCATTTTTGGTTGTAATGCACCAAAATTTTTAAAAGGGGTGGACCGGTAAGCCAGGGAAAGGCCTCGGTCAGATGACCAAAAGCTCCAACGGCGGGTCATCATCTGACTAAGACTCGCGTCAGGAAACACCTGTCCGGTGTCCTGACGAACCTACTCTACCTACATGCAGCTTTTGTACGGGTGGTGAGTGCGCGCGCGTCCTGCAGTGTGTAGGTTACCCCGTATTCGGGTTCAAAGGTCACCGCCCCCGCCCCAGCGGACCGACTCTAGACCAAGCCCTCCGGTCGTTTGCCTGATCAACCAGACTGCTGATGCCAGCCGCTAATCAAAAATTGACTTAAGAAGTTATCAAATTCTCTTCTGAAAACGACTAGGTCTAGTAATTCCAATAAATAATTGGAGGGTACTGAAGAGTCCTGGTCCCCTTGCATTTATTAAGTTATCTCTTAGTGTACTCGTGTGTCCCTGCCTATCATCTTGGATTCATAAGCAATGACCTTCAGATCAGTACCTTCAATATTTTCCAGGTGAAGATTGTATGTAAATATTTCGTGTTCGTTCCTATGTGTACAGTTGAAGGTATTTTAGGAGTTCCCAGTAGTTCATATGCTTGATTTAATTTATACAACAGTGAAGGTTCTCACGCACTGCGATTTCGCCTACCTTGCAGGAGACCTTTAGTAGTAAACAACAATAATCCAGCGTAGAGTATCATCACTCGCTTGGCATCTCTTGCTTTAAAGGTTCTAGTTATCCAGCCTCTTCATTTGCCTTGCGGTTGTAATAGTGACTGTGTTGTGATCCTTGAAGGTGAGATCTTCTGACATGGTCACTCCAGGTCTCTCACAGTAGTCTTATGCTCTAATGAGTGATTCGAATTTGTCTTATACTCCGTTCCTCAATCTTTCCGTAATGGTACTCTTCACTGAACCTCATATTGTTGTCAGTGGTCCACCGGAAGACTGTGGATTTATCACCTTGAAGGTTTACTGTCTTTAGTGGATGACACTGTCATGCCGCGAAGGCAGTGACCTCCCTCAACTGTCTACAGGTAAACTACTGTCATGTATGTGAGATGTGAGGGTGTGATATAGATTGGAGTGTGGGTGGGCGTGTATTCTGGCGTTGTGTATGGACGGTGGTGAGGGCGGCGGTGTGTGGACGGTACGGGCGGTTGTATGGGCGGTGGTGTGTGTGGACGGTACGGGCGGTGGTGTGTGTGGATGGTACGGGCGGTGGTATGTGTGGACGGTTGGGGAGGTGGTATGTGTGGACGGTACGGGAGGTGGTATGTGTGGACGGTACGGGAGGTGGTATGTGTGGACGGTACGGGAGTTGGTATGTGTGGACGGTAGGGGCGGTGGTATGTGTGGACGGTAGGGGCGGTGGTATGTGTGGACGGTACGGGCGGTGGTGTGTGTGGATGGTACGGGCGGTGGTGTGTGTGGATGGTACGGGCGGTGGTATGTGTGGACGGTACGGGCGGTGGTATGTGTGGACGGTAGGGGCGGTGGTATGTGTGGACGGTACGGGCGGTGGTATGTGTGGACGGTACGGGCGGTGGTATGTGTGGACGGTACGGGCGGTGGTATGTGTGGACGGTACGGGAGGTGGTATGTGTGGACGGTAGGGGCGGTGGTATGTGTGGACGGTAGGGGCGGTGGTATGTGTGGACGGTACGGGCGGTGGTGTGTGTGGATGGTACGGGCGGTGGTGTGTGTGGATGGTACGGGCGGTGGTATGTGTGGACGGTAGGGGCGGTGGTATGTGTGGACGGTACGGGAGGTGGTATGTGTGGACGGTACGGGAGGTGGTATGTGTGGACGGTAGGGGCGGCGGTATGTGTGGACGGTAGGGGCGGCGGTATGTGTGGACGGTGCGGGCGGTGGTACGGGTGGTGGTACGGGCGGTGGTATGTGTGGATGGTGCGGACGGTGGTATGTGTGGATGGTACGGGCGGTGGTACGGGTGGTGGTACGGGTGGTGGTATGTGTGGACGGTAGGGGCGGTGGTATGTGTGGACGGTACGGGAGGTGGTATGTGTGGACGGTACGGGAGGTGGTATGTGTGGACGGTAGGGGCGGCGGTATGTGTGGACGGTGCGGGCGGTGGTACGGGTGGTGGTACGGGCGGTGGTATGTGTGGATGGTGCGGACGGTGGTATGTGTGGATGGTACGGGCGGTGGTACGGGTGGTGGTACGGGTGGTGGTATGTGTGGATGGTACGGACGGTGGTACGGGTGGTGGTACGGGTGGATGGTACGGGTGGTCATAAAGAAGCAGTAAACAGAGCAACTTGCTGACTGGGTTGCCTCCCAGGGCTTGACGGCCACGTAAAGCCACTGCTTCCATTAAGGTGCTAAGTGTAGCCTCGTGTGTAGCCTCGTGTGTAGCCTTGTGTGTAGCCTCGTGTGTAGCCTCGTGTGTAGCCTCGTGTGTAGCCTCGTGTGTAGCCTCGTGTGTAGCCTCGTGTGTAGCCTCGTGTGTAGCCTCGTGTGTAGCCTTGTGTGTAACCTTGTGTGTAGTCTCGTGTGTAACCTTGTGTGTAGTCTCGTGTGTAGTCTCGTAGTGTGTAGTCTAGTGTGTAAGTAGCCTTGTGTGTAGTCTCGTGTGTAGCCTTACGTATAGTGGTTTATAGCGTCGTGCATAGCACGGTTTACAATAGTACTCAATCAGAAACAGATTTCTGGGTTCCAACGAGGTCGTTTTGGAAAGATTATTCGGCAACTCAAACTGGACATAGTTCCAGCGCTGCACGATCCCAGGAAGATATCCCCGTGCTGCATAACCCCAGCCGCCTCTACCTCAATACACGGGATATGAATAGTGAGTAGTGGGTTAACTTCAAGAAAGATGCCTCAAGTCAGTACCCGAACAGCTGGGCTGTGGTTTGTACGTTGGACTACGTGCGGCCAGCAGTAACAGCCTAGTTGATCAGGCCCTGAGCCACCGGGAGGCCTGGTCAAGGACTGGGCCGGAACACCCTTCAGGCAGAACCTGGCAGTTTAGGACCTCCACAGCCCCAAAACAATTCAGACCTTCCACTAAGAAATACCAGCTTTTGAAAGTTTAAAGCTAATCTGAAAAGGCATTTCCTAGTTATTTTACAGAGATTAATATTCTAAAGGACACCTGCACTTGAAGTTAGAAGTCGTCCAGAAGCTGCGTTATCACATTATCAGCGTCCAAGTTTAGAACTTAATCGGATTTGGCATTCACAAATTTTCGTGTGAAAACCTATTTTTTCAGTTTTCCATTTTTCCTATTTTTTCAGTTTTTCAATTTTATGAAAAATGGGAAATTGGCAGCGACACACACACACACACATACAAAAAACTCATTCCAAATTTTTCTCTAAGTATTATTCACCGGAGTTTAAGATTTACATCCAACCAAAAGATGCATTCTAAAGTTACTGCACAGAATCCGACAATTACAAGTGTAGTCGTATGTTTCCTTCTCTAGTAAATATGAAAAACGTGCACCTACACAGTCTAACCCTCCCCCCCCAAAAAAAAAAAAATCATCCACTACATAAAATGCATCAGCCATTGATGAGTGATTACGCTCAGAAGAGACAAACACCAATAATTATTGAATGTAAAATAAAATTGGCACACTGGCTCTTATAAGTATGGTATATCAGTGTAGAGGCCGAGCAGACAAGGCTTTCTGAAGTTATCTCGTGGAAAGCAAAATCCCACTTTTCCCTAAACACTCTCCTAGTTGTAGTTTATCAGGGTTGAAAATTTGAAGCCGATCGGGAAAGACGTTTTGGAGTCACAGCAGACATTTTGGAGTTACAGATCTTTTGGAATCATAGACGGGAGTCACAGGGAGTCACAGATGTCACTCCACCCCTGAGTTACGTTAGCGAGATGTTATTCTCAATGGTTGTATTGCATAAACCTCCACACCAACAACATACAACGGTTCTCAAGAGTTCATCTACGCCTGTAGCATACCTGTGAGTACTTTCAAGCGTTCCTCTACTTTTGAAGTACGGTTTGGGCCAAGCTTAATTGATGAGTGCCTGGTCTCTGCTGGCACTAGAGACCTTCAAGTTTACGTAGCCATCAACCTGGATGACCTACCACTTGTTTCAGGTAGATGTCCAATTTCTTTCTCAAAAACCTTTTTTTACCTTAGTTCAGATATTTCTTATCTTTTAGTAAGAGGATGAAGAGTCGAGGAGGTCCACGAATCATCAAACATGTTTCTCATGGCTCCCTTGTTTCTCAGTGGGTTTATTCTACAGTTTCTTCCATACCTCTCACTTCAGTAAGTTTGATGAGTTTCGAGAGTTTTTCTATTCCCGGAGCCCGGCCTTGGGCCAGGCCCGTCTGGTGCTTAATTGATCAACCAGGCTCTTGCTGCTGGCGACTCGCTGGAAGTGTGTATATGAGGGACATATCATTCAAATATTTTCAGTGTTCTGTATATATTATAATGTATTTCTCTTTTTTTTTCTCCCGTCCAGAGAGAACATTTCAATTACTTTGATGTGTTCTCAGTAACTTTCACCCTTCATAAATTCTAGTCGAGCAGTAAACAATCTCTGAACAATTTCCATCTCGGTATATCTTCTGTTTTTAATGGATCTTTGAGCAGGGAACGATATTACAAACGTGAGGGCAAGAAGTCACTTCAAAAATATCATCATTGGTGTCGCTTCTTTTGTTTTGAAAGTTCTTACGCTCCCGCACGTTCACTTCATCAAGGTGGGCGTTCACGTCTCCCGTTCCAAAACCAGTTCCCGACATGAACTTTCTTGGCCAACACAGCCTGCAAGAACGTCGTTATTTCACATGCATGAGCAGTTTCCGGTTGGGGACTACCTCCCACTTGTGGGGTGCTCGCCTCTTGCGCTCTCCCTCCCCATTCCCACCCCAGTCCCTATCCCTCCCTATCCCTTCGCCCCAACTCTCCCAAGGATCTAGTTATCTCGCCCACTCTGATGTCCCAATCCCACGTCACCCACCTCTCACGCACTGCCTCCCTTCCACCCACCTCTCCTGTAATGTCCCCCTCCCACTTACCTCTCCTGTAATGTCCCCTCCCACCCACCTCTTCTGTAATGCCCCTCCCACCCATTCCAAACCCTTCCACTCATTCCACCTTCTACCACCTCTCCCTCTCTTTCCTACCCATCCAGCTCTTCCTACCTTTCCCACCCCGCCTCTTCCTTACCACCCCTTCCACCCATCCGAAACCCTCCTGCCCATCCCTCCCCCACAACCCTCTCCCACGCATCCGGCACCCTTCTACCGCCCTCCCCCCGGCAACGCACCCACCTCTCCCACTCACCCCAACCCATCCCACCCCACATAATCTTGCACTTCTGACACCCTGCTAATCCGTCATGGTAA